>CM040766.1:37300767-37683267 GCA_022829085.1 Abramis brama
CATCCAATGAAATCCTGTGTGTATGCGTGTGTGTTGGTGAGGAGGCGGGGCCTCCGCGCCTCTCAACACAGATGGAATTTGACCATTCCAAGACAGAATGGACAACCGTCGGTTGTCTTTTCTTGAAGCTGCGCGAGAAAATAATTTTGTTCACTTTTTTCTTTTTTTTGAGTGTAGAGTTGCTTCACGTGTCGCTCCACACCTGATGGGTCTTGGTAATCTGGTGGATAGAGTACAATCCACTGTGTATTTTTGCTCTGGAGAGATAAAAATGTATTTGAAATATTCGACGGATAAATAGTTAACGTTAGGTAAGTTAAATGTTTAGTATCGTAACTCACCGTAACCCCTGTGTAAGACTAATAAGGGAATTAGGATCAATATAACTCAAAGGGAATTGAATTACAGTGAATACCGAATTAATATGCAAATTATTCAGAATTAATATTTACCACTTTATCAACTATTCGTCCACCGATAAGTTGAGATTAGGGTATTTTATAAATTCTGGACAGAATATTATCCCGTGGCCTACGGTGATAATATCATAAAATTATAATAACTGATTATGAGCAAGGTAACAGAATCTACAGTTTAAGGCAGTAACTTGTAAGCACACAGCACAAGACGCTTGCATATGTAAAATCAACCAAGACTTTATTGAACTACTCTAATACACACAAACTAAACTAACGAAAACACACACACATTCATTCGAACAGTGAGAGAAAAGTGATGTCATTAACGGAGGGTGAATGGAGTCCCAAATGTCTAGCGTTAGACACTATTTCTTGACCGCAACCTGAGAGAATCAATCTACTAGCACTTTAATCTTAGTTTGTTTTCTTAATAAGATTTGCACCAGTTCAGCCAGAATCAGGAAATATCGTGTACTTGCGTTTGGTTGCTCCTGTGTGCGCGTGCGTTCCCTTCTGTTGCGAAGTTGCTGGAGAGGGAATCTCTGGCGCTGATTGGCTGGCAGTCGGTCGATGATGCGTTCTGTGGGACCGCACTCGATGGTGAGTGGTTGGTTGGCTTTGCCGGGTGGCGCTTCGTTCGCGGGATTTCCTGGATTGCGGGTTGCTATGCAACGGAGTTTCCTCTGAGTCTGGAGCGACTCTGAGAGGGTTTCCTTTGACGAAGTTCAACGAAGGATCTTACGGAAGAGTTGATGAGTTTTGAGTGAGCTCTTGGTGGTTTGAAGAGTATGTAAGCATACACGCTGGACGATGGAAAGGTCAGCACAAACAAAGGCAAGAGCAAAAGTCACTGCAAGAGCAGGGCACAAAGCAGGCAAAGCAAAAAGCAACGCATAGGTGCTTGTCATTGGGTTATAAGCGTGTCCATCTGACCCGTCCTTCCTAGTGCGACAGCCAATCAGATATTGTCTTGGGCGGGACCTAAGCCCCGTTCTCCGGTTCTTGCATGTAATTAGCGTAATGTCCACGTGATCATGCGTGCCCAAACTCCTGAGAGTTTAGTTAAATGCTTTAATAAGCAAACTTAATAGTTTAAATATGGTGCATCCTACACACATCTACTTTATATCAAAATTCTAGAAATCATTTACCCATCAAGTAGGTACCAAAATACATATACTTCCCATAGTTGAGGTAGAAGTAAATAAGGATTTAGCTGTGATACGTGTTTAACACACAAAAATTACTTGAATAATATAAAGCATACATAATACAGAGAATACACATGTATGAGCTGAACTTCTGGTGATTAGCTCCTATAACTGAGGTAGAAAACCCTACAAATAGGCTGTAATGAAGTTAAACACACAGAAAGGACTCCACAGGTTATATAAAACATACATAATACTTAAGATATATGTGAGGTAAATACTGGTGATCAATTCAGCTTATTGGAAGCAATTTTGAGACCGTTGTTTGTATTAAACCATAAGTGGGTTAATTTCAGTCTATTGGTTTTTTTTGAAGATAAAGGTCTCTGGAATTTACAACTGCAGAAAGGAGGTGTCCCCCTAGTTTAGGGTTTTGTGGCGATTCTGGGCCATAAGAATGCTTTAGCATCCTTCGTTTCCTGATAAGGCTGTGGATTTATGCCTTGGGGTCATCACAGGGTTCCTGGGCCATTTGGTCTTAAGTTTGGGGAACAAAGAGCACTCTTTTCCAGCTGTCCTGGCATCGCTGGTATGAGATTAGACACGCACCAAAAGGGAAAGGGGGGTGACGTCTCCTTTAGCCATCTCGGCACCATGACTGTGTTTTATGACTTACTAATGGTTAACTGGGGAATCGTTCCAAACTGTGGAATGCGGTGTTGGGTTCATATGAAATGAACTGTTCAAGGATAATCCTACACCTGGATAACTTAATCGTGTTCGAATGGATATGTTGTAAGAGCGATTCGTGGCAGTTTGTTTGGCTCCGTGATGAGTTTACATTCAGAAGTTCCGCTGTTTGTGAGGATCGGCTTGACTGGCTGTTTTGGGGTAACCCCGAAATGATGTCACGTCACGTCACGTCTGTGTCATCCGGAGGCCTCCAATGGCTGTGTGTGTGTGTGTGTTGTGGGCGGTACCAGCGTTGGGGTTCCGGTCTCACTTGCAGACTTTCATTTCTTCTTGTGATATAGAACTGAATGGACACATTTAGCACTGCTAATGCAACATGAGGATTTTTGAAGCTCTAAACCTTTGGAGATCGTTGAGGTGAATAACTCACCTTGTTCTCCTTTCAACAAACGGAATTGTAAAAACGTAAGTCAGTTTTTAAAATGTACGCATGTGTTTATGCGTTTGATGTGTTTTAATATGTGTTTAATGTTTGATAGCTTTTTTACATTTTGATTACTTTAAGAAAATGCAATTTAATCTCTTTCATTGACATTTTAACATTTTACAAATTACAAATGTATGAGAACACTAAAGATATGTGTATTTTAACCTTTATACAACGTTTTATATTATTAAATATAATTTAATATATAATTTAATTTATAATATCTCCCTGGTTCTGTTCACGCCCATATGGGAGGAGCAAGCGTGGGAAAATTCTCACGGTCACGTGACCTTTCCGGAGGTGGGTGGGTGGGAGGTAGAAGGGGGCGGGGCAAGCGTGGGAATATTCCCACGGTCAAAAAGGGGGCGGGGCTAGGCGTGGGAAACTTTTTATAGGGGGGCAATAAAACTGTCAGTTTGATGGATGCCGCCCTATAACCTCTCTCTCCTATACCTTGTTTTGCCTTGGTATGCAAATTACATGATTTAGGGAGGGTCAGTGTAACACAACTCTAAAAGTACTTGTTATAAAACCGAATTCTCAGTGTCCTGCTGCTGCAGTGCAATTAAATATTTTGCTCATCATTTTACAGTTTTTGGGGTGATAATGGAAATGCTACTGCATGGAGTTCTGCTGTTGATTATTTCATGTGAGAAACTCTCATTTATTCTCAATTAATGGTGCTGTTTTAAAATAAATTAACGTTCATTTGCCATGTTGTTCAGTTGTCAGTGGTCAGTCTTTGACCTCCTCAGATTCTGTGGTGAAAAGACCAGGAGAATCAGTCACTCTGTCCTGCGGTGTCTCTGGATTCTCAATGGGCAGATACTGGATGCACTGGATCCGTCAGAAACCAGGGAGAGGACTGGAGTGGGTTGGACGTATACATTGCTCATCTGTATATTATGCTCAGTCTCTACAGGGCCAGTTCTCCATTACCACAGACACCAGTAAAAACGTCTCAGGTTACGAATGTAACCCATGTTCCCTGAGAACAGGGAACGAGACAATACATCATAACGACGCTATGGGGAACGCCTCAGGTGTGACAGGTGTCTGAAATCAAATATCAACTCACAGCAATCTTGTTGACTGGCGACACCCCGTGAATCATCAGCTTGATTGATTAACGCGCGACCTGGATGTACAAAAGGGAGCCTTGCACACATGACAACATCCTATCGTCTGAAGGGACTGTTGCAGGCAGGCCCTGAGGCATGGCAGGGAGACGTATTGTCTCGTTCCCTGTTCTCAGGGAACATAGGTTACATTCGTAACCTGAGACGTTCCCTTTCGAAGGGATATACGTCATAACGACGCTATGGGGAACGAAATACCCACTCCGCCATGCTGAGGGGAGTGCATGCCAGAAGGCAGTGACAACTGTCAGAACCAGAATTCAGAAAACACTGAAACCACTCACCCTTAGGTCACACCGGGCTGTCAGTGACAGCACTCCCTACCGGTCATAGCCCAAGCTAATGAACCAAGAAACCGCCAGAACATAGTTAATGGGGGGTATATCTGGGCCAGCTCAAAGGCTTAGGACCACAACTTCCAATAGAAGGGGTCACTTCTAGGGAGTGTGGCTAGGGGACCCAAAGGACTCCCAGCCAGTCACTATTCAGGGGAGCATGCCTCCTGAAATACCACCAGGCTGGCCTGGTGATCTATACTAAGACACACAGTCTGGCCATTGCCTGTCTGTCCGAGACAGAGCCTCTGGAAGTTGCCTTGGATAAGGCATTCAGAAACCGAAGGCCTGCGAAGCTGGCAGAACCATTCAGTTCCGGATCACAGAGACGGGATCTCCCAGAGAGTGTGACTCAACCTCAAGAAATGACGGAAGTCGTCCACTCAATCCACGGGTCTACCCAGTGCTCGCTTTTTTTCTCCGAACACTGGGGAAGTAAGAGAGGGTTCAAAACCAGGAAGGTCTACTGAGACCTAAGACCTGATGACCCCCTCATGTGGGGAGCTCCAGTACATGAGGGCTCATATCAGGAAAGCCGGTGAGGCCTGTAACCTGGCGACCACAGTATGTGGGAGCTCATACTCAGGAAGGCCTGTGAGGCCTGAAACCTGGCGACCACAGTAAGAGGGAGCTCGTATTCAGGAAAGCCGGAGAGGCCTGTAACCTGACAGCCACACAATGTGGGGCTACCTTCAGAAAGGCCTAACGAGGCCTGTTACCACAAAATGTGGGAGATAGCTTGAAAGGGAGGCGCCTGTCGTAAAACATTGCGACAGAAGACGCATCTAGAGTGGGACCCAAGGTGAAGAACCGGAGTCTGAGCCACGTAAAAAAGGGAACGAAGCGGAAGCGCATAACCCTTACCGTAAATATGGATTTTAGAAAGTACACGAAACGAAAGTGCGTGTACTTATGCCAGTCCGAATCCAGTAAGGCCTGGTGAGGCCTCTAACCTGGCGACCACAGTATGTGGGAGCTCATATTCAGGAAGGCCTGTGAGGCCTGAAACCTGGCGACCACAGTAAGTGGGAGCTCGTATTCAGGAAGGCCGGAGAGGCCTGTAATCTGACAGCCACACAATGTGGGGCTACCTTCAGAAAGGCCTAACGAGGCCTGTTACCACAAAATGTGGGAGATAGCTTGAAAGGGAGGCACCTGTCGTAAAACATTGCGACAGAAGACGCATCTAGAGTGGGACCCAAGGTGAAGAACCGGAGTCTGAGCCACGTAAAAAAGGGAACGAAGCGGAAGCGCATAACCCTTACCATAAATATGGATTTTAGAAAGTACACGAAACGAAAGTGCGTGTACTTATGCCAGTCCGAATCCAGGAAGGCCTGGTGAGGCCTTTAACCTGGCAACCACAGCATGTGGGAGCTCATACTCAGGAAGGCCGGTGAGGCCTGTAACCTGGTGACCACAGCAGGTGGGAGCTCATACTCAGGAAGGCCAGTGAGGCCTGAAACCTAGTGACCACAACCTGTGGGAGCTTACTTTCAGGAAAGCCTGTAGCCTGATAACCCCTGAATGTGGGAGATAGCTCAAGAGGGAAGCGTCTGTCATAATACATTGCGACAGCAAGACGCATCTAGAGTGGGACCCAAGGTGAAGAACCGGAGTCTGAACCACGTAAAAAAGGGAACGAAGCGTACAGCGCATAACCCTTACCATAAATGTGGATTTTAGAAAGTGCACGAAACAAAAGTGCGTGTACCTAGCCATTCTGAATCCAGGAAGGCCTGGTGAGGCCTCTAACCTGGCGACCACAGCATGTGGGAGCTCATACTCAGGAAGGCCAGTGAGGCCTGTAACCCGGTGACCACAGTGTGTGGGAACTCATCAGAATGTGGAAGTTAGTTAGAGAAAGGCGTCTGTCGTAGCATACTTCGACAACAGGACGCATCTAGAGTGGGACCCGAGATGAAAGACCGGGGTCTGAGCCACATAGGAAGGGGCCGAAGCGCAAAGCGCATGACCCTTACCATAAAAATGGATTTTATAAAGTACACAAGACTTTCAGTTGTGTGACTTACCATAAGTATGGGTTTAAGAAGGTACGGAGCGTACATACCAAAAAGAAAAATAGATGAAGTAAAGGTGCATGTACTTCATCACTCTATATTCAGGAAGGCCTAGTGAGGCCTATAACCTGACGACCACAGTAAGTGGGAGCTCATCCTCAGGAAGGCCGCTGAGGCCTGACGACCACAGAATGTGGGAGCTCGTATCCAGGAAGGCCGGTGAGGCCTGTAACCTGGCAACCACAGCATGTGGGAACCCATGATCAGGAAGGCCAGACGAGGCCTGTAACCTGATAGTCACAATGCGTGGGAGCTCACATTCAGGAAGGCCTGATGAGGCCTGCATCCTGACATGTGGAAGCTCACAACCAGTGAGGCCTATACCCTAGCGACCACAGTGAGTGGGAGTTCACATTCAGGAAGGCCTGGTGAGGCCTGTAACCTGACATGTGAAAACTCATAACCAGGAAGGCCTAGGAGGCCTGAAGCCTGGTGACCACTGAATGTGGGAGCTTAACACTCAGGAAGGCGGAGAGGCCTGAAACCTGGCGACCACAGCATGTGGGAGCTCATACTCAGGAAGGCCTATGAGGCCTGAAACCTGGTGACTACAGTATGTGGGAACTCACATTCAGGAAGGCCGGATGAGGCCTGTAACCTGACATGAGGAAGCTCATAACTAGGAAGACCTGCGACCACGGTGTGTGGGAGCTCATACTCAGGAAGGCCGGGTGAGGCCTGTAACCTGGCGGCCACAGTATGTGGGAGCTCACATTCAGGAAGGCCGGATGAGGCCTGTAACCTGACATGTAGAAGCCCATCACCAGGAAGGCCGGTGAGGCCTGTAACCTGGCGACCACAGTATGTGGGAGCTCATAACCAGGAAGGCCTGGCGAGGCCTGTAACCTGGCGACCACCGTGTGTGGGAGCTCGTATTCAGGAAGGCCTAGTAAGGCCTGTAACCTGATACCCCAGTATGTGGGAGCTCATAACCAGGAAGGCCAGATGAGGCCTGTAACCTGGCGACCACAGTATGTGGGAGCTCATAACCAGGAAGGCCGGATGAGGCCTGTAACCTGATGACCACAGTATGTAGGAGCTCACATTCAGGAAGGCCGGTGAGGCCTTTAACCTGACCTGTGGAGGCTCATAACCAGGAAGGCCTGGTGAGGCCTATAACCTGGCGACCACAGTATGTGGGAGCTCATATTCAACCACAGTATGTGGGAGCTCATACTCAACCACTGTATGTGGGAGCTCATACTCAACCACTGTATGTGGGAGCTCATACTCAACCACTGTATGTGGGAGCTTATACTCAGGAAGGCCTAGTGAGGCCTATGACCTGATAACCACAGTATGTGGGAGCTCATATTCAGGAAGGCCTGGTAAGGCCTATCACCTGGTAATAAGCCACAATATGTGGGAGCTCACCTTCAGGAAGGTCTAGTGAGGCCTCTGACCTGATAACCACAGTATGTGGGAGCTCATATTCAGGAAGGCCTGGTGAGGCCTATAACCTGATAACCACAGCAAGTGGGAGCTCATACTCGACCACAGTATGTGGGAGCTCATACTCAGGAAGGCCTAGTGAGGCCTCTAACCTGATAACCACAGTATGTGGGAGCTCATATTCAACCACAGTATGTGGGAGCTCATATTCAGGAAGGCCTAGTGAGGCCTATGACCTGAACACCACATATGTTTTTCTCTTTTTTTTTCATTTTAATTCCTCAGAATTAAAAGCAGTCTTTTTTCTTTTTTTCTTCTTTTTAAAAAACACTGGATAAGTGAAACACGGTCTGGATGGTAGGCTGAATTAACATATCTAACTTCTTAAAGTCATTTAATATTCCATCATTTTAATTCCATAGAATTAAATGCAGCCATAATCACCAGACAATACTGTTTTAATATTTATCTATACGTTCTCGTAATCTACACACTGCCTCGGCAAACGCGAGATTCGAGCCGTTTAAAATATATTTGGCTTTCATCCCTCGAGAAGAAAGTCAACAGGTGCAAGGTTGAAACATCCGACAGCGCACGGATGCACGCGCGCCAAGATATTTCTCAATGAACACTGCCAGCACCCTCAGGGGCTGACTGTGAATGTCTCGCACCCAAACAGTATTATTTCACAGATCGCGTGCACCACGGGGCTCAGATGCTGAACCCTCCTCCCTCAAGAAAAGGGTCCGACGAGAGCGGAGCGTCTTCAAATGCAGTGGCGGCTGGTGATGGAAAAAGTAGGGGGGGCTGAGGTACAATGTGGTTTTAAAATTTTTATTTGAACAATTAAACAGTTGCTGCTGTTTATTTATTACATTAACACCAAAGTAACAGCTCAAAAACAAATAGCATCTAATGTAATTATTAAAGTATGAATTTAGAATGTCCTTATAGATTTCAAATATTGTTCTTTCAAAGACAGAAAGATGTGCCAATTTGAGATTCATTGGAAACCAAGTCATACAAGGTGAACTTCTAATTGCTGTAATTTGCATGAATTACAGTGAGTGCTCAGAGTCAATATTCAATAAACACAAAGAGTTAAATAGTCGCTGTTATTACACTAGATGGAGAAAACTGTACATTAATTGGAATGGTGAGCAAGTCAATAAATACTATACATTGTCTCCAGTGTTCACATGAGTCAATCATGAATCTTATCCTACAGCAAACCACCTCGAAGGCAGACACACACACAAAAAAATCAAAATTCTCCAAGCACTCAGCATCTCCTCTGCTCCTCCAGAGAGACAACAGCATCTCCACTGCTCCTCCAAGCACTCAGCATCTCCACTGCTCCTCCAGAGACACAACAGCATCTCCTCTGCTCCTCCAGAGAGACAACAGCATCTCCACTGCTCCTCCAAGCACTCAGCATCTCCACTGCTCCTCCAGAGACACAACAGCATCTCCTCTGCTCCTCCAGAGACACAACAGCATCTCCACTGCTCCTCCAAGCACTCAGCATCTCCACTGCTCCTCCAGAGACACAACAGCATCCCCACTGCTCCTCCAGAGACACAACAGCATCTCCTCATCTCCTCTGCTCCTCCAGAGACACAACAGCATCTCCTCTGCTCCTCCAGGCACTCAGCATCAGCAGAGGAGATGCTGTTGTGCTTGGAGGAGCAGTGGAGATGCTGAGTGCCTGATGGAGAGAAGCAGCTGAGATGATTGTGCACTGTCACTTGTAAAGAAATTTGGCTCTCCTTTCTTTCTGGGTTGCAAACCTATCAATAACTTTGTTGTTGAAGTTGGGCATGTCTTTCACAATCTTTTTCTCCATAGAAAGCATGGCAAGGGCATAGTCTTTCTTGAGACATTGTGCTCCTTAGGAACGTTTTGATTCTTTTTAGAGTGGAGAAGCATATTACAGATTCTGCTGATGTCATTGGAGTAGTGATAAGGATTTTCAGAAGATTAACAGTTTCTGAAAATGTGCACTGAAGGTTGTTCTCCATAAAAAACTGATACAGAGGCACTGCACCACTACACTTTTCAAACTCCGGGTTTTCATAGACCAAGGATAGTTCTGTCTTCAGTCTAGCCTTGTTCAGCATCGTATAGGCCTCCACGGTGGCATTCAATGCACTTGGAAAGGTTTTAGCATGCTGTGAGAACAGCTCTCCATGCAGCAGTGTTGAACTCACAAGGTGCCCAGTGAAAGCAAAGTGCTCCTTTGTCTGAGCCCAGATGGTATCACACACCTGTAAAACATACAGGATCATTTTTCATGCACCAGCCCAAAAAGATCCACCCCAACTCCGCTCTTTCATCTGGCTACTATCGCGGTATAATAAAATTCCTAATTTTGCCAAAGAAGTTGAACCTCTGCACACTTGCATCAGACAACCCAGGTGAAAAAGAATTAGTATTAAATGTATTAAAAATATACTTGAAATACAAATAGTATGTTTATAATACATTTGTATTACCAACATGCTTATTTGAAGTGCATTATAAATACATTGAATTGCATTTTAATATATTTCTAAAAAGTATACTAGAAGTACATTGGTAATAAATATATGCTTAATTATACTTTTAAGAAATATGCTAAACACAAGCATACTTTTAATATATTTCTAAAAAGTACACAATAAGTACATTGGTAATAAATATATGCTTAATTATACTTTTAAGAAATATGCTAAACACAATCATACCATTTGTGTGAAGTTTTAGTGTATTTAAAGAAAACATACTTATGTTGCTCTTACTTAAAGTACATTTGTGTAACTTGTGCAAGAACATAGCAAAATGATTAAGCTTTTAGTGTGTTTAAAGTAGGCTACTTTAAACACTTAGGCCTAGTGCAATAGGCTATTTTTGTAATATTTATGATTTTAATATTTTAGATTTTTGTATAATGTACCAACTTCTAATGTATTATAAACATTTGTCAACTATTATTAAGCATTGCAATAAGCACTTAAAATTAATGTTGTTCACTTTTACTTGTTTGTAGGCTATACTTGTAAAGGGCTATATAGGCTGTTGTCCATTACATATGTTTTTACTACTGAAATTCCCACAAGGATATCAACATCATATTATTTTAAATGCATCATAGATACATTTTCCAAAGACGTTTAAATGTTGTCCAAAAATATGTTGTACTTGTTTAAATTTGAAAAATACGAATAACACACCCCAGACAGCAAGCCAACATTGAATAAACATTGTTTTTCCATCTGAATCATCATTATGGTTGATGTTGAAATTTCAATGCAAAATAAATGTTGAATCACCATTACCATATCGATGAAAACCTGATGTTATTAATGTTGATGGCAACAATATTGGAACAACATTGATCTATAGTTATCTTTATGATTGATTAAGCATTGATACACTGTAAAACCTAAGACTGAAAGTTACTAAACTAAATGAGTACATTTAACTTATTTTTTTTTAAAAGTTAGTTTAACTTAATAAAATATGTGATATTAACTCAAAAACTGCAATGTATTAAGCAGAACTTAAACCGAATAAGTTATGAATAACCTATTTGTTATTTTAGCTTTTAAATTTTATTTTTCAAGAAATTACTTTTGTATAAGGAGATGAAATAAACACTTAAATAAATACATTTAACATTTTCGTGCTTCACTTGAAGCCTACATTTAGGTCTCTCTACGGCGTTCTCCCTCACGCACCGGAAAACCCCGCGTATTTATTTCAATCTGCCCATCCCCCACAGCTCAGCTCACACACGAAGTAACTCGGAGTCGGAACAGAATGGCGGCCATGGAGAGATTTAACAGGTAAGCACGGCAAAATGCTTCGTCCTCTTTAGAGCACTTGTACGTTTAACGTTGTATTGTCGTTACTCTTCATCTTAAGAAGACCGACTAGCTAAAGTAACGTAGGCTACTAACTACTGTAATAAGACTAAGTTATGCCATTTGTGTCACGTCACAGAAACGCCAAGCCAACGCGACATTGCATTTAGCACTAACTTAGAGATTTTTTTTAATCAGCGGCAGTAAGTTAGTTGTACTGTGAGTACACGACAGTTTTGTCACTGGAACAGTAATTTATATGTGTGTGCGTTTTGTCACATTTTTACAGAGCGTGTCCCGCGCAAATTTGGATATTTATCAGTGAGGACGAAACTGACTGACTCCACTAGTGCTAACGTTAACCGTCATTCACACGGCAAAAACTAAAGAAATAGGTAACAGTTAACGTTAATACAAGCTGACATACTCTTTTATTTATTATGTCGTGAGTAAACCACAGAAGTGGAAAATTAATATTTTTTGTGTTTTCTCATTTTAGCGTAAACAAACGTGTCCCGCGCAATTTTGGATATTGTGAGGAGACTAGCAGCTATAACATTATCGTCCACTGACCGACATTTACCCGGCAAAAACTAAATAAAAAAGGTAATACAAGCTGACCTATTTCTTCATTTATAATGCTGTGAGTAAACTTAAGTTTTTTCAGTGGAAGATTAATTAATTTCTGTGTGTTTTCTCACATTTTTGCTTAGACAAAAGTGTCCCGAGCCATTTTGGATCATTATCAGTGATTGAGACTACCATCCACCGCCCGTCATTCACATGGCAACAACTGCAGAAATAGGTAATACAAGCTGACTTATTCCTTTATTTATTATGCTGTGAGTAACGTAAACCAATTTTTTGACAGTGGAAAACTAATTAATATTTTGTGTTTTTTCTCACATTTTGTCATAGACAAATGTGTCCCTTGGGCAATTTTGGATATCGGTGAGGAGACTATCAACCACCGACCATCATTCATACGAAAAAAAAAAAAAGGTAATACAAGCTGACATATTTCCTCATTTATAATGAGTAAACTACAGTTTTGTCAGTGTAAGAGTAATTCATATTTTTGTGTTTTCTCACGTATTTGCATAGACAAACGTGTTCCGTGCAATTTAGGGTCTAGTGAGGAGACTGACTGACTATCCTCCACATCGACTGTCATTCACGTGGCAAAAATGAAAGAAAAAGGTACTACAAACTGACCTATTCTATTTATTATGCTGTGAGTAAATTACATTTTTGTCAGTGGAAAATGTATTAATTTTTTTTTTTTTTTTTTTTTTTCACAGTTCAAAATAGACAAACGTGTCCTGCGCATATTTGGATCTATTTCAGTAAGAAGACTGACTGACTATCCTCCAGTGACTGTCATTCACATGGCAAAAACTAAAGAAAAAGGTAATTTCCCAGGGAAAGCAAGAACTGAGAACTGATAAGAATGTAAAATGTGCACCTTGAAATGCAATGTAAGTCATTTTGGATCTTGTCAAATCTAGTTGTACTGTCAATCTCAAAGCTCTTTTCCATTTTAGATGTGTTTGTGTGTTTTTATAGTGAAAACAAATGCTGCCGCTCAGTCTTTTTGCCACTTAGCCGACGGTGACGTCACGCATAACCTCTATTCTAGCATTTATGCTGTGAGTAAACCAGTTTTGTCAGTGGAAGATTAATGTTTTTTTTGTTTGTTTGTTTATTCACAGTTCGCCAGACAGAAGTCATGTGCAGTTTTGTATTTTGGACAGTGAGGAGACTGACTGACCATCTTTCACAACATTCATCACTGAGAACCTTTTGTAAAATAAATTATTTTTCAATAAATACTATTAATAACTGCATCCTTTTCTTTGACCATTTCTTTATACCAGGGTTCCTCAAACTCGGTCCTGGAGGGCCACTGTCCTGCAGAGTTTAGCTCCAACACTGATCAAACACACCTGAGCAAGCTAATCAATGTCTTCAGGATCTCTAGAAACTCACAGCTAGGTGTGTTTGATCAGGGTTGGAGCTAAACTGTGCAGGACAGTGGCCCTCCAGGACCGAGTTTGAGGAACACTGCTTTATACCAATGTTTTTCCTTTGTCTTATAAAACTTTATTAATTTGAGTTTAATCAACTTAAATCATTTACCGCAATCGGTTTCCTAAAACCATTTGAGTAGCTATATAGTTGTTATGACTTGATTAGATTTATTAAATGAACTCAAACCAGTTAGTTTAAATGGTTTAAATTACTTTAAAAGTTTAATGGAATGAACTTAAAATATTAAAGTTACATATACTCAAAATGAATGACTAAACGAACACTAAATTATGAGTGAATATGACTCAATATATATAAGTTCACAATACTCATATGTATTTATTTTAAAACTTAAATGGTTTGCCGCAATTAGTTTCCTTAATCGGTTTGAGTTGAGTTAACTTGTTGGGTTTTACAGTGTAGGCTATTTGGTTTACCGGGCGATCGCTGAATGTGTTGAAAAGTCATTGATTTATAGTTGACCGGGAAACGACGCTGTTGTTGAAAAGTCATCGACATATAGTTGACCGGGAAATATGATTGAAAATGCATCGATATATAGTTGACCGGGAAATATGATTTAAAATCCATCGATTTTTGGTTGACCGGGAGATCAACACCAACGTACTGCACCGAACACAGCTCATTTCTGGACCTTGGCACAAGCGTAGGCTACAGGTAAGCTTGCTTAATGTTCGATATGAATGAATTGTACCAAATCAAATACTGTTAGGTTGATCGTTAACATGATGGTTAATGTAGGCTAGTAACCGACGCAGTGCTGGTCAAGTGTCAAAATCTGCCAAAAGTACTTTGTGGTTCTCTTCTAGGTTATAAAGTTAGCAAAACCTCATTGGTCCAGTCTATTTTTGTGACAGCTAGCTCAAAATGCATGTGTGTACCCATTGCTAGTGTCGTGAAATCTATTAACACAGCACCGCTATTTCTACTGACCGCCGGAGAATACCGGCGGAACCAACGCTAGCATAGTGCTCTATCCCACAGCAGTGACCGCGGCGGGCCAGAATTACACAAAAGACATGGTTTACCTTTACTTTATTCAATGCAGAACTGTCTCGAGTTGTAACGTTAACTGGAAATGCCGATTAGACCATCTCGTCGTAATAGCCTACAAATCCAAAATATGAATAATCCTCGAGCAGGGCTGCGATATGCGTGCGATACAGTTTTGTAACTCCATTGTGTTTGTTTTCAGAAATGATAACAGTCGTTTTATACTAGTGCTTATGCGATATCACGATTTTTGATGATCTTCTGCACCTTTTCTGAGCGAGGGGAAGCGCGCGCGCACCACGCGCGCACTGTTATTATACAGCGCCTGACAACCAGGCCTGGCGTCAAGGTGGGGCTTAGCCCCACATACTTCATTTAGAAACAATTAAAATTCCTCGTTAATTTTAAAGACATAGCCTTATTATTAGCCTGTTTTTGCGGTGAGATTTATGCATATTCCTCCATGCACCCAGTATTTAAGCAGAAATTAATGTGCAATTTAGTCAACCAGAAAAATCTTTTGTCTATGGTAACTCTAATCAATACATTTACTATTTAATTAGTTATAAGTATCCAGTTATTTATATTTAATTTGTTGAGTTAACAATTAGTTCTGATTTAATAAAATAATAAACATGATTTTTTTACTTGTATTCTAGATGCCTTGACTCAACGTCTTACAGCGGCAAACACCTATGACTTCGCTCAAGCTGTACAGAAGTGGCTGCGCTACGCCCCAGACCGAGCGGGAGGAGCTGGAAGACAGGACTTAGCACGTTAAAAGAAAAATAAAAAAATAAAATAATACAATAAAAATGATTGTTTAATTTTTAAAGAATGCGTGGGGTGTCATTTGTGCTAGTCTAGGTTATAGCCTAAAGGTATAGTTTCTATTTTCTATATTTTGCTAGCCCATCCTGGCTGTCGATAAAGCAGGATTATAGCCTAATAATAATGTTTTTAATATTATATTAAAATTACAGACCTTCAGATTAAACCTGTGGTATACTAAAACACCATTGAAGTTTTGTTGATATGCTGGGATTTCAACATTGTTTCAATATCCATTGTAATCGAAATACCATTGAAATTCTGTTGATCTCTAGGTATGATTTAAACGTTGTTTCAATGATAATAGAGGGTGCAACATGATGAAGAATCAACATCAGAGTTCGACGTTGATTCGATGACTTTATCGTTGACAGCGGGATGTTGATTTAACATCGTTTCAATTATTATTTGCTATCTGGGACGTGACTAATCCTGATTGGTTCCAGAGCGGTTGAACGGCTGTGATTGATTCTTGTGATAATAATGAGCTCACACCTCACTCAGAGCTTGCTGTGCGTTCCTTGAATGTGATTAGATTTCTAATAATTTAGATTAGAAATCTAAATTTAAACTGGAGCGATCGTGTTTCTTTAGAGGACTTGGAGGAAACCACGCGATTCATATGGATTAGGTAATGTTATTTGCGATTAACTTTTTCAAACGTGAACACTTCTGGTGAATCGTTCATCAGAGGGATAGTTAAATCTCTCAGGTTTCATTAGCTTACGATATCTCAGTTTTTCTTAAGAAGATTAACGGAATTCTTAAATGTTTTGCAACTACTTAAGGTTGAGTGATCATGACAGCATTTAGATTTTTTTATTTTTTTTAAATTTTAGACATTTTTCATCTAACCGTAGGCTAATAGAAAACGTAACTGTTTGTGTTGTTTTTATTTTTTCCCCATCTTCAAGTTTGCATGTGGTGTGACATTTGGAACCTCATTATGTTTCTAGGTAAGATTTGTGTTACATTTACGTTTACTCTGCCAGTCGTATTTTTGACTCGGTGTAACAGCACGTCTTTTTCCAAGTATAGGGATCTTCCAGTCACGTGACCCCTAGCCGCGTGTCAGCCATTTTGACGGAATACTTCAGCGCACCTACATACATGAGAATGCGGATTATCACATGTTTTATGGCTGAGAATTGATTAAAATAATGAATAATGGTCACTGTATTAATTATCTTGAGCCTGCTGAAATGTTCCTATAAATATATTTTCTTTCCAACTGTGCAATCTGAATAAAAATAGGCTAAATATATTTATCCACTAAGCTGCAGCTCGTCTTCCCATTAACAGTTTTTTTTTTTTCTCTTTCTGACATTTCATACCTGTTGGGTTTACATTTTTTAATTAAATTGACTATAAAAGAATGAATGCTCGCGAGGTGCCTGTAACGATGTTAAATAAGCTAGGCTTATAATGTACACAGGGTAGAGGAGAATTACAGTCAACTATGAATAGTATATCATTTTGGGCATAAACATGTAAACAGTGAAAAGATTGACATTGAAAAATGACACAGAATGATACATTTAATATTTAAATATTTAATCCAAATAAATAAATGTTTGTGGTTAGCACTGATGTTATTCATTTGTTCTCACACACTTCAGCGTCGCGGTCACTGGTTTAGACGAACACTGCCACTATTATTAGCGCACCGTCAGCTAACTCTTCACGTCATGTCATCACAAAAAGAAATATACAAGAGGAAGATAAAGGAATTAGGAATCATAGATCCATATGAAGCACCACAAGTTCTTTTTACAGGCATTTAATGTGTAGAAAAACTTCCTGACATTGAGTTCGGTGACATTTACAGCTACCTTATTAACTTCTCATCACGTTACACCGGAGCTTCATTAAAAGCATACAAAAGCTTAGCAGGCTATCAGTATCACAGCATCGCTCGGGCATGATAGAGATGAATATTTCGCGACGAGCTGTATTATCACCAGCGGTTTAGCATTTTCTATTCCGTCAAGATGGCTGCTCCAAATGGCATGACGTCACGCGGGACGTCCCTATAGGTCTCTGCCTATTTTTTACAGTCTATGGTCTCTGCGGAACAACAAGAAGGTGTTTCCCAATTATTGGGCATTTTCAAACCGGTCTAGGCATTTTTCAACCATCCAATCAAAACCGTACGGAAGCCCTTTCAGAAGCGGAAATGCGTTATTATTATTTCTCGTTTTTTCTTGATTTTTACTATCATGTCGATATCGCAACAACATTTATGTCAAAATAAAATATGTGTATAAAATACAGGCTACAGTACCTATTTTCTTTAATAAAAAAAAAAAAAGTGTTACATCTACTGAGAGATCTTTAATATGGAATTCTTTCATAAACCAAATTTCCCGTTCTTATGTTATAAGATACAGATCTTGTATAGCCTGTGAGTGTGTATTATATTTTATAATATTCTCTTCTACCTGCATGCAATTTTTCTCTAAATGTACACCTTAAAAGCTAAAAGTATTAAAAATTACTTTATTACTCAACTATTTATAATTACATTAGTTTTATTTTCGTTTTGTGTGTGTGTTAACAACACAACATAAATCAAGTTGTAACGGTGATTAACAAGGAAAATTAATAGCAATTTCCAATAAAGTTACCAAATCCTACTGTAAAGCAATGGTGAAAATTATTGTATTGGTCTTTCTCACCTGTATTTTTCAAAATATGATATTTATACTGTATGTAATGACTGATATTTAAGTGATATTTGTAGCTTACATTAAATGATATATAAAGTAAAACGTATTGACCTTTAAATTAAGGTAAAATGTGTTAACTTAGAATAATGACTCTGAAAACTTTAAACATTAGCATCACTTTATTGACCGTATAGATACTGTTACCAATATGATGAAAAACTATATTGATAAATGCAGCATTCTCTACTTAATGTAATAGTAAAAAAGAGAGAATCCAATAAAATAAAATAAGCAATAAATGTGGCAAGTTCAAACATGAGGAACACATTGCATGAAACATTAGATGCTTCCTCCAGCCTCATAGAAACAGTCGTCTCCGCAGTATCCTTGGAAGTCATCAGAGCCAAAGAACCCCTGCATCACACCTCTTTGCCCTCTTCCTCTGTAGCCTTCACCACAGTCTTTGTATGTAGTCTCACAATGAAGACATCTGGATAGACTGTATGGAACCCTGTACAGGTTTCTGAAATTTTCACTGAATGCCTTCCAGTTCACGACACCTGAAAAAAAAAAAAAAAAAAGGTGTCAGCTGACATCATCATTGTCTTAATATTCAACCATACATAACTGAGAAAAAACAGAGAGAGAGCTGTGATTAACCAAACAGTGACACTAATAAAACTCACTGTCCAACCACCGAAAGTGAGCCTCTCGGCGGAAACTTTCCATGCTCACAATGCTGTTGAAGCACCTGCAGGTGAGGGCAAGGGAGCCAATTGACCTATGGCTAAGCCACGCCCCCAAACGCGATGAGCCAATCACAGTGCGCATAGCTAACCCAATACACTCGGACATTCTCTGCTTCCACGTCCATTGAAATGCATTGCAGTTAGTCAGTTTTCATTGGTTTTTATCTGTTTTTTCTTGTCATTTTAAGTTTAAAATGGTCAAACGGTGTGCATGGGGTACATTCAACTCCAACACTAGGTATCCTGAGAGGCTGTGCGACGGTTTGTATTTTTAACCCTTTCCCAAACCACATCTCAACCGAGATAAGTGTCTGCTCTGGATTAATTTATGCAGTAACTTAGACCACAACACCAACTAAATGTGGATAAATTAAACAAGGATGTCTACATCTGTTCTAAGGTAAGTCAACAACGTATTTGAACGTTATCTTTAACATCTCTAAAGTAACGTTAGCCTAGCTTCTAGCTGCGTTGCAGTTTGACAAGAGTACAGTTTGACAAAAGCACATTGTAGGCTATAATATAAGTAGGCTAAACCCTTTGCAGTTTTAATGATATCCTGTATGAACAAAATGGAGTATGTTTTTATGTTTCCACTGTTCGATCGCGATCGCGCCTCTCTCTCTCTGACACACACACACACATTCCAGCATTGCAATCTTGACATCGCAGCCTGTTCATTATGCTGCGTTCACACCAAACGCGAATAGAGCGTCAAATTCGCGCATTTGAAGCGAAATAGCACCAAACTATAATGTTTACACACTGACCTGTAACGTTAAATCTTTGTCTGGAGCTGAAGCATTTCATCGACCTTCTCAAAATAAAATGATTAATATAACCCTCCAATGCATAGTTAAGGCCCTTTTGGTGACTTTGAGATGATATATAATCTTTCTGTCTCCAAAAATCATCAATTGCCTCCTGTGAAATGTCTCCAACTGTGACAGCTGCCACAGCGCCTGTCACCGAATGTTGACTGTTTGTCCGAGTGAGTGGAGGGGGCGTGGCTTAGCCATAGGTCAATTGCAACATCACCATCTTGAAGCACAACCTCCAGTAAGATTTCACGAAGGACCAGCGGAGGAAGCTATACATGAACAAAACATAACAATCTGAACTTCTTGTGGTTATAATGATTCCCTTGCATTTTATAAATTGAGTAATAACAAATACATGCCTCCTGTATGTTCAGGGGTTGGTCAACGGTTGCCACTATGAATGGACAAATGAAGAACATCAGTAAATGACAGTCAACATTTACTATAAATAGAGCACCTCAAACAAAATAAATCATACCAGTTTTGTGTGGCTTGTCAGTCCGCCTTCTCTTTCTTTGCTGGATTTCCATGACCGATCTTGATAAATTTATGACATAAAAACACATTAATAATACTATATATCAAGTTTCATTTGTTACAAGCCTGGCTCAAAGCAAGCAACAGAGAAGGGAAAGACCACACGCGGAATCGCAATGTATATAGATTTATTAAATAAAGAGAATTTAACAAAATAGATTTTATACAGTCAGTAATGAAGTCGGCTTTGAAAAAAGATAACAGTGTATGCAATCAGTATAGTGCGGTGTAGTGAATAAACAAAACAAAAATCCTAAACGGTGCGGGAGAGATGGAACAGCGGCAGATCCCCTCTCGGTCTCATCTGAAGCGTCTTTAAAGGCCTAAACCAGGAACTGATTAGCACAACTCCAAACACCTGCGCCCAGCTCACCTGTAGGAGACAGACGCAGCACACAGACAGGAGGAGGAGCCAGGCAAAAAGCCGTGACACCCCCCCCCTTACGACAGAGGCCTCACAAAGAGAGACTCTGGAAAATTTTTACACACCTCCACCCAGCACCCAAACATCTCAAATAACTAACATACATATCACATATCCATATGAAATTATGAATAAACATCAAATGTTAAAAATACTCAACTTTGTCTAGGGGTCATGGCTTGGACACTCCGCCCAAGCCTGCAAAGCAGATGCAAAAATGGTTACTTGAATCCATCAGGCCCGCCCCCTCCCTCCACTCCCCAGTAGTTCCAACTACCCTCCCTCAAACTCAAGGCTCCAGCAAGTCCCGGTACCTGGAAAGCCAAATTTTCAGGAGACGAGGCAGAGAAAGAGATAGGAGATACCAGAGAGAAAAACAGACAGGACAAGACACAGACTCACTCCGGCTCAGACGGGGCACGGGACAAGGCATCAGCCATGATATTATCCACACCCCGAATGTGCCGGATCAGTAGGCTATACGGTTGTAAAAATAACACCCAGCGCATAAGGCGCTGACTTGGGCTCTTTAGAGTGTATAAGAACGTTAGTGGGTTATGATCAGAATAAATGGTAACCGGAACAGCACCCCCACTTAAATACACATCAAAGTGTTGTAGTCCCCAGATTAAAGCTAGTGTTTCTTTCTCGATGGTCGAGTAATTTAACTGGTGACGGTTAAACTTTTTTGAGAAGAAACACACTGGCCGATCTACGCCTTGCTCATCCCTCTGCAGGAGCACGGCCCCAGCACCCACGTGGCTAGCATCGACCTGCATCTGGAATGACTGGTCCATGCGGGGAGCCATTAAAACAGGAGCAGATGTTAACAACAACTTTACATTATCAAATGCGGCCTGACAAATTGCGGTCCAATCAAATTTAACACGGCCCTTCAAAAGATCGGTCAATGGGGCAACGACAGTGGAAAAGTTAGCACAGAAGCCACGATAATACCCCACCATTCCTAAAAAGCGTCTGAGCTCAGGTTTGGTAGCTGGAACAGGGAAATTATCGATAGCCACCACCTTAGCGTGCACAGGCCTCACCTGGCCTTGTCCCACCACCTTCCCCAAATAAACAACTGTCGCCTGGGCAAACTCGCACTTAGCGAGATTTACCGTAAGACGAGCTTCAACTAGCCGTGTAAAAAGAGCCTGGATACGCTCAAGATGTTCAGACCACCCGTCACTATACACGACCACATCGTCCAAATAAACCGCACAGCCCTGTAAACCAGAGACTATGCGGTTCATTAGTCGCTGAAATGTGGCGGGCGCATTTCGTAACCCAAAGCTCATCACAGAGTACGAATACAGGCCAGATGGCGTTATAAAGGCTGAAACCTCCTGAGCCCGAGGTGTCAAAGGAACCTGATAGTAGCCTTTAAGTAAATCAAATTTACTTACGAACCTGGCCGATCCTACCCGGTCAACACAGTCTTCAACCCTTGGGAGCGGAAAAGAATCTGGCTTTGTGATGTTATTTAGCTTCCTATAATCGGTACAAAATCTATATGTCCCGTCAGGTTTACTAACTAAAATGCAAGGTGAAGCCCAACTGGAATAAGAGGGTTCTGCCAAACCATTATTCAAGAGATACTTCACCTCTGCCTCTAGGTGCTGCAAGAAAAGGAGAACCGGCTATCGGCAACAGTGCCAGAACCTGATCTCCAGGACTGAACACTCTCGGCTCAGCCCGGCGGTCATACCAGCTCTTCATTTTCTTCTGAGCCTTAGTCAGATTTTCTACAGCCATCTCACAAGCTAAGAACAATTTTCGGCGGAAGCCGTTCACATACTCCAACAAGTTAGTAGGACTCTCAGGACACTTCAGCTTATCCTTCAGGACAGCTAAAGGCCCACGAACTCTATGGCCGAACACCAAATCATTAGGTGAGAAACCTGTACTTTCCTGTGTTACCTCACGTGCTGCAAGCAACAACCATGGAAGCCCTTCCTCCC
The DNA here is from genome assembly GCA_022829085.1 of Abramis brama. NCBI lineage: Eukaryota > Metazoa > Chordata > Actinopteri > Cypriniformes > Leuciscidae > Abramis > Abramis brama. The sequence continues at coordinate 37,323,350 of CM040766.1, forward strand.
AGTCTTTGCTGAGCTGAACACAGTAACCCCTAAGCAGTGACTTGAGCGTCTGGTGAAACCGCTCCAACGAGCCTTGGCTCTGGGCGTGATAAGCACTACTAACCTGATGTTTAACATGCAGCTGCTCAAGCACTTCTGAAAACATATGTGATGTAAAATTGGAGCCTCTGTCACTCTGAATAATCTGTGGGATGCCAAAGATGGAGATAAACTGAGAGAGAGCCTTCACCACAGACTTGGTAGAAATTGTACGTAACGCATAGGCAGCGGGGTAACGAGTGGCCTGACACATCACAGTCAAAAGGTAAACACACCCTGACTTGGATGGAGGCAAAGGTCCAACACAGTCGATTAGCAAATACTCAAATGGGTTCCCTAAAGCTGGAATAGGGTAAAGTGGAGCGGGCTTGATCACCTGATTAGGCTTTCCAGTTAGCTGACATGTATGACAGGTCTTAATGAAGCTTGCCACATCCTTCTTTAGGCAAGGCCAATAGAAGTACCTCATAAGTCTGTCATACGTCTTCCGCACACCCAAATGGCCCGCTATATCACCATGAGCCGTCTGTAGTATCAAGTCTCTAAACTTCACAGGCACTACTATCTGGAAAACAGGATCCTCAAACACCTCATTAATCTGAGGCATCCACTTACGAACCAACAGCCCATCCTGAACAAAATAACCCCTCGCTGCACTATGTCGCTCCTCAACAGGCAAAACCCCAGCAAACAGTTCACTCAATGTTGAGTCTTCCTTCTGAGCTACAACAAAATCACTAAATGACAGAGAAGATGGCAAATCTGGCAAAACAATAGGCTGTAAATCAGACTTACGATTTTTCTCTAAAACCTCAGTTCCAGAGGCATGGTTCATGGCACGTGTTACTGCACAGGCAGTAAACACCTCAGGTAAACTCTGCAGGCTACTATCAGCACCTGATGGGATAGATGGAACACTCTTAACCACCACAGGTGGCGGCACATCACGCCAAACACGCTCTCCAGCCAAGTTATTACCCAAGATGAGATGTACACCATCTACAGGCAACGAATGGCGCACAGCAATGACAACCTCACCCTGAACCAGGTCTGACTGTAGCTCAATCTTATGCAGAGGAACAGTTACAACCTGTAACCCAATTCCCCTCACTAAAACATTACCAGTGCTGGACTCACTAGAAAGAGGCAAAACAGACTCTAGGAGAAAAGATTCACTGGCCCCCGTATCTCTAAGAATTTTAACTGGCACCTTGGCAGAACTGCCCACCAACGATACGAAACCATCTGTAATGAAAGGAGAGTAATCATTGACATCGGCTTCACTTACATCCGAACAGCGATACTGGCTAAATCCACCAAGGCTGTCTGCAGACAAGTTAGAGGAGGCCACACCCACTTCAGGGTTGGACCTAATCTCTGTGACCGTATGGATGAACTCATACCGTGCGCGCGCACCAGTAACGGCAAGAGCAACAGGTCTTGCCGCGCCAGGTTTGCTCCTCTGGCCCCTTTCTTTCAAGGCTGGACACTCGTTCTTCCAATGCCCCTTCTCAAAACAGTAACGACAAGCATCCGGATCTGCCTTGCCACGAGACTGCTCCTTGGCAACTGACTGACTAGTGGCAGTATTAGAAAATCCTGAACGTTCACTGAAACGTCCAAAACGCTGCTCGCGGTAGCCCTTTCCTGGATTATATTCTTTAAAATTTTGCCTGTGCGTTAAAACGTATTCATCAGATAAAACTGCGGCATCTGCTGCTGTTTTTACCTTTCGCTCATTTATATATACTGCGATTCGATCAGGAAGGATGTTTCTAAATTGCTCTAAAACAATTAAATTACACAATTCTTCAAAGGTAGAGATGCTTACGGCAGCACACCAACGATTGAAATGACAATTCAGCTCTCTTACTACCTCTGTATAAGTCTGCTTTTCTCCCTTCTTCCAATTTCGAAATCGCAGCCTATATGCTTCTGGAACTAACTCATATACTTTAAGCACAGCATCTTTCACGCTTTTATAAATCTTTCTTTCAGGCACCGACAAAGCAATAAACGCCTCCTGCGCTTTTCCAACTAGAACGCTCTGGAGTAACAACGTTCGTTCAGGATCACTCCAACCACGATCATCTGCCACACTTTCAAACAGTGAAAAGAACACATCCGGATCTTTCTCATTAAACTTTGGTAACAATCTGGCCATATTAGAGATATCAGGGGTGCGCGCTGGTCCAGTCGGAACATCGCCACCAGTATCACCTCTAATTTTCCCTTCTGCAATCAACCTAAGACGTTCTAAAGCAATTTCTCGATCACTTTTGATTTTATTATATTCTAGTTGACGTTCAGCTTCTCTCTCTACGTTCAGCTTCTCTCTCTCTCTGTTGCATTTCTAACAGCTCTTTTTGTTGTTCAAAGGTAAGACCAAAATTACTGCGAGACTCACCCAGACTTGCCCGTGGCGTTGAAGCACCTTCAGGCTCCAACTCATCCATTGAAGCAATTGATGGAAGAACTTTTCTTTCAGCCAATTTAGTTCTAACTGCCTGCCTTATCTGCGCCAATTTCGCATTTTTTTTTAAGCCCAATTCAAAATTATAATGTTCACTAACGTCACACAACTGCTCCTTAGTCAACGCATCTAAAACCTGATCTGATGGAGCAGCAAAAAAATTATCCAAAGTATCCATTTACTTCCTCTGCCGTTTGCTTTAACCCCTAAACCAAATTTTTAAGCAAGCACGTTTATCAATGTAAGTGCGGCCCCCACACTGCAGCTACAAGACAAAAAAAAAACAGAGCTGCCCTGCACACATCGATCCACTTCATGCATACCCCAAGAGCAGAGATTTTTAATACACGATATCAGCGGCACCTAACTTCCCCGACAAAATGCCGTTAAAGCAGGCATCCACGACTGTGCCCTCCGCCCAGGATATAGCACAAAAACAAAAAACTAAAATAACAAACAAGCATTAAACGCTTAGCAGGGATTCGCAAAGCTCCAAATGCTAGAAATAATTTTTGTCTCGCAAATACAGCGAAGGTCCGTACCTACCCAATAATTAACCACCCACAATACTTTAACCTGGCTGTATTTAAACAAACCCAGGCACAAACAAACCAAATTATCTCTTTATCTCCCGCACCGACGTAATACAAAAAAAATCAAAACCTAGTTAACTGATCCGCGTGTGTCTTTCCAATAATTTACCATGCGTTAAATGCCCAATCAAACTTGCTGCGCCGGATCACCGTAGGATCCGACTACAGACAACAAATTTAGGCACGTTAATCAAAACGGCCTACAATACTAAGTGCGTTTCACAACGAACACTATTAAATACTCCAACTCAATTGAGAAATGCAAAAAAAACGCATATTTACCGATCGATGGTTCAAAATCCCGGACGAGATCCCCAAATCTGTTACATGCCTGGCTCAAAGCAAGCAACAGAGAAGGGAAAGACCACACGCGGAATCGCAATGTATATAGATTTATTAAATAAAGAGAATTTAACAAAATAGATTTTATACAGTCAGTAATGAAGTCGGCTTTGAAAAAAATAACAGTGTATGCAATCAGTATAGTGCGGTGTAGTGAATAAACAAAACAAAAATCCTAAACGGTGCGGGAGAGATGGAACAGCGGCAGATCCCCTCTCGGTCTCATCTGAAGCGTCTTTAAAGGCCTAAACCAGGAACTGATTAGCACAACTCCAAACACCTGCGCCCAGCTCACCTGTAGGAGACAGACGCAGCACACAGACAGGAGGAGGAGCCAGGCAAAAAGCCGTGACACATTGCATGAAGATATGACAACTAAAAGTCACACTAACTGTAAAGGCATTTTACCATCCTTGTCATTATTTTTTAGAAAAGGACTAACAACAATAAACACCTTGGTGGGAATTTCTCCAGCAAAAGGACAGACCACCATCTTCTTATACTTGGTATGTCTGACTATAGTTGGAAAAAGCACAAGTTTATCAAAACAATTCTTAAACTTACAGAATGTTTTTTAATTAGCTTGGAAAACCCACCTCTGAAAAGTCAAATGTTCCCCCCAAGATGACATAGAGAGCATACTGCAACATGAATTATGTATTAATAACTGCACATGGGTTTAATTCTGACATGGCACCTGCAGAACCAATAGTAGCCATTGATCCTACCATTAGAATGAAGACTCCACAGCTGCAAGACTCGTGGTGTTTCTCGTGGTGGATCAGGTGCTGCTGGGGGCAGCGGGTGGAAACTGCAAAGATGCCTTTTTATAGCAGCTTTATTTATGTAGGTCTGTGGACACTGACAGCAGTGAAAATGCTTAGCCTTTTGGCCACAGCTGTATATAACATAATCTAAAGCAAAATTGAAAATAGCAAAGTTAGTAGACGTAAAAAAATGTTTAATACACATTTATAAGATATGCATATACACTCACCTCCATATTCAGTTGCTCTTATTTTATGCCCAGCTATATGGGCCACTATTTGATGATACTGTCTGGGCTTACATATTTGAGATGTGCAGAAGGGGCATGTGAATAAATTAGTATCTGCAAGGTAGCGCTGTGGTTGAGGCTCTTGTCCTCTCCGCTGAATTGTGATGTGCTGAATAGGCAACAAATTCATCCATTTTAATTTAAAAAAAGTTTCCTCCTCTGTACATAATTATTTTACATTTTAACATTCATCCATAATGTTAGTCTATAGGTTGACTACACATGTGAGGTATTAATGCCTGCACTTATATAATGAAGAGTGTTGAACATTGACTAGTGAGCTGATCTCACTGCTAAAAAAGGTCAAATCATGTTTCTATTTAAATCTAGTGGTATGCAGAGGTTTTTGTTAGGGTTATGTTTAGGGGTACATAATGGATTATGAGATATAATATAAATAACAGAAAAATTATAAATATTACATTAAAATTGATATTAAAAATAATAAACTTAACAAGCAATGCTTTTTCAGCTTTTCTGTGGAGCTTTTCTTGTTTTCTTACAGCGCACCTCACATTCAAACACCATTTCATATATGAAGGGAGTGTGTTCTGGACTGAATGAAAACGTAATTTATCCAAAATTACTTAGATAAAAATTGCAGTTAGATTAATGTGCACAACACTTTCCTTAAAATGTATTTATAGTTATTTTTTGTACATATTAGTACCTATACCCCCCGGTTTCACAAACAATTTTAAAGCCTAGTCCTAGACTAAAATGTACGTCTGAGCTGTTCCAACTGAAATAAACTTGCACTGACTGATCTTAAAATATATCAGTGCCTTTGTTTTGTCTCAAGATGAACACCAGTAATGTTTTTTTTTTCTAAGCATGTTTATGAAAATTATTTAAATGTCCTAATTGAACTATGGACTAATCCTGGTTTAGGCTAAACCCTGTCTGTGAAACCGGGCCATAATGTCCTGGGGACAATAAATGGCACCTATTCGGTGGAATAGCCCATTAACATTTGTTTACAACTATTGTTTTCTAGTCTGACAAGCTAACTATTTTTTTTATATTAGAATACGCCGACAGGAAAAAATTAAACAAACTACCACTATCAACACTAAAGTAACAAACTCATGCACCAAAAAGTTAGCGAATGTTTGCTAATAATGGTTAGCGATAGATTGTAAGTGGCAGACCTCTTGGAGCTTTTTCTATCTAATCATGTTGCAAGCAAATTTACACAAACTAATTAAAACGTTAAAGGTGCATTGCGCAAAAGTCTGAGTTTTCGCAGAACTACGCCCCCTCTGGCGGCAAGCGAAACTGCAACCAGAGGTGTGCACGCTCACGGACCACACGCACACGCACGCTTGAACGAGCACGAGCTGGTCATAACCCAAGGATCATCAGCCGCACAAATCTTTTGTTTACAATCATAATGTCTTCAGAGGTAATAAAGTTTTAAATCTGCAAGTAATTTAAAATATGTGAAAGGAAAGGCAATTGAGTAAATAACACACTTATGTGTGAGGGAAAAAATGGGGGTAGTAGAAAACTTCGTTTTTTATTTCCATCTATCTCCATGTTGAACTGTTATGTGTTTACTGTATCCACTTATGACTATTATTATGGAAACACGTTCATGAACAATATAAGTTATTACTTTGTAAAAGCTCAAAATAGTAATCATGATACCATACCACACAGTCGGTCAACAAAGTACACCCAAATGTCTCAAGGTAATAAACAATCAAATGGCACTATGACGTTACCATAAAAGCCAAACAGGCTAATCCGCCGAAGATTTGCGGGGGTTTAGCCTGTTTTATTGATCAGCTAAGTAGCATATTCCAATAGCAATACATCGTAATTAAGCAGTAATTTGCTCAAAATTTGTGTCTAAGTATCTAACTTATATATCAGCATTTTATCTTTTTATGAACCTGATCACTGACAATGGTAAGTTAGTAAAACCTATTCCGATTGTACATTTATCTAGCTTACGCTAAAGCATTACACATTTTATGGATCGTCATTTATTGTCATTATTGGCCGTATCAGACATTAGAGAATGGGATATATCTTACCTTTTTATCAAGAAAAAAGCCAACTGCGGATCCCGTTTGAGCCCCAGAGCAGACCGGAGATCTCTCCATTTGTTGAAAGCCTTCCCTAAGTTTACTCTCGTCTTACCCCGACGCCTGTCTGACTCCAATTTGGACCTTTTGGTTGCACTAGACAAAAGTTTTCGTTTTTTTATCTTACGTGGAGTTTGCGTTGGTGTTTGAAATGAACTACAAGCCGGTCTCTTAGAATCCATTTTCTACGGAGAATGGCGGCGTCGGCGCATACACAAACCTGCCAGACATATGAGCGTGCCGTGAACGCGCATGACGTCACGCCCAGTCTCAGATTCCGACCCGAATCCCTCTTATTTATTTTACTGTACAGGATTATAGAGGCAATCGCAGTGATCAGAGAAGGGCTCATTCAGCCCATCAGGCAATTGTTTAAGCATGTATGGGTTAGAAAACGGGTATTTTTAACATGAAAAGTTGCGCAATGCACCTTTAACTTAAACAAAATGAGAATTTACAAAAATCCACTTACATCCATATGCAGGACAGGTGATCTCTCTCCTCATTTCACCGCTTTCTCGCTTTATCACTCATATCTGATGGGAAAAGCGTATTCAAGTATTAGGAATCGCCCACTCAAGTTTTAGCAAACCAGGCACAGAGGTTGTAAAACGCCTACCCAGTTGGAAAACGCCCCAAAATTGAGGCACGCCTTCTGTTGCTCTGCAGAGACCTCATTCTCTCTTTTTCAGTTCAGCTACATTCAATTTGACCAATCAGAGCCAAGCTTTTCAAGTCAAAGTCGAATCAGACTCGAAGAGATGAAGAGACTGCTTTCAGAAGTTACTGGTAAGTTTTAGTTGCTGTTTGCATAAATAAATAGCTCACTGTTTAGTTTTTCCCCAACATTTTTTCCTAGTTTCCTAGTCTAATTTGTGTTCATTCATGTAAAAATCTATTTATTTAATTGTTTTTTGGGACAGCTGCAAGTCACTTACAATATTTTGCACTACTTCTAATTTCCTTAAATCTTTTTAACAGAGGTGAAGAGTGTATGTGTTTCTGTACATCACTTCTTCTTTTTTTTTGCTCTCAAAGTCAAAGGGGGCTGACTAAAACATTAATGCTAAAAATAAATATTAGCATTTGTTGTACATTATAATTATTATTCTTGTTGGCTGGGTATACTTTTTCAGTTAAATTGCCCTTTTTTGCTGTGATACAGTGACATCCCTTGTGAAAAAAAAGTGCACTTAAGTGTACTTTTATAAAGTGTACTTATTACATAAATAATATACTTTAAATATATACACTTAAGTGTGAATTAAATGCCATCTTTTCGGCTCACTTAATGCACATTAAGTGTAATTAATTTAAAATGTATCATATATTAAGTTGAAATAAAATGTAATAAGTTGCCATTAAGAGTGATTTTTTGGAACAACTTAATTGGTACTTTATTACAACTTTATATATACTTTCATAATTGCTTCTAGTGTTTTTAAAATATACTTAAAGTGCACTACAAAATGTAATGACACGCAATTAATGTGATTTAAAATATACTTTAATGTCAGTTAACAATACACTTAAGTGTGAATTAAATACAATGTTTTCGACACACTGAATGCACATTAAGTGCAATTAATTTCAAATATATCACATATTAAGTTGAAATAAAATGTAATAAGTTGCCATTAAGAGTGATTTTTTAGAACAACTTAATTGGTACTTTATTACAACTTTATATCTACTTTCATAATTGCTTCTAGTGTTTTTAAAATTACTTAAAGTGCACTACACAATATAATGACACGCAATTAATGTGATTTAAAATATACTTTAATGTCAGTTAACAATACACTTAAGTGTGAATTAAATGCAATGTTACAATCAACAAAAACAAATATGTAAAACCCTCTAAATTTACTGACAAAATAATCTCTAAAAGAAATACATAAAAACCTTTCTGTTGATGCACAAGAAAACCCCAAGAAACACTATGCATAAACACAAACAGTTTTGGAAAGAGACCTTTGGGTAATGCTTTACAAAAATATATTAGTTACCTACTTCAGTTAACATGAACTAAGAACGAATAATACTTTAAGCATTTATTAGTCTAAGTAAGATAATATTAGTCTTGGTTAGATCATGTTGGCTAAAAAATAAACTAATATTAACAAATGAGACCTAATTAAAAGTGTTACCGAACCTTGTTGTTTAGCTCTTAAAGGGATACTCCACTTTAAAATGAAAATTCTGTCATCATATACTCACCCTCATGTTGTTTCAAACCTGTATGAATTTCTTTCTTCTGCTGAACAGAAAGAAAGATATTTAGAAGAATGTTAGTAACCAGACAGTTTTTGGTACCATTGACCATTGATTTTTTTTTTCCTACTATGGAAGTCAATAGCCGCTTTCCGACCGGAGGAACATTTTCACAGTTCCTAGAACTATTGGCTAAAGTACCCGGATGTCGGCGTGTTCGCACCGCAGGAACTAGGAACGATTTTAGTTCTAGGAACTCCATTTGGAGGAACTAATTTAGGTCCTACTTCAGAGTAGCAACCAGCACTATAGGAACTACCCGTGACGTTAGTGTACGCTGATTGACCAAACGCACGCGGAACACCAGCACCTGCCATTTTTAAAACAGCTAGAATGTAAACACACAGATTATAGCCTATATATTTACTCCATAAACTAACTATACAAACATGGAAAACAGTGATAGATGGGTCTCTAAACCTTTATGCTGAAGAGAAAATCCAACGCAACTTTGAGGGGACCAAGCCAAACATGATTATGTTTATCTGTCCAGCTAGCAACACTGGACATCTACCACACGGCATAGGCTAATAACCTTTTTTTCATATACTGTCTACTTTCTATAACAGTTCTATCTAATAACATATTAAACAGTACTGTTAGACAGATCGCTAACTAATAAACACAGAGAATGCGAGCATTGTTTGCTCTAGCGTTCTCAGCGCCGCCAAAATAAAGGCTTGTCGCGCCGTCAAAATAAAAGTCACCGTGCTTGCGTCACTCCCTTACCCCTCCTACCAGTTCCTATGGCCACTTGGCCAGTGCGAACGCAAACAGCAAAACCGAGTTTGGGGGAGAGTAGTTCTTAGAACTGTTTAGAAGTGGACAGTTCCTAGAACTAAGTTCCTGTAACTACTTGGTCGGAAAGCGGCTAATGGTACCAAAATCTGTCTGGTTACTAACATTCTTCTAAATATCTTTCTTTCTGTTCAGCAGAAGAAAGAAATTCATACAGGTTTGAAACAACATGAGGGTGAGTATATGATGACAGAATTTTCATTTTAAAGTGGAGTATCCCTTTAAACCTTTACCAGCACCAACATTAAACAGGACCAAATGCTTACTCCAGCATTACAGTGAATCTAAGTTTGTCTAAAAAAAAAAAATACAAAAAAAACCTGAAGAACTCCAAAAGCACAAAAAACAAAATTATTTGTCATCCAATTTTTTAAGTTGTTGGAAAGTGCTGTTTATGTCAATGTCCCAGATGCTCTCCAGAGTATATGTGAATGGAAATGTTTCAAAGATGCAGGAAAGTCAGAAAAAATGCCTTGAGGAAAAAAACAAACGCATAAAAACAGAAAATTTGTTTATAATACAGATCCAGTCCATTATTATATTTGGCTCAATTGAATGAAAGAGATAGATATACAGTTGCGCTTCAAAGTTGATATACACCTTGCAGTATCTGCAAAATGTTAACAATTTTAGCAATAATAGGGATCACAAAAATGTAAACGTTTTATTTTTATTTAGTACTACCCTGATGAAGCAGTTTATTCTGCAAGGTGTATGTTAACTTTTGACTGTTAACTGTTGATGAATGTGTGATGTGATTGATTACCTCAGTCACCAGTAGGGATGCACCGATCCGATACTCAGTATCGGTATCGGCTCCGATACTGCCATTTTTGGCGGATCGGGTATCGGTCAGACGAGGCCGATACAAATCCGATATTGTGCGTATACTATTCTGTTTTATTGTTAAGGCACACAAACATTATTAAGCACCATAAGTTTTCGTGCACAATATTATAAGTGTTCTGGAGCCATTATATAGTATAATGTGAGATATAAATTAATATTTAAGTCATTAAATTCAAGATCACGTAAACGTTTCCCTCAGTTGCGGCTGTCATTCTTCATTCAGCATTCAAACAGCGTGTCGCGTTCGGTTACGACAGTTAACACGATGAAACTCTCTCCAAGATGATTCAATGTTACTATTATTATACTTGATTTGTAGATAAAGGTCTATGGTTTCGCATAAAACAACTTTATCTTGCTGGACTTTATTGCTGTACCTTAATCATGTTACTTTCTACCAGGTGTCTGTTAGATCACAACACTGGAGTAAAGTCAGAGCACTATTTGTTCTTCACGCGCACAGTAACTGAAATTTAAAACTGTTAAAAGAAAATGCTGAATAGACTATTGCATAGATAGATACTGTATAATACACTACGCATCAATATGTATTTTCTTTGTGCTTTAAACTTTTCAATGCGGACTCGACGCGCTGCGCGCTGTGACTCATGTTGCTTCAAGCGCATCATTCTGCGCTCGGGATGCGTATAAGCGCTTTGTGCCGCACTGTATTGGAGCCTTTCATATCATAATACAGGGACGCAATGAAAGATTATTAATAGCCGTTCTTGTTCTGTCCTATATCTATCATATGTTGCTACCTCATTAAACAGCTGTGCTATACATTTAAAAAATGTCTCAATTTTATAGTAGGCTATATATATAAAATAATTGCTATTTTTGATTTTTATCTTGTTTACAAGATCTTATTTTACAACAATACAAAGAGCAATGTGTAAAGTTTTACCAGATTTAGTGTTACACTTATTGTCTCTAATTTGTTCCCCACTAAACATTATGATTATGATCATATATTTTGTGTTGTTGTTGTTTTTCTTTTTTTCAGTTCTTATTATCAGTTCAACCCAGAGTTATAGAAATTCTACTTGATTAAAAAAAAACTGCGCTGGTATCGGTACGGATCGGTATCGGCCGATACTCAGAATTTTTGGTATCGGATCGGATCGATTCTGAAAAAATGGTATCGTTGCATCCCTAGTCACCAGGGCCACATCGTAGTAGAAAGCTGGGCAAGGTTCCTTCTATTTCCCACAAACACCAGGATTCCACTGACTACGCCATCTTTACTGACACTGGGCTTAAAGTGATTAAAAATAGAGAACCTTTTTATTGCTACTTTACAGGGAATTAAGCATAACTTTATCAATTACACAAATATAGATATATGACCCATGCAAACCCAGGACCAATGCAAATTAATAAAGGTATTCTTACATTTTAAGCTTGCCCCACATCTTCATGAAGGATGTTCCTGTTCCTGTATTTACCACGGTTGACACAGCAATGCAGCAAGCCTTCTTCCTTTGGTTTGTTACCTATAAAATATATGATGATTATAGGCGCAGGTGTAAATGCACAGGTGGGAATTTATTACTTGCACATGCAAAAGATTCAAAGCATTTAAAAGCTATAGGGATAGTTAGTGACTTGAAAGTAGTGTTTTAGCTTGATCAGGATGTGCTGTCATGATAAATCTTGTAACATCACCTCATCAATACAGGTCTGTGATTCCACACCGCTTGCACTGTATCTCCAATAACAAATATGAACTGATCCTGCAAAATTAATGTTTAAATCCAGATAAACACAAAAATATTACATATTCCAAAACAAATAGTAATTGAACAACTCTTTAAATACAAAATTAAATTGAACACATTACAAGCATTTTTTTCTAGAGGTGGGTAATATATTAAATATTTATGGTGGTTATAAGATTGATTATTTGTATGAAATGTATATAAACGTCTTCGAGTGTTACAATATTGGATCAGCATTCAGCAAATTTTTAGTAGCTTGTTTAAAATAATTTAAAAAGTCAGTTTAGTTTAAAAAAAAAAAAAATCAGCAACCAACACGACCACACACGCCTTCCTCACATTACAATGTAAGACATTATTAGAATGCAATCATATATAAATTATTGAAAACATGATTAATTCACCTCCCGAGTCTACTGAGTTTATAATATCTGCGATTAAAATGCACTCAGCAACTGACATGTTACGGTGAAAAAAAAATTAACTAAAGAAAGCATCAAGATATACTTACTTGACTGATTATTTGCAGCATAACGTCTCATCTGCAAACAAACATCCAAACGTGGTGCTCCTTTTGTTCTCTTGTTTGGCTAGCTTCTAGTGATGTGTCATGCGCAAAAGATGCGGCTCTGAGAGCCGATGCTTTGTAATGAATCAGAAGAGCCGGCTCGCATCGAGTGAGAGCCGGCTCCCAGTTTTTTTCCTTTCTCTGCTTTCCTCAAGGCAGAACTTTGTTTTGATTGGTCAGCAATCGCATCGCGGCCAATCAGATGTGAGGATATGGGATCATACCATTATGTAAAAACAGAGAGGTGGGTGAAGCGAAGCAGCACTCCACTGCAAGTTAACGAGTCGTAACAACGTTAAAGGGTTAGTTCACCCAAAAATGAAAATTCTGTCAGTAATTACTCACCCTCATGTTGTTTCAACCCCGTAAGACCTACGTTCATCTTCGGAACACAAATGACGATATTTTTGATTAAATTTGAGAGCTGGATCACTTCTCCATAGGCTTATAAGGGATTGAAACTTGCTGGCCCAGAAAAGTTATTAAAGAGATCGTTAATATAGTCTAAGTGACTACAGTGGCTCAATGTTAAGTATATCAAGCGACGAGAATACTTTTTGTGCGCAAAAATAACGACTTTATTCCACTATTCATTTCCTTCTCTCTGGGCCTCGAGTTAGTTCACGTAGTGTTTTTGCGCAGCGTGTCTGTGTTACACGTCACCACGTAGGCTCACTATTGGCCGACGCTGGTCATGTGTGTGATGCGTGTGTCGTACAACACTGACACGCTGCGCAAAAACACTACGTGAAAAGACTCGAGGCCCAGAGAGAAGGAAATTAATAGTGGAATAAAGTCGTTATTTTTGTTTGTTTTTGCGCACAAAAAGTATTCTCGTCGCTTTATATAGGATCCCTAGGTTTAAAAAACTTGCATTCAATGACAACAGAGCTGTTTATTTGCTGTTTTGTTGTTAATTTGTGCAATAAATGCATAAAAACACTGCACATGAAAGGGTTTTCAACACACAAACCATTAATTTTTGCAAAGTTATGGTAAAAAATCCTAAATTAAGAGCCTTTCGGGAGTCGAAAGAGCCGGCTCTTCTTTGGGAGCTGAGCCAAAAGAGCCGGCTCTCTGAAAAGAGCCGAACTTCCCATCACTACTAGCTTCAGTATCATCACGCATCGCAAACGGATCGCAAAACATAGCGCATTTTTCAAACTCTAGTGAAGTAGTGCGTCATAATGACGTAGTATTTCTCGCGCATGCGCATTAAACAACATATTCATATATCATGCATGGTTAAATGTTATTTCAGCTTTTCTGTTTAAGTTGAAGTTGTTCTAACTCATTGTGTTGTTAAACTCTGTAAGTTCACAAAACTTTACTCATTAACCTAACTAAAAGTCAATCTTTTTTTTTCAATTGTAGTGTGATTACAATTAAATGTATTTTAACTGAATTTAAATGCAAATTCATTAAGTTGGCTTGAGAGAGTGTGTGTGTGTGTGTGTCTGAGAGTGTGAGCGAGTTAGTGTGTGTGTGTGTGTGTGTGTGTGTGTGTGTGCGTGTGTGTGTGTATCTATCTAACTTATTATGACCGCCGCTAGCGTAGCTAGCGAAAGCGGTCATATAGGGATTGTCAAAGTTTTTTTTTTTTTTTTTTTCGTCACCTTACTGAATTTTCCGTCAACGATACCAGGGACACCGAAACACCGGGGAACATGAAATTTGGTGGGCATGTAGCCCCACTAGACTTGTACGGAAAAATTTCGTTTGGTCCCCGGGGGCCACTCCCCCCCCGCGCTGGGCCCCCCCAAACCCAAAAAAATGCAGTTTTTCCTAAATAACTACCTGAACCGTGGCACCGAGGATGAAGAATTTTTTATGGTATGTTGGTCTACTAGACTTTTACGGAAAAATTTCGTTTGGTCCCCGGGGGCCACTTCCCCCCCCCGCGCTGGGGCCCCCGTGAATTTTTCGTCAACGATACCAGGGACACCGAAACACCGGGGAACATGAAATTTGGTGGGCATGTAGCCCCACTAGACTTGTACGGAAAAATTTCGTTTGGTCCCCGGGGGCCACTCCCCCCCCGCGCTGGGCCCCCCCAAACCCAAAAAAATGCAGTTTTTCCTAAATAACTACCTGAACCGTGGCACCGAGGATGAAGAATTTTTTATGGTATGTTGGTCTACTAGACTTTTACGGAAAAATTTCGTTTGGTCCCCGGGGGCCACTTCCCCCCCCGCGCTGGGGCCCCCGTGAATTCTTCGTCAACGATACCAGGGACACCGAAACACCGGGGAACATGAAATTTGGTGGGCATGTAGCCCCACTAGACTTGTACGGAAAAATTTCGTTTGGTCCCCGGGGGCCACTCCCCCCCCGCGCTGGGCCCCCCCAAACCCAAAAAAATGCAGTTTTTCCTAAATAACTACCTGAACCGTGGCACCGAGGATGAAGAATTTTTTATGGTATGTTGGTCTACTAGACTTTTACGGAAAAATTTAGTTTGGTCCCCGGGGGCCACTTCCCCCCCCCCGCGCTGGGGCCCCCGTCAATTTTTCGTCAACGATACCAGGGACACCGAAACACCGGGGAACATGAAATTTGGTGGGCATGTAGCCCCACTAGACTTGTACGGAAAAATTTCGTTTGGTCCCCGGGGGCCACTCCCCCCCCGCGCTGGGCCCCCCCAAACCCAAAAAAATGCAGTTTTTCCTAAATAACTACCTGAACCGTGGCACCGAGGATGAAGAAATTTTTATGGTATGTTGGTCTTAAGGGCCCACATCAACCTAGCCCATAATCGATTGTCAAAGTTTTTTTTTTTTTTTTTTCGTCATCTACTGAATTTTTTCGTCAACGATACCAGGGACACCGAAACACCGGGGAACATGAAATTTGGTGGGCATGTAGCCCCACTAGACTTTTACGGAAAAATTTTGTTTGGTCCCCGGGGGCCACTCCCCCCCCCGCACTGGGCCCCCCCAAACCCAAAAAATGCAGTTTTTCCTAAATAACTACCTGAACCGTGGCACCGAGGATGAAGAAATTTTTATGGTATGTTGCTCTTAAGGGCCCACATCAACCTAGCCCATAATCACTCATTTGTGATTTGCGCCCCTCCCATAAAAAATGAAAATGCAATATTATTCTGCTATAATCGCCCCTATCTTCAGTTGAGATGTTCAGAACTGCACCATATTTCATGTGTATGATTAACTTGACATCCTCTGGGGGTATGCGAAGTTTCGTAGAATTTCATCCATGGGGGGGTATAAAATAAATTCATTTATGTGCACATTTAGTGACTGTACACTCATCGGCCTGTAGATGGTGGTGTTGAGCGAAGGGTTGCTGGTTTAGGATGATACTGTCACACACACACATGCAGGAATACAAACAAACGCAAGCATGCACACGCACAGACACACACCCATACACACACATACAAATCCACATGCACAGACACACACACACGCGCACACACATGTACGCACGCATACATACACGCACAGACACACACAGACAGAGACACACATACACAAACACACACACATACACACACACACAGACACACACACACAGACAGACATGCACATACTACTACTTTTTTTAGGTATATACATAAACACGCAATACAGCCAAATTGCTCCATGTCATTTATTTTTGTGGAAAGCCAGTGCAGGCCTGAGCGGCAGTCATATTTTGTACCGCCATGCGGTACATCTAGTTTATCTATCTATCTGTCATAAACTTCAAACTACTGTAAATTACTTTAAACTTCAAACCACTTTAAACTTCTTACGTTTTAAGCTCCCAGCTCCCAAGCGACTCCATAGCAACCAAACTTGAGTACCCTAGCAACCGTTTTGCAAGACCTATATCTCTGTATCAGAACATCGTATAGAGATGAGGTTTGGCTCTTTTGACTCATGCTAGCAAACAGCACTTCCAACATGCTACACATGCTAGCAGTGAATAGCTACATGCTAATAGCGATTAGTTAAGTGTTAAATCATTCTAAGAACTCTATAAAACTCCATAGTAACCATCTGTGACAACTACCAACCACCTAGTAACACCATATCATCCGCCCTGAATACCTTAGCAACCGCCTAGCAACCACCCAGAATACCTTAGCAACCACCTAGCAACACGAAAGCAACCACCCAGAACACCCAAGCAACCACCCAGAATACCCTAGCAACCGCCTAGCAACACCATAGCAACCACCCAGAACACCCTAGCAACCACCCAAAACACCCTAGCAACTGCCTAGCAACCATCCAGAAAACCCTAGCAACCGGCTAGCAACACCATAGCAACCACCCAGAACACCCTAGCAACCCCTAGAAACACCATAGCAACCACCCAGAACCTCCTAGCAACCACCCAAAACACCCTAGCAACCGCCTAGCAACCACCCAGAATACCCTAGCAACCGCCTAGCAACAGCATAGCAACCACCCAGAACACCCTAGCAACCGCCTAGCAACCACCCAGAATACCCTAGCAACCACCCAGAATACCCTAGCAACCGCCTAGCAACACCATAGCAACCACCCAGAACACCCTAGCAACTGCCTAGAAACCATCCAGAACACCCTAGCAACCGCCTAGCAACACCATAGCAACCACCCAGAACACCCTAGCAACCTCCTAGCAACCACCCAAAACACCCTAGCAACCGCCTAGCAACCACCCAGGACACTTTGGCAACCCACTTGAAACACCCTAACAACTTTTTAACTTTAAACTACTTCAAACTTTAAACTACTTTAAACTTTAAACTACTTCAAACTAATTTAAACTAATTTAAACTTCAAACTATTTAAACTTTAAACTAATTTAAACTTCAAATGATTTTAAACTTTTTAACTTTAAACTAATTTAAACTTTAAACTACTTTAAACTTTTTCAAACTTTATGGTCCAAACTTTCTCAAGCCAACTTAAAGTTTGTCTCGACGAACTTTTTAATCTAGTTTTGTTTACATTTGTTTAACTTTTGCTCGCAATTAAAGCTTCAGTTGGTAACTTTTGTAAAAATATTTTTTTTACATATTTGTTAAAACTGTCATTATTTCCTGACAGTAGAATATGAGACAGATAATCTGTGAAAAAATTAAGCTCCCCAGGCTCCTCCCAGTGGTCCTATTGCCATTTGCAGAAATACACCGCTCCCGGTAAGAAACAACCAATCAGAGCCAGGAGGAGTGTCTTAGCAGTGTCAATCAAGCTCGTGTACGCGCTGATGATCACCCCCCTCTCTTGCACAGCGCGCGCCGTCGTTCAAAATCAAGATAGCCGGTGTGCCGCGCAGCTGTGCTAATGGCGGACAACTAAACAACTAAAACTGCCAATTTCTCGAGTGGCACCTGTTCATACAACAAAGACAGGTAAACGGAAAAAGTCTGATGACGATAAACAAGCGCGTCAGAGCCCATTTACTCAGTGTCAAAACTCTAGCCGCATAACATACAGATAAAATGTCACGCACTGTGCAAAGCAACAATTGAAACCTGCTAATTCACTGGCTTGTCATGTTGCTGAAATAATGTACTAGCAAACCTTATTTAGCATTAAACATCGCTAGAATAATTACTTACATACTGTAACGTTACCATTATATTATCTTGCTAGCTATTTATAACTTATAGAAAGAGTGCAACGTTATGAAGTTACATTACATGTATTGCAAAATACGTAATGATTTGAGGACCAAGTTTGTAGTCAAAGTATGGGCAGGCCATAGTCAATGTAAAGCATATTGTTGATGTTTCGTCCCTACCAGTGAATGTGCGATAACTGTTTATCCGCCGTCATCAGTGGCCCTGCATGTTTAACTAGCCTGCGCGTTCACGGCAGGCTGAGTTGTGGGGGAGGAGCTGTGGAGGGAGGGCTGTAGCGCAGCAGAGAGCGAGGGGGAGTGACCTGTAAGCTGTGCTTGTTCAAATTTTCAGGCTAAGTCAACGTTTTCTAAAAGTTCCCTACTGTAGGTTTAATACAATTAAATGTGTGTTTAATTGACTTAGAACAACATAATGATATTGAAAGTATTATGTTCACAGATGTAAAGTAGCTACAACACATACTATTAGGCTCCTCTCATATATTACATTTTATTTTCAAATATTATGTAGAAAGCTGACACTAGTTGAGTTCATAGAGCAAGTGCTGGTGATAAAAATATCAACAATAAGTTGTACTGGATTATACTGTATAAGCAGATGTATTGGAAAAATACATTTCAACTGCATAATGCACACAGTAAATATTATAGTCAAAACACATTTAAAATACATTAACAAATTCATTTTGGACAACACACTTGAGTTGGAATTAAAATCAATTATTTTCCATGTTTTCCATTAAAACAGTTTTTTATATATATATATATATATATATATATATATATATATATATATATATATATATATATATATATATATATTAGTCAATACATCAAAATAAATTTCCTTTAATAACTTATAACTAACTTTATAAATTTAAAACACTATAAATCATAATTATTTAAAATGTATGTTTAAGTAAAACTTAGTAGACATTACAAAGTGCATTTTTTAAAACATGCACTTAAGTGTGTTTATAAATATTGTCATGAAAGAGTTCTTTCTTTAAGTAACATTTAATTAGACATTATTAAAAAGTGCATTTGTAAAAAGTGCACTTAAGTGTGTTTATAAAAAGTATGATGAAAGTGTACTTTCTTTAAGTTAAGCTTAATTAGACATTACAAAGTGCATTTTTAAAAAGTGTACTTAAGTGTGTTAAGAAATATTGTGATGAAAGAGTACTTTAAGTTAAACTTAATTAGATATTATTACAAAGTGCATTCGTAAAAAGTGCACTTAAGTGTGTTTATAAATATTGTGATGAAAGTGTATTCCCTTTAAGTACACATAAGTGGTCTTTAATTTTAATTTTATTATATTATCTGCAAGTGCACTTTTCAAAAAGTATACTTTTATTATTTTAAGCACACAAAAAGTGCGCTTTCAATACAATTAAGCACACTTCTTTTTCACAAGGAATACCATGTAGACTTCACAGTTGTTCAAGAGATATTTTATTAACTCCTTTTCTGAATTACATTAACATTTTATATTGAATGTCTACTGTTAAAATATATGAACTAAGCATTACATGCCATGTTAAAGAATTCCATTTTTACCAGGTGAAAAAGACTTACTATTAAATGTATTAAATATGTACTTAAGTATGTTTTTAGTACAAAACAAATGTATTTTAATGCATTTATAATACATTTACCGTAAAACTTGTACCGGCTTGTATTTGAGACAGGCGTCTGTAAGAATTGATAAATTAGGAAATTCCAGACAGTCTGTTTTGGGGGTGGCCAGGCCCTGAGAGGACAAAAGGACCTCTCTGGAGATTATCATTTGAACTGGCCCTCGTGCACCATTGAGACGAAAGTCTCACCTCTGAGTCATCCTAATCTACATCTCTTTCCCTCTCCCCTCACCCCCTCTCTCATGCTCAGATGGTCACCTGGTTTCTCCCAAGAAAATGTATAGTTTAATGTAAATGATTATCACAGAGTATTTTCATGTTTGGTATCATTTAAAATGTCACAGTGCGACTGGTACAAATGTCCTATTTCCAGAATAAGTAAAACACAAGGTAATAAGGTTTTTGAAGGTTTATGGATAACTAGCATACAAGGAGGGGTTGGTCTCTCAAGCAAATGGTCACGCACCCCCAAGAGGTGCTACAGTGTACCTCTGAATGCAAATTTCTATTGTTAGCACATGGTTCCAGGTGAAAAGGTTTGTCTATTTAAGGAAGTGCAGCAGGGAGATCGGGGCCTTTTCTGTACCTCAGAATGGTCCGTGAGGTTGAGAGTGAAAGCTCTCAGCCTCACGTATTTCTTAATGTTGGGTATGCATCTCTTTTCTTTATTCCAGAGAATTTGATGTTTTGTATCGATTATCTTTGAATTGATTATGAAATTGGCATGATACATTTACCTGACGTAATAAATTGTTACATGTGATTATTCTAACTGATCTTGACGTTGTTCATTTAATGGTTAAAAGGAATAGTCAAACATTCGCTCACTTTTAGTGAGGCACAGATATTATTAAACCTTTCATTTATGGAGTCAGATGAATTAACGAGAGAATACATAACTAAATGTATTGTAAATTTAACCAACCAATACTTTCCATGAGTAAGGACAGAGCACGTGAGACCTTCCCTGTGTTATTGGAAAAAACCTCCATTGGACCAATTTCACGGGCCTTACACGTCTATAAGAGACAGGCCTTTAATTTAGTGTTGAGATGTTCAAGCATGACAGTAGGAGGTTACCACATTATATTATGTTTTATTTATAATTAATTTGAATGTGTTTAACAAATCATTTAATGTAAGAAATGTCTTTGGCTATTGGCAGCATAAAAAAAAAAACATAAAAAACGAAACGATGTGACAGCAATGGGCAGAACAATATAAGTTACCGCTAAACGAATGTGTTTAACAAATCATTTAGTGTAAGAAATGTCTTAGATTATTGGCAGCATAAAAACGAAACGATGTGACAGCAATGGGCAGAACAATATAAGTTACCTCTAAAATCCATCGAGCATATGAACTTGTTGCCCGAAACACATCAACAAGAAAGAATGAAGGCTACCCTGTAAAACAACTGCAATCATGTGATAGAAAATTACTCTATTCATCACTATCATCATCCCCGCGATCCTCAATTACAAGTTCATTGGCGAATTCCTCCTCCTCGTCGCTCTCCTCCACTTCTCCCTCTCCAGCCTCCGCTAACTCTGCCTGCCTTGCTTGCACTAACAGCTCCCGCCCAGATGCGCACGGCTCTCCCTCTTTTAAACAATTGATAAGGTGATCCTCACTTCCATCAGAAGCTACTGTCAGGCCACATACCTAAGGATAACATCCCGAAGTTAATGAAATATATTATCTCCTCTTTCTCCCTCGCACACACACACACGCGCGCACGCAAGCATACCTTAAAGGAATTTTTCAGCCGCTCCGTATCCAGCTTTTCCCACGCTTGAAGTACCCAGGAAACCAACAAGCGACGAGCTGGGGCCCTCATATTTCCTCCAGCTGTGTACTCTTTGTCCACATCCCCTGCCATCCAGTTGTCATAGGACTCGTGCAGGCTGGCTTTGAATGGTTGGTTCCATACGACGTCAGGGGCCTGTATGTACTTTGTACAGCCACCGGGTATCACAGCCGTGGTTATGTTGTAGCCCCTTTTGAGCTCAGCTTTGGTCGCTGCGCTGATATGACAGCGATATGAATCCCAGGCTAGGAGACGAGGGGCGAAGTTGAGCTTTCCCATCACTCTCTGAAGCCAGTCTGCAGTCAGCTCCTCGTTCATCCATCCATTTTTGGACGTGGCCACCACCACCCCACTGATATTTTGCATTAATTTCACCTCCTTGATCCCCCCTTTGAAGACAATGTAAGGTTTCAATTTGGTCCCGTCTGCTTTCGCAGCCAACACCACAGTTAAGTGGCTCTTCTCATGGCCTGTGGTTTTCAGTGGAACACTGCGCGCACCTTTTGCATCCACCGTTGTAGAGCCCACCATATCAAACCACACCACTGTTTCGTCCATGGCTATAATGTTTTTCAGCTGTATTTTCTTTGCCTTAATAATCCGCGTTGTATATGTGACAAAATTCACCAGTTTCTCAGTGAAGTGCTTGGCGTCTTTCTGGGCCACAGTTGTGCGTCTTCTGACTGAAAAGTCGTTGCGCTTCAGGAATTTGTCCAGCCAGCCAGCGCTCGCAGTAAAACTCTCCTCATCCCTGCCGTCACTCACTGTTGCATACACTTCGTTTGCCTTGGCCCTGATCATTTTACGTGAGACTCTGAGATGCTTTGTCTCACAGCACAGAGACAGCGCTCATAAAGATAATAAACGATATTCGCTTAAATACTGATTCAGGCAAACTATCAGTGCTGGTGCTACTCGACCTCAGTGCTGCATTTGACACTGTCGATCATAACATACTTCTTGACAGGCTGGAAAACTGGGTGGGGCTTTCTGGGATAGTCCTAAAATGGTTCAGGTCATACTTAGATGGGAGAGGTTATTATGTGAGTATAGGAGACCATAAGTCTGAGTGGACATCCATGACATGCGGAGTCCCTCAAGGCTCAATTCTTGTGCCACTCCTGTTCAACCTGTATATGCTCCCACTGAGCCAAATAATGAGAAAGAACCAAATTGCTTACCACAGCTATGCAGACGACACACAGCTCTACTTAGCCCTATCGCCTAACGATTACAGCCCCATTGACTCCCTGTGCCAATGCATTGATGAAGTCAACAGTTGGATGTGTCAAAACTTTCTTCAGTTAAACATAGACAAAACTGAAGTCATTGCGTTTGGAAACAAAGATGAAGTTCTCAAGGTTAATGCATACCTTCACTCTAGGGGTCAAACAACTAAAAATCAAGTCAGGAATCTTGGTGTGACACTAGAGTCAGACCTTAGTTTCAGTAGTCATGTCAAAGCAATAACTAAATCAGCATACTATCATCTGAAAAATATTGCAAGAATTAGATGCTTTGTTTCCAGACAAGACTTAGAGAAACTTGTGCATGCTTTCATCACCAGCAGGGTGGATTATTGTAATGGACTCCTCACTGGCCTTCCCAAAAAGACCATAAGACAGTTGCAGCTCATACAGAACGCTGCCGCCAGGATTCTGAGCAGAGCCAGAAAATATGAACATATCACACCAGTCCTCAGGTCTTTACACTGGCTCCCAGTTAAATTTAGGATTGATTTTAAAGTATTATTACTGGTATATAAATCATTCAATGGCCTAGGACCTCAATACATTGCAGATATGCTCACTGAATATAAACCAAACAGATCACTCAGATCACTAGGATCATATCAGCTAGAAATACCAAGGGTTCACTCAAAGCATGGCGAGTCTGCTTTTAGCTATTATGCCAGCCGCAGCTGGAACCAGCTTCCAGAGGAGATCAGACGTGCTCCTACTGTAGTCACATTCAAATCTAGACTCAAAACACATCTTTTTAGCTATGCATTTACTGAATGAGCACTGTGCCAATGTTCGTCCGACTGTTTGTACTGTACTGTATTTTATTTTTTTATTTTTTCTTAACTGTTTTAATTATTCTTATTTCTTTTTATTATTTTAATTTCTTTTATGTAAAGCACTTTGAATTGCCATTGTGTATGAAATGTGCTATAAATAAACTTGCCTTGCCTTGCCTTGCCTTGTCCGCATGCTGTGGATCCACTCACACACGCTCACCTCCAGCTCTTCACTGGCCTTCTTCCTCCCTCCACCTCGCAGTCTGGCCCTTTTGTCGTCTTCCTCGGACAGACGTTGCAGTTCAGCTTTATTTTTACGCCATTCTTAAGTACTAAAGAAAAACTTTTAGTATATTAAGTACAAAATTA
Organism: Abramis brama; assembly: GCA_022829085.1. NCBI lineage: Eukaryota > Metazoa > Chordata > Actinopteri > Cypriniformes > Leuciscidae > Abramis > Abramis brama. Next base: position 37,347,582 of record CM040766.1, read on the forward strand.
GTGTGTGAAAATGGAGCACTTTAAGTACATTATGGAAGTGTACTTTAATAAAATGTATTTTAGTGCAATTTTTTTAACCTATTAATACATTATAAGTATAATTTGTATATATTATATTTTAAATAATTTATTATTGTATTTAAAATGCATTAAAGATGGTTTCAGTTTGACTAAAAGTGGTAACAATAATTTTTTTTAAAAAGCTGAAATAGTATATTAAAAATACACTTTAGTTCATCTTCAGTGTGTCTCAAAATAGCACAGTTGAGTACACTAAGATGATACAAAATAGTATTTTTAATGTCTATTATCTCTGTTTAAATGGTAAAGAATATTTAAATCTACAATTTAAGCCATGTATTATAAATATGTGTCTCATTTTAGAGAAAATATGAGTAAATAAATCATTGGGACAGGAAAGTCACCGCATACCAGGAATGACCCAATAATAAACATGCTGCCGCTTGTCCTTAAAGAGATAGTTCACCCAAAACCAAACAGTTGCTGGTCCCCATTGACTTCCATACATAGTAGGAAAAAAATATACTATGGAAGTCACAGGGGTACATCAACTGTTTGGTTACTCACATTCTTTCAAATAACGTTTATTTTCAACAGAAGAAAGAAACTTATTCGGGTTTAAAACAACTTAAGAGAGTAAATTATGACTTTTTTGGGGGAGAACTATCCCTTTAATGTTAATAAAACAACAAAACACACAGAGGAAATCATTCACTGCTCTTGACTGAGAACTTTAAGTCTGTTGTGTTTTATTTTCATATTTGTTTATTTAATACTTTCTTCAATTCTACTGTTACATACACCTATAGCTGAAAATATAAAGCACTGTTTATTTCATTTGTATATTAAGTTGTGTATGTGTAATATGTATCTCTGTTCATAATTTTAACAAAGAAAATAATGACAAAGATTTTTTATCTTCGCCACTTTGGCCTAAATGTCTGCCATTCTTTTTTATTTTATATTTTGTTACCTATAAGGCTTTGTTTTTAAAATAGGGACATTAGTTTGGCTGTAATGCTCAGTCACTTGCAAAATAGTAAAACCAACATGAAAAAAGAATCGTGATAAAATCGTGATTTTCCTGAAAAAAAATCGTGATATGATATTATTGCCATATCGCCCACCCCAGGTGTAAAAAAGTGCCTAGATGTGCTTAGATGCTAAAAATGTGTTATTATTGATCATTATATCACACTACAATTAAACATAATGAAACATTAATTTGAATTGAAATTGTTTTATTAGCTTAGCTAATATAATTTATTAGCTTTTTCTAGAGATTGCAGTCATGCATGACATGGTGAAAAATGACTTGAAATAATACTGAAAATAGGTTAAGATGAATGTTAAAGGTGTGCCCCCTAAAAACACAAGTGGCCCCTGCCTGCCCCCCCCCCCCCAGTTACTGTGGTCTAGAACCGCCACTGACACCAGAATCAACGACGTGGTCGTTACTGGACTCAAGATCAATCGCCGGTCTTATGCACGCGCAGTGACTGCTGACAGCGGGGGTGAGCCCGGTGAGATGGAGGTGACGTGAGCTCCGCGGAACAACAGGTAGCGGCCTTTCTCGAGTCCAGAGGGATTACGCTGGATGTGGACAACATCAAGGCATGTCATCCCCTCCCCAGGAGGAAGAACAACGACATACCAGCCAGGTACCTGAGGAAGAAAAAGAAAATTCAAAACACCTGGGTTACTAACTGCAAAATATTCATCAAGTTTAACGGAACACCAGAGGAGGCCAAGGTTTTGGTGATTAGAAGCATGGAGGAGTTGGAGAAATATGACTGAGAACGATACGGGATCAATGAGGTAAAAGAATTTATACAATGTCATCCAATCACATTTCATTTACTTCAAGAGATACTAACGACATAGGGTTACAACAAAGGATTCTGGACTATGATCACTTGGAACTGAAACCATTTGATTACACTGAGTACAATGCACAAGACTTGGAAGACGAGATAGACCCTGATAACAGGGTTTTCTCGTCTATCAATATTAATTGCAACTATTTCACTGAAGACGATTATAACAACAGTATCGACTCAGAAGGGAAATTGTCAATCATACACTTCAACTGTAGAAGTATGTATTCAAACTTCAATACCATCAAAGATTATTTACAACAATTTATACATCCATTTAGCATTATAGCAATGTCCGAAACATGGTTTAATGAGGGTAAAGGAATTGATTTTGAATTAGAAGGTTATGACCTAAATTATACAGTATGAACAGAGTAAATAAAGCAGGTGGGGGAGTTGCTATATATGTCCATACGAATTTTAAGTTTAAAGTAATTGACAAGATGACATTAACAATAAATGATATATTAGAATGTATTACGATTGAAATTCATAATGAAAAGAAAAAAAATATTATTATAAGTTGTATATATAGATCACCGGGTTCAAGTATGGAGTTATTTACTGACTGGATGGAAAATATGTTTTCTATAGCAACTAACAAAATATTATTCATCTGTGGAGATTATAATATAGATTTGATAAATCCAAATAAACATAAAATAACAGATGAATTTGTAAATAGGATGTACAGTATAAGCTTATACCCAATAATCACCAGACCCAGTAGAATTACTTAGTGCCACACTCATTGATAATATCTTTACAAATAATATTGAATACACTACGGTCAGTGGCCTAATGATGTGTGACATAAATGACCATCTGCCGGTTTTCACATTGTATGATGACAATTATAAAAATAATAAAGCTCGCCAAAAATGTATCTTTAAACGTATAAAGACAGAAGAAGCAATTAATTCACTCAATTATGACCTAATGGAACAAGACTGGAACACTGTATACAGAGAGAAAGATGTGGATAGAGCGTACAACAGTTTTTTAGAAACATTTAGTACATTATACAACAAAAACTGTCCCATTCAACAATACAACTACAAGAATAAACTTATAAAATCTCCCTGGCTAACTAAAGGTTTACAAAATGCTTGCAAAAAGAAAAACACTTTATATAGACAATTTATTAAACTAAGGACAAAAGAATGTGAAAACAGATATAAAACATATAAAAATAAATTGATCAATATAATAAGAACTAGTAAGAAATTATACTATAAAAATCTATTAAATGAAAATAAAAATAATATTAAAGGGGTATGGGGCATATTAAATAGTATAATTAAGGATAAAACAATTAAGAATTCATATCCAGATTATTTTATTGATAAGAATGGTGAACATTTCAATATGCATAACATAGTAAATAGTTTCAATGAGTTTTTTGTAAATGTTGGACCAGATTTAGCAGCAATAATTCCTGAGTGTGAAAGTGAGACATTAAATGGGTCAATTATAGAAAGGAATGCAAAGACCATCTTTCTCTCTGATGTGAGTGAGACAGAGATTATAGCTATTGCTAATAAATGCAAAAATAAAACATCTACTGATTGTCATGATATAGATATGACCATAATTAAAAAAGTAATAAATAGTATTTCAAAACCGCTAACATATATATGCAATGTATCATTTCAGACTGGAATATTTCCAACTAAAATGAAAATTGCAAAAATAATACCATTATATAAAAATGGAAACAAGCACATTTTCACAAACTATAGACCTGTCTCTCTGCTACCTCAGTTTTCAAAAATCCTAGAGAAACTATTTAATGATAGATTAGAAACATTTATAGACAAGCATGACATAATAAATGAAGGTCAGTATGGTTTTAGAGCAAAGAGGTCGACATCAATGGCCTTAATTGAAGCTGTGGAAGAAATTTCGAACACCCTTGATAAAAAAAAAAAAAATGTAGTTGGAATATTTATTGATTTAAAGAAAGCTTTTGATACACTTAATCATTCAATTTTGCTCAATAAACTGGAAAAATATGGCATTAGGGGAGTGGCTTTGAATTGGATTAAAAGTTACTTAACTGAGAGACAACAGTTTGTGAAGTTGGGCGAGTTCACGTCAGTGTCTGGGCATTGCTTGTGGGGTCCCTCAAGGATCAGTATTAGGTCCTAAATTATTTAATATATATATAAATGACATATTTTGTGTTTCTAAATTATTGAAATTTATATTATTTGCTGATGATACTAATATATTATATTCTTGTGATAATTATAATACACTTATAAAGATAGTAAATAAATAATTAGTAAAACTAAAATTATGGATGGATATTAATAAATTATCTTTGAATTTAAATAAAACGAAGGTAATGATGTTTGGTAACCATAAAGAGAATGCAGAAATATTATTAAGTATTGATGGTGTTGCATTAGAAATAGTGTCAGAAATTAAATTCTTGGGAATAATTATTGATAGTAAATTAAGCTGGAAACCACACATCAGATACATACAAGGTAAAGTATCTAAAAGTATTTCTATAATTAATAAAGTTAAATATGTCTTGGATTATAATGCACTATATATATTGTATTGCTCACTGGTTTTGCCCTATTTAACTTATTGTATAGAAATATGGGGCAATAACTATAAAAGTTCACTACAAACCCTCTTCTTACTCCAAAAACGAGCAGTTAGAATCATACACAAGGTGGGATATTTTGATCACACAAACATATTATTTCTGCACTCTAAAATTTTAAAACTTTTTGATCTAGTTGATTTTTATACTGCTCAATTCTTGTATAAAGCCAACAAAAATGATCTGCCGGGTAATATTCAAAAGTTCTTTTTGGGAAGAGAAGGAGGCTATAACCTGAGGGGATGTGGTAACTTTAAAGTCCAGGCGGTGAGAACCACCAGAAAAAGCTTGTGTGTGTCTGTGTGTGGTGTCAGACCATGGAATGGTTTGGGGATACAGCTCAAGCAATGGCCAAATATTCACCGATTCAAATTCAAATTCAAAGAAATGGTGTTGACAAAATATAAGGCTGAGTGAAGGATTTGGGTGATCTTGTGTTGTGATTAGGGGGTGCTGGTTATTGTAAATAACAGAAGTATTGATGATTATAAATGGTTCTTATTATTTATCTTGATATTGTAAATGGTGACAATTACAATAGAGCGGGATATGTATAAATAGCCGAGTAAATAATGATAATGATTATTATTTATTATTGATATTACTGTTGTTATTGTAAAACTGTGATTAAACAATATGCTAGAATATATGATGTGATTATTATAAATATAGGGACATATTTGAATGTTTACTATAGTGAGGATTATCATATAGCATTATTGTGATTATTGAGACAGCATAATGCAACTGTAAAGAACTATAATATCAAATAAATACTATCAAAACAAATAAATTATTGTTAATTTAACTGTTAATGGCAGTGGCTATATGGGGTAACATATGGGAAGGATTTGGGGGTGGGAGTAAATAAGTTATACTTCTTTCCACTCCCTTTCGAGCAACTATTATTAGTGTAAATAATGTATGTGGATATGTGTATCAAAATTGTAATGCGTGTGTGTGTACAGATACACAGTGTATATGTATATATATGTGTATAGTTATTATTTGTAATGTATGTGTGTGTATGTAGATGTATGTATATGTGTATATGTGTGTATGTATATGTGTATATATATGTATGTGTGTATATATATATATATATATATATATATATATATATATATATATATATATATGTGTATATAAGATGTATGTATATGTGTATGTATATGTGTATATATATATATATATATATATATATGTGTGTGTGTGTGTGTGTATATATATATATATATATATATATATATATATATATATATATATATATATATATGGGAGATAAACTGTACTGTTTTTTATTTTTATTTTTTTTATTTATTATTTTTTGTGTGTTAATATGTGTTTATATATGTATTCTTTTCTTTTTGTTTGCTCGAAATAAACTTTAATCAATCAATAAAATAGGGCATAAGCTAATGCTAATCAAAGCATATACATTTAAACAACAAAAAATAAAGTTGATTACTGTACATAACCTCCTGAAAACTCCTAAATACAACATACGTGCTAAAAGGTCTTAAATTCTTAATTCTGTTTACCAAAGCAGTCAACATTTATGAGATTGCCAGCATTACCATAGGATAACAAACTAATGTGTTGAGCGAGCACCGAGTGCGTCACTAATGAGTGTCCCACCAGAAACAAAGAAACAAAGAAAAGTAGATATTACTAAACATAGGACTAAATGACATAAAAATCAGAAAACGGTTTAGATCACATTAAATGTATTAGTGGTAGTTATTAGTATATTTTCCACCTTTATTTAGACGGATCTGTGTAATTAATGGGTAAATAATCATGTGCCATTCCAATTATTTGTCACAAAGCTGCACATGGCAGATTATGATATTACAGTTTAAATTATGGCAGTATTAAATCATATATTTAATTCAAATTTAGATTACTTCTTATTTATTCTTACAGAGCCTGATTGATTTAGTTTACCCCCTAAACGTTAATGAATGCATTAACTATCAAACATGTAACATGTTTAAGGCTGCTGTTATTCATGCATGAATCATTATGACTCCTTTCGTAGTTAAGGATCACCCTTCATTGGTTCATGATTAGTTCATATCTTCACTAATCATGAGTTCATGTAGAAGTAACTATTAATTCAGGTATTAGTACACGATTATTCATGCCCTGTTATTGTAAAGTGTTACCAACGCATTTTAGGTCACAGAAGCTGAAGCTACAAAATCATACCCTGATTTAACTCAGTTAACAATCAAGTCAAGTCACCTTAATTTATATAGATCATTTTACAAATACAGATTGTTTCAAAGCAACTTTACAGTAATAACAAGAAATGGATGCAAATTTTCTCAGCTAGAAAGTCTTTTTAATATGCAAATGGTCACCATCTACATGAATAAATAAGAGTGTCAGTTCCTTCGAGTATCAGTCACTAGGACAAAAGCTTTGTGGATGTCCTGTCTGATCCGGAAATTAATCATGAGTCAAATTCTACTCATTTTATGTGCCTTTGTGCCATGTGAGTGGATTCATTCAGTCACATCAGAAAAGTGAATCTTTCTGTTGCTGACTAATTATTCAAATATTTATATAGTTAGAAACAGATGAAATGAGACTGGAAGTTTGGACTGACTCTCACAGTATGTTGTTAATGTTGTCTTTTACAGATGTTTCTGGCATCTCACTGACCTCGTCTCCTGCACAGATTAAAGCTCCTGGTCAATCAGTCAGGTTGTCCTGTCATATCTCTGGATATGCCCTCAAAGACTATGGCACAGCTTGGATCAGACAGCCTCCTGGAAAAGCCATGGAGTGGATTGGGATCATATGGGGCAGTGGATCAATAGTCTCTGGAAATTCTTTCAAGAGTCGCTTCACTATTTCCAGAGACACAGACCAGAATGTGCTGTACTTAGACATCAGCAGCCTGCAGACTGAGGACACAGCTGTGTATTACTGTGCAAAGACAGACACAGTGGCTCACCCTAATGTGAGAAACTGACAAAAACGGATCTGTAGATCATCAGCACAGTAACTACATTTACATGGACAACAGTAATCTAAGTATTGTCCTTATTCTGAATAACACAATATTCTGATGAAGGTGTTTACATGAGTTGCTTTTAGAATATTCCTTTCATGTTTCAGTTTTACATGTTATAGAACATAGATCATTTAATGGCACACACCATTACGTCACCATGCCATGCTGTCCAACATTCCCTCCTTATCAACATACAGTTCGTCTTCGTTATGATACCATATAGCCTACAGTTCTGGGTTTCATTTTTAATTTTACGAAAGCTTCAAGTGCAGTTAATTATTTGTCATGCCATATGTCCAAATAGACAAGGGCGGATACAAATTCTGAAGCCATGCCCTGCGTCACAATATCCATACTATCCATCCTAAATAGTATGTGAGATTAAAATAAGTGTGTCCCAAAGAATAGCTTATGCCAGAAATCCCCAGATGGTCTACTATTTCCAGTCAATTTTCGAAGTGTGGATCCGTGCTCACTATAATGGCTAATATTGCCCTCTACCCATTGCGCTTTAGAGGAGGATTCGGTTCAGAACTACAAAAACAAGTAAAAAGTGTTTAAAAACTACAAAACATGGCAGATGTGTACGACCGACGGTTAAATAGGGAAGTTTAGATAAAGGGGTTTGAGTATAACAAGCAACATTTAAGCTGATTAAAATATTTATGTATAAGGTTATCTGTGTTAAATTTCATCTGCAACAACATGAACTTTTCTAAAGATCCATTTGGCCATTAACTTTTAAATACATCGTTGTTATGCATGAATATGAAGAGAGTCTGGTGAGAGCCTGACAAGCCTGTAAAGATGATTGACAGGTCAGTTTACATGACAGGATGCGTGTAACTAAGTGACAGAAAGCAACCGTTAAAGATGCTATTTTATGAAGAGTTTTTTTCTAAAAACACTCTGAATTAAGAGTTCTGTAACATATTTTTGTCATGTCTATTTTAAAGTCAGTCCAAAAAATAAATAGAAAATGGCAGTACAAAAATAAATGTTCAATATCTTCAAATGATGTGTGACAAAAAGTACATTTCACAAACAGTATGAATACTGAATCTACTAATGGCTGCATTTACAGGATAACATCTATGAATAATGTTGTACATTATTTATTTTACTTTATTAGAAATAACATATTTATATGGTAATGTCCAAATTCTGTGCCAAGATATACAATGAGGTTTAAGCCCTTTTTATTTACATGGAGGATTGGATCCGACATTAAAGGGATTTCTTATAAAATTGTTATTAAAACCTTTACCAAAGAAGGAGAGACCATTTACAAAAAGTTGAGGATTTTGTAAGGCTGCATTATTAATATCAGACACTCAATACCTACTTCATGCTCATGATCATTCACATTACCACACACACACACACACACACACACACACACACACACACACACACACACACACATACACACTAAGCCTCAGTGTTATGACACATTACATTATTATGTTTTTGGTTAAACAATAACTATAACTTATATTAATATAAATTATATAAATAATAAAAAGCTGTATTAAATTGTATTGTAGAAATGTCCCACTGCTGCTAATTATATAGCAGCAGAGCTCCACAAGAGGGAGTCACTTACTTAAAAATTGTAAGGATTATGTTTTGTGTTCCTGTGTCCTAGTTTTCATGTCTGTTTCATTGTCATTCAGTTCACCTGTAGTTTATTTACTCTTTCCCCGCCGTTTACATAAATGTCACAGTGTTTTCACTAGTAGACGGTAGAGGACCCCATTTATATACTGTCTATGTAGAGGACGCTATTACACATCTTCTGAAAGAGTACTGAAACTCCTGATCAAAACACGTGCGAGGAAGATGCAGAAACAATGTAGGCAGATGCAGATGTAGGCAACATTAAACAGCCCAATGTTACTGAATGAAATGTCAACCCAGGTCCCAGGACGAGCTGTAGGACTGTGCAAGCATTAGCTGTTGATGGAGCTACTCCATCTTTGATCATCATTCTGAATCCGATCATTCAAATGTTGATAAAAAAGGGTGCATGAAGCTAAAATAAAACGAGTTGTTCTGTTTAAAAGCAGAGGCTCTGTTATTTCTTTTAGGCTATTGCATGTTCAGATATTCATACAACAAAATATTCTTGGGGGCCATGGAAGTTTTGTGAAAATGATCAAAAATGCTGGTGCTAAATGCTAAATTTATCTCATTTAGCTCACGCATTTGTTCTAGTATATACTCCCTGTGTCTTTAAGTTCTTTGTCCAGCAGCCTCGTCCGATCTCGTCTATCCGTTAAGTCAACGTTTAGTGGATGTATTTGCATGTTTATCCTGTGCTTACCCTGCGTGGACTAGAGGTCTGCGCGGGACTGTTTTTTAAGTCCCGCTCCCGCCCGCTCCCGCTGGGGTTATATCCCGCACCCACCCGTTCCCGCTATATATACACTATTTGTTCACCCGCTGTCTGCTTAGAATAATTTTCTTCCCGACCCGACCATCCCGCTTAATATAGATCTCGCAGAATTTCACATGTACATTTTCACAGAGAAAATAAAAATGTAGTCTGCACAAACATTGTTTTTATTATTATTTTATTCGCCTTGTCAATATACAAAATTTAACATTTTGCTGCAGACAGTAGGGGAAAAATTGTCGCAGCGGAAAAAAAATGAAGTGTATCCTATTATTTTTATTCGTACTTGTGACTGCTGAACGGGAACACTTTTAGGCATTTTATCACAATGCGCAAGCCGCAAAGGGTATTTTTTTTTTCCCCATCTGCGTCTATGATGCATGAAAAAGACTCCCATACATTAGACTTGCCTGACGTGGGTTTCTTAGCAGTAAACTGACCATTGTCCAGTCCAAGTTTAACGTCCTTCAAGGACAGCGCATCCACACTTTGCTCTGCCATTTTTTTCTTTTGAGGGCCGTTTATCACATACAGTCTGCCCTGAGGAGTCGGACCGTTATGCACATGCTGCGTGCGCGCACAGATCCAGCAAATACAATCAATGCATGACAGAAAGAACCGTTACTGGTCCGTGCGTGTAGCGCATGCAGCCGCGGGAATGCAGACCTCTAGCGTGGACTAAAGACTGATTCTGATTTCTTCTTCATCATCCTCCTAAGGCTACACTCACGTTACGTGACAAATGAAACATGACCTTTTTCTGAAGACTTAACACAATTATCAAACAATTATCTTATTATATTGTCACATAAATTCTGATAAACAATCAACAACCAGCATACTGACATTTAAATTACATGAAGGAAACAGCTAAATTTGAGTCCACAATAAATAATTCTGGACTAAGTAACTCCTCCTCCTCTCATAAATAATAATCATATATGAAGGCATGAGAAAGCAGACTATGCAAATGTGCTGTTATACCTCTATATAACACACAAATCCAGCTCACTATTCACTGTCCAGTGAAATAATATGAGCAGCATTTACATATAGCAAAAGTTTTGACAATGGTGTCAAGGAGCATTTGCCATTTCATCTTTATGGTGATTGTATCTCAACAAGGTAATTTTGACATTTGTGTTATTCTAGCAAACAGCACTTTGATTGATAGAAGCTCACTGTTAATATGATTTATGTATTTTATGCCACAGGTATCAGTGGTGATGAAATTCGATTAGATCAGTCCTCTGCTGTGATCAAGAGACCAGGAGAAACAGTGAAGATCTCCTGTAAAATATCTGGTTTTACAATGACACAGCACTACATGCACTGGATCAGACAGAAGCCAGGGAAAGCTCTGGAGTGGATTGGGAGAGTAAACACTGGCAGTAGTTCTAGCTCTGATTATCTTATTTACGCAGACTCTGTGAAAAATCACTTCACTATGAGTGAGGACGTGTCTCAAAGTACACAGTATCTTGAAGCCAAGAGTCTGAGAGAAGAGGACATTGCTGTTTATTACTGTGCTCGAGAGTCACAGTGACTCCATCTGTTGAAGCAGCTCTACAATAACCACAGTAAGAAAATACCAGTTAGGCTATGATTAATATTTTTACTATTATTATAATTCTTTCTGGTTTTTGAATTCAGATGCTTTCTTGTTTGTATCTGAAATCCACTCATCATTTGCATGACATTGAAAGGACAGAGTTCACTGATGGTGGGGATTGCAGTTTTTGATCTTTTTACTCCCATTCATTACTTGTTACTAACTTGAATTATTTTTCTTTCATCCAACTTATCATTTCCAGAATTTGATACAATATTGTCTCTGTTACTCCGGGCCAAAAAGTTATTAATTCAATCAAATATACAGTACTCTTGCTTTAATTGCTTAAGTGATTGATAAGTGGGTACTTAGGGAAACATTACCATATGGCAACACTGTACCACATTGGAAAATGGTCAAAAAAGTAGTTTTTCTATAAAATTATGATTTTCTTTTTCAATGAATTGCACATTTCTTTTAGAAATTGATAGATTTATATACTTGGAACTCATGCAGACCAAATATCCCTATCATTTAATCCCTATCATATTGCTGTATTTATTTTCTGAAATGAAGAAATCACTTTGTTATTTATACATAAATACAAGTATACTACAATAAACACTTCAAATAAATACATAACTGCAATCATATTGTTGATGCTACTATCTATAAAAAAATCCCAATGGGGAAATACATTACTGCAATTCCACTGTGGTACAGCATTGCCATATTAAAACATACCTATTTTTCCATATGGTACAGCGTTGCCATATGGCAACATTGATATTTTCTCAATTTACAGTAAAACTATGTTAGACAAAGTTGATTTGTGAATAAAAATATCGAATTTATTTATCAAAGATGCTGCAAAAAAAAGACTCCCCCTTGAGAAGAGATGTTTAAAAATTAGAGCATTTTCTGGTGCACTTCAACAGGTGTCTCCGTGTGAGGAGAAAAAATTGCATTAAGCCTCCCTCCCACTTTTGACCCCCTTTAATTTGCTTACAGGGCCAACAGGTCTACAGAGGATGTCATTGCCACAGCCCTCCACAAGTCTCTGGAGCAGACATACGTCTGGATTACTACTCTACTGCCTCTATACATATGACTGTATCTCCACATTCTCCTCCAATCACATTATAAAATTTGCAGATGACACTACAGTGATTGCCTAATTTCTGCCTGACGAGGTCCGAAAACTGACATTGTGGGGCTCTGAAAACAACCTGTTTCTAAACACAAAGAAAATGAAAGAACTCACCTTGGACTTCAGGAAGTGCAGAGCTGAGCCCCCCTCCCATCTTTATAAATGGAGACTGTGTGCAAAGAGTTTGTAGTTTTAAATTCCTGGGAATCCATAAATCTGACAGCTGCTGTTAAAAAGGCACAACAGCGCCTGTACTTACTGCAATTCCTAAAATAAAACCATCTATGTCCAAAACTACTGGTGGCCTTCTACCACCCTGCCATAGGAGTGTTTTAACATACTGCTTCTCAGTGTGGTATATGGGGCTGCTCAGAGGCTGACAAAAAAACTCTACAGAGGGTCATAAACAGCACAGAACATGATTGGCTGCCCTCTCCCTTTACTGCAGGACATTGCAAACACACGCTACCTATCCAGAGCAAAAAACATTGTTAAGGACTCAGGAAGGCGATACGAGGCGATTAAAATGCTCACTGCCAGATTCTTGAACAGTTTCTATCCAAAAGCCATCCAAAAGCCATCCAGTCCCAAACTAAGGGCTATCTATTTATATATGTAACTTACTGTGTGTGGACTGCATGTGCAATAACTTTTTGAAACCCTTATCTTGCACTTTCTTATTTTACCTGCTGCATTTAGGTTTATGAAGGGAATGTGACTTGTATTGTATTGTAGCACCGCTGAGCAGTTTCTGAAATTGTTGTATTTCAATACAATGACAATAAAGGCTTCTAATCTAATCCAATCTAAACCCTCTAGATTCATAACAAAACAATCTACAAAACAAATATAAAAACCTTTTTGTTGATAATACGCTTCGGTTTTCGAAAGTTTTTGACTTCGTGGCGGAGGCCTGAGATGGAGGCTCACACGAGTGGGGGTGTACTAGCCTCACTCTCGCTTCGCCATGTGGAATCAGGTATGTACCTGACGCGGATTCTAATGTGGAAGACGTGCTTGTCGCCGTTGGTGAACAGATTGGATACAGAAATATAATTTCAGCATCAAGGATGAACAAAGCCGTGGTGGTTTTCCTTAAAGATGAAAGTTTGGTGAGTAAACTAACTGAAACTGACAAATTGACAAAAAAAGGGTGGGAGACATATTTAAATGAGCGATTTATATAAATGTACTCTTTGATTTGATGGTTGATGGGATGTTCAAAAATGTATTTAAACCTCCCTGTCCACCATGTCTCAATTATGTCTCCTTGATGACCTTTAGCCAAGGCTTAAATGCTAACAGCTTCCAAAAGCTCAAAACACCCATTATAAAAACATCCAACATTTATTAAACACACACAAAGTATGATTTTTCAATTAATTCTATAAAACAAGAGGAGGGATTGTAAATCTTTAGGTTACTGACATAACCCCGATTCCCTTTCTATATGGCAGACCAATCGCTGCAGCGATCAGGGAGTTCCGCCTCCCTGTATAGATAAACCGTAGCTACCTGCTGTTTCTCACTTTCTTCCCCGTGGAATATTTTCAGAAGCTGTCATCAGTAGATGTTGGAAATTATTGCTCAACAGTTTACAAATGGAGCCGCAAGGCATTGTCTTAAACGCAATACATTCCTTAGGTTGTAGATGACTTTGTCACTTAGAGTGAGATAACTAACGTGTCAAGGCGGCTTTTCTGCTCTAAGTGTCCAATATACTTTTCAATATACTTAAGTTTTTGGGGCGCCTACCACGCTCCAAAAAGAAGGAGAGCAAATGAGAGCTCTCTAATGGCGCTTTTCCACTACACAGTACCAGCTCGCCTCGGCTCGACTCGGCTCGTCTCGACTCGGCTCTGTTTGGTTTTCCACTGTGTAAAAGTTGTACCTGTACCTGCTTCCAGGTACTTTTTTTCGTACCACCTCCGGCGAGGTTCTAAGCGGGCTGAGGCGAGCTGAGGCGATACTAAAATGTGACGTGAAAACACGACAGATTGCTGATTGGTCAGAGAGAATCGTCACTATTCACTGCGTCATCATTGCACGCGCCAGACGGAGTATCCTGAATAAAAAAACAGCAAAAACAAAAATAAAAACATCCAAAAACAGCATACACTCGATTTCCTCCATTGTGCTGTGTGTGTGGGTAGTGGGTGTGTCTCGCGCGTCTCGCGTAAAAGATTAAGTCACGGCAGTTTCCTGCGGCGTCGCTATGACGACCAGGTACTATTGTGGAGGTACTATCTGCAATGGAAAACGGAGCGAAAAGCGAGCTGAGCCGAGGCGAGTCGAGGCGACTCCGAGGCGAGTCGAGTCGAGTTGAGCTGGTACTGGTAATGGAAAAGCGCCATATTTGCAGCACAGCTCAGTACTTCCCATAAAAAGAGGGTGCAGGCTCCATCATGGCCACTGCGAAAGAGCCGGAGGGCCCTGGAGGAAAAGGTCGTCCTCCACATCCTGGCGCTTTTGAAATGTGGATTTCTGCAAAGGGTTCACACGGTCTCTGCATCTCCTGTTTGGGTGCCACCCCTTCATCTGTAATAATAAATTCCAAATTGCATTAAATCTTCAAACCAACTTGAACACTAGATAGAACAATACTGAAGAAATCAGTATTATATGTTATTTTCTTAAAAGCAGTGTATCTATTCTGGTATTTATGTTACAGGCAATGTCCATATTTGGTATAAGAGGTGACAGAGGGTCTGACCCATGTCAGGAATTGAACTTCAACTTTGACTCCTGTTCTTCATTGAGCATGGGTATCTTTATGTGGTCTAACTGTAAATCCACTTACACAGACATATAATAAAATGCATGTTGGCTCTGTACTGTCCTTAAAAAGATACAGTAGAAAAATATTCTCATAGGTACATGTATGTCTCAACTGTTAAACCACCAATAAAAAGAACAATTATACCCATTTATGAGAGTTTTCATCTTAAACATCCTCTGTATAGTGAGCATTGTTTTGTTGTATTGTGTATGTTACGAATGAGAGGCATAAAACATCACATCAATGAGATGCATAAAATACAGTGTTTGCACCCACCCCCACCCCTCCTGTCAATCAATTTGAGCTCAGTATTGTGTTTGACAAGTGTTTTATACTTGGTCATTTTAATATATGCAAAACTGTTCAGTTTTTCCACCCCTCCGTGTGTTTAAAGAGAGACGTTTATCTCCCAGTGGAGGAGAGAACTGAAATCAGCATAAATCATGTTCCCTACATCTCTACTGCTGCTTTTGGCAGCAATGACCCGTGAGTGTCTTTATCAGCAAGTAATATAAAACAGATATTTGGGCAATAATTTCATTGATGTATGTTTTGTTATTCTCTTTTGACAGGTGTGGAATGTAATATTATCCTCACTCAGCCAAACTCTATAGTTCTGCAGCCAGGAGACTCATTTACTCTCAAGTGTGAGGTGTCTGGATATTCTGTTACCGATGATAGTTACGCAACAGCCTGGATACGACAACCTGCAGGAAAAGCTCTGGAGTGGATTGTGCACATATGGGGAGGTGGAAGCATATCCAAAAAAGACTCACTGGCAAATAAGTTCAGCATCTCCAAAAGTGACTCCAGCAACACAGTGACTCTTAATGGAAAAAATCTACAGTCTGATGACATAGCTGTGTATTACTGTGCCAGGCGACCACAACATGAGAAAACAGTACAAGCACTGTACAATAACCACTATAACATCCAGTATCTGTTTCTAAATCTCATTCATGGTTATATAACCACCATTATATTATTACATATTTTTTGTGTGAACTATCTCTTTAATGATGCCTAATGAGCTTTCATTGAGTGTATTTTGTCCATTGCTCTAAGCCAATACAAATGACATTTAAGCTATAAATACAAGCCATGAAACTAGATGGATGTAAATTCAAGATTCATGTAATGTTATTCCTTGTTTGCATAATGTTGTTCCTAGCTCTCTGATCTCTTTGTGATAACGAGCCTATATGCAAACCAAAGATGCAAACACTTTATGAAAGCATTTTCAGTCCGAAAGCTGAAGCTACAAAATCATATCCTGATTTAACTGAGTTAATAATATGCAAATGTTCACCATCCACATGAATAAATAAGAGTGTCAGTTCCTTCGAGTAGATCAGTCACTAGGACAAAAGCTTTGTGGATGTCCTGTCTGATTCGGAAATCAATCATGAGTCAAATTCTACTCATTTTATGTGCCTTTGTGCCATGTGAGTGGATTCATTCAGTCACATCAGAAAAGTGAATCTTTCTGTTGCTGACTAATTATTCAAATATTTATATAGTTAGAAACAGATGAAATGAGACTGGAAGTTTGGACTGACTCTCACAGTATATTGTTAATGTTGTCTTTTACAGATGTTTCTGGCATCTCACTGACCTCGTCTCCTGCACAGATTAAAGTTCCTGGTCAATCAGTCAGGTTGTCCTGTCAGATCTCTGGATATGCCCTCAAAGACTATGGCACAGCTTGGATCAGGCAGCCTCCTGGAAAAGCCATGGATTGGATTGGGATCATATGGGGCAGTGGATCAATAGACTCTGGAAATTCCTTCAAGAGTCGCTTCACTATTTCCAGAGACACAGACCAGAATGTGCTTTACTTAGACATCAGCAGCCTTCAGACTGAGGACACAGCTGTGTATTACTGTGCAAAGACAGACACAGTGGCTCAGCCTAATGTGAGAAACTAACAAAAACAGATCTGTAGATCATCAACACAATGATCAACACACTCAATACCTGCTTCATGCTCATGATCATATTCAGACACATTAACACACACACATACCAAGTGGAATGTTAT
Organism: Abramis brama; assembly: GCA_022829085.1. Taxonomy (NCBI): domain Eukaryota; kingdom Metazoa; phylum Chordata; class Actinopteri; order Cypriniformes; family Leuciscidae; genus Abramis; species Abramis brama. The sequence goes on from CM040766.1 coordinate 37,365,045, forward strand.
GACATCTAACATTATTGTTTTGAGTCTGTGAAACAAAATACTATTTGTTGTTATGTTTTGGTTAAACAATAAATATAACTTGTATTAATATATTACTATAATTTATATTAATAATAAAACATTTATAAAAGTTTATTGTAGAAATGTATCACAATACTAAAATGGGTGTTTCTGCAACTACGGGCACTTTTAAGTCCCAGTGGTGAAATTTTAGATTTATGTTAAAATTTGTCATTTGATGCTTCATAAATATAAACGTAGTGTCAATTCACACCTTGACATAAAAAAATAATGAATAAATAATATGATTTAATGTAAAATTATGAAGCATTTATAGGTCCAAACTCCATTTTTGCTCATGTCCCACACCCGTGGTTTCAATGTTGATATACTTAAAATTAGCTCATTCTTTTACAATATGACATTATTTTAAATGAATTAGTTTTATATACATATGACTTTACACCATCTTAAAGTAAATATTTTTTTTTGTTGTTTACTGATTGTTTATATGATTTTTTTCATCTAAATAAACCTGTCCCACACTTTTGAGTCTTTACCGCAACACTGAAAAAGACTCTTAATATGACATTTCTTCAAAGCCAAACAAATCTAGTTTCTATGGAAACAGAAATTAGAATGTGAGCACATGTCTGACAGATTGGTCCACCTTAGGTCACTCACAAGATCCAGAAAAAAATAAGATAAAGATCATATTTTCTTCTTAAGTATTTATTGTGTGTCCTTACCATTCAGCTTAATAATTGTGTATTTTGAATTACATTTTTAAAAATTATTTATATTACTGTTGAATACATATGTATTGGTTGCTAAAAGTCAAAACTGATGTATCAGACCTGCTAGCTGCCAGTTATCTGCAATATTAGCAAAAGTTTCATTTCCACAGCACTACTTTACCGCAGCATTTTTAGGTGTTGCGGTAGAGACAAATTCAAGGTTTATACTGTATATTACATTGATCAGCCACAATATTTAAACCAGTGATAGGTGTGGTGAATATAATTTATTATATCAGTACGATGGTACCTGTCAAGAGGATATATTAGGCAGCAACTGAACAGTCAGTTCTTGAATTTCATGAGTTGGAAGCAGAGAAAAGAGTAAATGAAAAGCATCTCCAAAACAGCAGGTCTTGAAGGGTGTTTACGGTCTGTAGTGGTTAGTACCTACCAAAAGAGGTGCAAGGAAGGACAACCGGTGAACAGGGTCATGGACGCCCAAGACTCGCACATAGGGACTGCGCCTGCCTGGTCCGATCACACAAAAGAGCTACTGTAGCTCAAAAAAGTGCTGAAAAACTTAATGCTGCCCATGATAGAAAGGAGTCAGAACACACAGTGCATAGCAGTTTGCTGGTTTGTAGCAGAACAGACAAAGTCCTATGATGACCCCTGTCCACCACCGAAAGTGCCTACAATGGGCATGTGAGTGTCAGAACTGGACCACCCAACCAAGAGACAGCAGCAGGATGCACTATGGGAAGAAGGCAGACCGGTGTGATGCACAGGGCAATGTTCCGCTGGGAAACTTTGGGTCCTGGCATTCATGTGGATGTTACTTTGACACGTATCACCTACCTAAGATTGTTGCAGACCATGGCAATGGTATTCCCTGGTGGCAGTGGCCTGTTTCAGCAGGATAATGCACCCTGCCACAATGCAAAAAATTGTTCAGGAAGGGTTTGAGGGACATGACAAAGCGTTGCCTTTCAATCTCAATCCGACTGAGCATCTATGGGATGTGCTTGATGAACAAATCTGATCCATGGAGGCACCACCTCACAACCTGATAACACAGGACACATACGGAGGTCTTGTGAGTCCTTGCCTTGACATATCAGTTTTGGCAGCATGAGGGGAAACTACATGATGGCAGGTGGTTTTAATGCTGTGGCTGATCAGTGTATATTGCAAATATTAAATCTATTGTAAACTAAATATAAATGTCATTTTTGCAACCCTTGATGATACCAGATTATCCTACAATAAGATGACAGAATGTAATGACAGGGGTAATGAGAAAAGACCCAAACAGATATGAAGAGTTATGGGAGTTATGGGAAAAGAGCATAAAAATAAATAAATATAAATAAATAAATAAATAAAGACAGTGGAGGATAAACAAAATAAACTTGAGGACAATACAAAATACTGAAGGCCTCAAATTAAGTTTGTTGTTACAATAGAAATTAGTATTTGAAACAAGAAAATCATTTTGTTCTAGTCTTTTCTGCAATACCAGCTGCTTTGACAAAATACCTTCTGTTTTTATCTGTTACTGTTTTTCTCTACAGTAACCTATTGTTAAGGTTGCATTATTAATATGTGACATTAGCATTGTGTCCTTTCCGATACAAACTGTCATTACTGCAGCAATTATTTATTTTAATTATGAATCAGAGTTTTGTTTGCAAAAATTATTTTAACACTTCAGTAGAGATGATTTACACATTAAAATGATCATATTTGTCATAAAAAGCAAAATGTTTTATCTTTGGCATGTATGAAAGCAATTGATATCTAAGGTTAACATCAATATTTTCCATGGCATAAAGAAAATCATAAAACCCCCTAATTTTAAATTACTTTTTAATATTAGTTTTTACAAAAATGGACAAATCTTGAAAGTAACTATGTAAATGTATACATTTTTACATTTTTTTTATAGAAATTAAAAAAGAAAAGTGTTTAAATTTAACATTATTGTAATGTTGCGGTAAGGGCATTTTGTAAAAAGAAGAAATGAAAACCACAAAAAAATAAATATGTCCCAGATTAAAATCTTAACAACTACATTCAATTTTGGGTACATCTTTTAATGTATTATGGACTGTGATGGTTAAAATTGAAATTCATAGGGGTTTATTATTTTAAACTTGGGAGAGTCAAAAGTGCCCATAGTTGCAGAAACACCCATTATATAATATAGTACACTATAGCAGCAGAGCTCCACAAGAGGGAGTAATTTACTTAAAAATGAAACATGACCTTTTTCTGAAGACTTAACACAATTATCAAAAAAATGTTTTATTACATTGTCACATACATTCTGAAAAACAATAAAAAACCAGCATACTGACATCGTTTAAATTACACACAAACCTAAATTTGAGTCTACAATAAACAATTCTGGACTAAGTAACTCCTCCTCCTCTCATAAATAATAATCATATTATAAAGGGCATGAGAAAGCAGACTATGCAAATGTGCTGTTATACCTCTATATAACACACAAATCCAGCTCACTGTTCACTGTCCAGTGAAATATTATGAGCAGCATTTACATATAGCAAAAGTTTCGACAATGGTGTCAAGGAGCATTTGCCATTTCATCTTTATGGTGATTGTATCTCAACAAGGTAATTTTGACATTTGTGTTATTCTAGCAAACAGCACTGTGATTGATAGAAGCTCACTGTTAATATGATTTATGTATTTTATGCCACAGGTATCAGTGGTGATGAAATTCGATTAGATCAGTCCTCTGCTGTGATTGAGAGACCAGGAGAAACAGTGAAGATCTCCTGTAAAATATCTGGTTTTACAATGACAGACTACTTCATGCACTGGATCAGACAGAAGCCAGGGAAAGCTCTGGAGTGGATTGGAAGAGTAAACTCCGGCAGTTCTAGCTCTAATCATCTTTACGCAGACTCTGTGAAAAATCACTTCACTATGAGTGAGGACGTGTCTCAAAGTACACAGTATCTTGAAGCCAAGAGTCTGAGAGAAGAGGACACTGCTGTTTATTACTGTGCTCGAGAGTCACAGTGACTGCATCTGTTGAAGCAGCTCTACAATAACCACAGAAAGAAAATACCAGTTAGGCTATGATTAATATTTTAGCTATTATTATAATTCTCTCTGGTTTTTGAATTCAGATGCTTTCTTGTTTATATCTGAAATCCACTCATCATTTGCATGGCATTGAAAGGACAGAGTTTACTGATGAAGGAGATTGCAGTTTTTGCATCTTTATACTCCCATTTATATTTACTTGTTTCATTTGATACAATATTGTCTCTGTAACTCCAGGCCAAAAAGTGATTAGTTCGTTCAAATGTACAGTACTCTTTCTTTAATTCCTGTAGTGATGCTAAAACATAAGCAAGGCCACAGGCAAGTGCTCAGTAACAACCAACACTCTCAGTCACATCCTGAAATGCCAAAACATCTCACTCCGTCCTCCTCATTGACCTCATTTAGCCAGACCCTCATCAGGATATCACACAAGCATCAGTCCTCCAGCAACATCATAGACCTACAAGCAGCTAGCTGAGCAATAACTTGAGTGAAATGAAAGGTATTTCCAGGTCTGTGACATTCATGACACTTGCAGCGTTTAATGAGCTTTGATGACTGCAGATCTGAAAACAATTGACCATTAAAAAGAACAGCCGAACATCAGTTCACAAATAAAATCTACATGATGAAATTTGTGAATGCGTTCTTTTTTGGAATAAAACTAAAAATGCTTAAAAGCACTAATTTGATGAGAAATATACTTAATTTTAATAAACAGAATAATAAACATTCAATTGTTTTCTTAATATTGTAAGTACATTTTCTTTAACATGAAGAATATGTCAATATTAAGTGTAAATTCAACATGAATTTACATAAAAACAGTAAAAGATTTTGCCTCATTTCAGAACACCACTGCACACCACTGACCCAAACCATCATCTTTACGTCACTTGCTGACTGCTACCACTATTACTGTTATGATTTCCCAGAAAATCAACCAGAAACATTATAATTATAGTTTCACATTACCATTATTAGACAAAATGAGAAAAACACAAATACTAAAATTGTGATGATATGTAAACAAACCTTTATAAATACAAATAATTTTGTAGGAAACCTATTTATAAATGAGCTATAAATCTGTGCTATAAATTTAATCAGTACTTAAGTTGCAGTGCAGCTAATTATCATCTTATTCTTTTTATTTTACAGTTTTGGGGTGATAATGGATAATCTCTATGTTACTCTATAGATAAACTATTTTTCTGCATATTGCGGTCATCACATTGTTGTATTTCATTTATCATATAATTATTTTCATTATTATCTCATTAATTTTCCATGTTTTTCTTTGACCTCTTGAAGAATCAGTCATTCTATCCTGCAGTGTGTCTGGTTTCTCAATTAGAAGCTATCAGTGCTCAATTTAGTCTTGCATCACACCAATATGAATTAAGCATGCACATTTTAAAAGATATGCAAGATAAAAAATGTAAAACCTTTCCAAAAACACTGGCATAAAGCCCGTCATATGAAAATGTCATATGAAAATAAACTATACTGACCAAATAAATAAATAAATAAATAACACAGAAAATCTACAAAAAGACTATTGGGGGAAATAGTGCTGAAGGGTTGACTCACACTCTGTTCATAGGTCAATTTAAACTAGTTAGTCTAGTCACTAAATCAATTTTGAGTCTTACATTTTTTTACACTTCTTTTTTTCATGCTATACTCAACATTCAAATTAAACTTTCCCTCCCTCTTTTGATTGGCATAATAGACTTATTCATCTCTGTGTTTCATGTGGTGTTCAATATTTCAGCTCAACCTCTAAGAAATCATGTTCTGTATATTTGTTGAAACTGGCAGCTTCATCCTGTGAGTTTTCTTTGTCTATACTGTTAAGGACACTGATTGCAAAAAATATGATAATATCGACCTCAGTACAAAACATATGGAAAGTATTAGCCATGTTTGTGCTGCATGTGGTTAAAACAATGTATTTTAAGCATCAATAAAATATAAAATATAATTAACTTTATTTTATATAGCGCCTTTAAAAGTTGCATCTCAAAGTGCTTTACAAAGACATACAGAAAAAAATATATTGAGATAAAAGGAAAAAAAAAACAAATAAAAAATAAATCATACAATTAAAATCAATTTAAAAATGAAAAAAAAATTCACATATATGCTAGCCTAAAAAAAAAAAAACGTTATATGAGAAGATTTAAAAACACTAAAGGATTCAGCATGTCTCTCAGGGGAGATAATTCCACGGTGTTAGAGCCAAAGAAGAAAAAGCCCGGTCACCCACAGAGCGTAAACGAGTTGCAGAAATACTTAAAAAGCCAGAATCAGAAGAGCGGAGATTACGCCTTGGGGTGTAGACAGTTCAGACAGGATATGTAAGCATATTATGCGAAACCTGACAGGAAGCCAGTGCGAGGACAAGCAGTGATGTGCTCACTTGTCCTGGACATTGTCAGGATTCTGGCAGCTGAGTTTTGAACATACTGCAATTTGTTTAGAGTTGATTTAGAGACCCCAGCGAGCAGGGCATTACAATAGGCGATGCGAGAAAAAACAAACTTGTTGATCAGTTTTTCCACCACAGAGAAAGATAACATGGGGTAAACATAGGCTACTTTAACCGTGTTCTGGACATGAGGATCAAATGTTAAGTTTGAATCAAATATCACCCCCAGATATTTTAATTTAGTTTGAAACTCCAAAGCAGAGCCATCCACCTTTTAAGGTTAAAGTGCCAGCTTTACGTATTTGGTGGGGTGAACCAATCAGCATAACCTCAGTCTTGTCGTGTTGAGACAAAGAAAATTTTGTGACATCCATATTTTTACCTCCGATATGCAGTGTTCAAGAAAGGCAACAGCCGAGTTAGCACCAGGTTTTGAGTGAATGTAAATAATAATAATAACGCATAAGCAATGAAAGACTGTATAAATTACTCTAAATGTGGATTGCACACACTCATTACAAAATATAAAGTAGTCAGGTTGATACAACCATATTTAATATTATTTAAGACTTGAATAAAAGTTATTTTGGATGTTTTACCTAGTTTTACCTTAATATATAATGTAATGATACATAGCACAGCAGATTTTGTTTAGTTTTTAAGACCCTCCCTTATTCAAATGAAGTTTGAATTGTACAGTCCATTCTCTGTGTAATAAATGCTTGGATTTTTAAAAGCTTCTTCACACACCAGAAACATAATTTGGTCTGCATTGGTCTTAGAGGATGATGAACCGGAGTTATTTTACTCTCTTTGTACTGGTTTCATGTAAGTTTAAATCCAATCTCAGTAAGAAACTTTCTGAATATGAATATTTAAATACAATTTTTAATTATGTGAACATTCTGTCTTAGTTCCAGTGGCACATGGTCAATCACTGACCTCTTCTGGCTCTGAGGTAAAGAAACCTGGAGAATCAGTCACACTATCTTGTGTGGTTTCTGGACTCTCCCTTAGCTACCTGCACTGGATCCGTCAGAAACCAGGGAGAGGACTGGAGTGGATCGGCCGTATAGATAGTGGCACTGGCACTATTTTTGCTCAGTCTCTGCAGGGCCAGTTCTCCATCACCAAAGACACCAGTAAAAACATGGTGTACTTGGAGATAAAAAGCCTGAAGACTGAAGACACAGCTGTTTATTACTGTGCAAAAGAGTCACAGTAAGACAAAAGGCTGCAGCGCTGCACAAAAACATAAGTGAAGTCACATATGACTAGAACATGTTACATCCCTGGGAATTAAAGAGTTGCTCTCTTTGCAGATTCTCTTCAGCTACATTTGCCACTTTCCTTCATTTAGTAAGTTTTGTTACAATAGGATACATAAAATATGCAAACTAAATCACATGAAGAACATACAAATATAATGCTTATTCTGATGAGAAGGAGCATGTTGAACGCAATATTTAGGAAAAGTAAACTTAATATTTCCAAGTAATTTACTGCAAGCATAAAAATTAAGTCTATTTTTTATGTTTGTTCGACTGAAAGTTTTCATTTGACTAAAGCACGACTTTATAGTCCCAAAATATTATTAGAACATTCCAGTGATATGCAGTAGCACAGAGGGTTTGTCTTTCTCTTTATATTTGAGCCACTGGATGGCACTTTACAGTTTTTTTGGATTGCTTAAGCACGATTTTCAAAACAGGGCCCGTGTTTTCAAAACACTACACACTATTAGCACACCCACACACCCAATTAGCAAAACACTACAGATCCTTTGCATAATTAAACACTCTTGTAAAAACTATACACTTCTGTTTAAAAACCACACTTTGTTACCATATGAAACACACACGTTTCACATTACTATACTCTATTTGCACGAGTTACACTCTGCTGTGATAAACCTAAAACACTTTTAGCACTTCTACTTCCCTATGATTAGAGCAGAGTAGGCTACCATCAACAAAGTACAAATATAATGTAAATTCACCAACCTACCTCCATCTGGTCACAGGCCTCCTCCATGGCTTGGATGCGGGGTACCTCAGCCTGGAGACGGAGATCATATAGCCTACCTTCCACCGCCATGCCGAGAAAAACTCTTCTATAGGGTTGAGGAATGGAGAGTATGGTGGAAGATATAGGACGGTGAAATGTGGATGTTGCTGAAACCAGTTCAGAACCAGATCAGAGCGGTGGAAAGACACATTGTCCCAGACAACAATGTATTGCATATGATCGATTTGATTTGCTGCTGTTATGTTGTGCAATTGGTCCAAGAATGTAAGTATGAGTGCTGTGTTGTAAGGGCCCATATGGGCATGGCGGTGGAGGACCCCATTCTGTGTAATGGCTGCACAGAGTGTTATATTACCCCCACGTTGCCCTAGGACATTGACTATAGCCCTGTGGCCAATGATGTTTCTTCCCCTCCTTCGTGTTCTCGTCAGGTGGAACCCAGCCTCATCTACGTAAATGAACTCATGCTGGATCTCCTCTCCATCCATTCGTAAAACTCTCTGAAGAACAGTGTCAGGCAAAATTGTGTAGTTCAGTGTAGATCTAGTATACATATTACAGTACAGTAAAAGATTATGAGACAGTATGCAAATCACACTGCTAAAGTGAATACAAACCTCTGCATAATCATGCCGCAGTCGTTTCACCCTTTCGGAATTGCGCTCGAAAGGGACTCGATAAATTTGCTTCATTTGAATATGTTTTTTTTTAGGATGCGTGCCAGTGTTGATGTTGAGACCTGATGGATATCGTTTTAAACTGGCGTGGTTATTGACAATGTTAGCTTGGAGCTGATTGAGTGTTATAGCATTGTTGGCCAAAACCATGTTTACTATCTCCCTCTCTTGCTGTTCTGTGAACATAGGAGGCCTTCCCCCTTGTCGTTCCTGACCCTCAATCCTATGTAGAAAAAAAACAGTATACAATAGTACAGTAATTTCACAGGAAAAGGTAACAGAAGTGCTGATAGTGCATAGAATACAGTACTGTAAGCAGTTACTGAAACCGTGCAGATGTTTTTGATATGATGATATTTTTACAATACCTATTTTCCAGTCAAAATGTTCTTATCACACTTGCCACTGTGTATCGGCTTAGATTTGGCTGTACTCGCAGTCCAGCCTCCCTCAGCGTCAGGCCGTGGTTGACAACGTGGTCAACCAGTGTTGCGCGGATCTCATTTGTCAGATTCGGTCCTCTTTGAGCACCTTCTTGTCTTCCTCTTCCCCTTCCCCTTCCTCTTCCTCTACCTCTACCTCTACCTCTACCTCTACCTAGGTGAAAAACGTGATAATTTAAGTTGAGAAAACTTAATTTCTTTAGGTGTTACCAATTGAAGTAATTTTTTTAAGTTGATCCAACTATTCACTTTTTACAGCATGGCCTCCATCTCTTCCTCTTCCTCTGTTGATTCCTCCTCTGTTGATTCCTCTTCCTCCCCTTCCTCCTCCTCCTCGTTCTCCTCCTCGTTTTACTCTTTCTCTGACTCTTTCCATTGCTGAAGACCGATGAACTCACCTGCTGCTTTTTATAGTGCTTATACACCTGATTGGTGTGTCTACAATTAAGCAAACAAGTGTTTGCACACCTGATGACTGTGTTGAACCAATTGGTTGGACGGTGCGGTAATTTGACAGTCAGTGCTTTGGTATTGCAAGGAAGTGACTTCATGATAGATTTTTCTGTGTAATGTATGCTAAGTGTGTTTAGTGTTTTGCAAATCACTGTGTGTAGAGTTTTGCAACAAGTGTGAGGTTGACAATGTGCTTATAGTTGTGCAAATATGGGCTGATGTTTTGCTTCTTGAGTGTAAGGTTTTGCTAATAGTGTACTACTTTTAATTTTAGTGTGTAAGCAATCCAAAAAAACTGTAAGTACCCTAAACCCTAAACACATCAGCAACATTGTTTAATATAATTTAGTTTGCTCAAGACAACTCAGCTAAATTGTTAACATTTGGGGGAATATTTTTGGTCTAATATGTTTGGTGTAACTGATCTCTAGTTCAAGCTCAAGCATGAACAGAGCATGCTGCACATATTTTATACAATGTTAAATGTTGTCACCTGTATGTAAGATTTCAACTTTGTTTTTTGTAATATAACAACAAATTATGAGTAAATGGCACAACAGAATCTTAGATTCTAAACAGTTGTGTGTGTGTGTGTGTGTGTGTGTGTGTGTGTGTGTGTGTGTGTGTGTGTGTGTGTGTGTGTGTGTGTGTGTGTGTGTGTGTGTGTGTGTGTGTGTGTGTTGTATTTAATTAATCACCCGTAAAGCTGTTATACTATATGTGAAACCTTTATGCTATGGCTCCAAGCCTTCGATTACTCTAGTCTAAACCCTCTAAAAAAATCTATTTCTATTAAAACTATGTTATTGGGCGGATAACCCCCACAGAGGACTGTTTTATAAACTGTTCAATGTCTAACCAATGACTAACCTAATCTAAATCATCTGCTGTGTAAACTTTTTTTTCTGTGTAGCTTTTTCTGGCAGGTTTGACAATGGAAATGCTACAGTATGTAGTTCTGCTGATGGTTATTTTATGTAAGAAACTCCAATTCATCCTGTAAGTCATCTAACATTAATTCCTGTAGAGCATGGCGCTATAGCAATACCAGTTGATTTATTTCCCAGGAATGCATGATAAAATATGATAAAATCTGTATATCCTGATAGCAGTTTAAGTCACTTTGAATATCACGTAAATCTAACTACTCAAAAATAAATTGTATTTCATAATATTGTGCGAAATGTTATTAAAATTATTATTATGATATATTACTAGAAATGTGAAATTATCAAGCAACTGTTCCTCTTAGGGTACATATTTACATTTTATTATTATCATTATTATTTTTATTTTATTTTTCAAAAAAAGTCAAAACAATGATGAAGATAACTGCGAAGCCTGCAAACCCGTATACAAACGCTAGAGGGCGAGAAAACAACATCTCAAGACATCATTACATGACGATTTAAAAAAGAGATTGGCTTTAGGCAGCAATAGATAGGCTATATGGTAGGCTATTTACAGACCGTTTCGTTTGTTTGTTTTTATGGGGTCTTGATATAGATTGTTTGTGCATTTTACCCGCGTGTTTGTAAGTTTTTTTTTTTATTGTTTTAGGAGTTTGATCGACTATCAGTAGGCCTGGAATGTCTGTTCGATTGTGGAAAAACGTGAAAATAGGCACGTTTTTTAAACGCGAATGCAGTTACGTTTGTAACAGAATTTGTAAAGAATATGACACATGACGTGCTGGCGCATGGTTTTTGCACTTGTGTGTGTCACTGTGACTGGGATACTACGGGGGCACGGTGATAAAGCCCCATACAAAAACTGTAAAAAAAAACTGTAACATTTTTATAACAATTATGGAGAGCCAGATTCGTGTACATGCATGATTAAATGAATGATCCAATGAGATTCAAATAAATGCTCGCGAAATGTAGTCCAGGCTATTAACTCTTTATTTTTAGGCTATGCATTCGTTTTCTGCATATTCGGCAGGTCCTTCAGTCATGATAGAAACATTATTTTGTCAAGATTCGGAATTCGGTCTGGTTTACACTCTGTCTTGTAAATATTAAAAATAATGCATTTCAACTTTTGTAATGCACAAGTAGGCTATACATGTAAAACATGGTTGATATAAGCAATTGCATTTCTGAATTGCTAAAACACATTCCTCGAAACCATCACCCACTTTCTCAAAACCTTAAACACAAAACCAAATCTTTAAACTACATTAGAGAACATCTGACTCTTCTGGCAATAAATTTTACAGGCTATGCACTGCAAGTAGCCTATAGTATTGTACTGCATATTGTACTGAATGTATGTTATTCAGCACTTACAGTGGACAATACAGTGGTCCAACTGCAAAAGCCCAAAAGGTCAACGAAATCTCTAAATGAAAAGCATGTTTCAGAACACTCAAAAGACTTGTGCAACTGCAAAATTAGTCAGTGAGGAATTCATTCTGCCTCAAAATCACATCTTTGTGCTGGGTCCTCACAGGCAATGATGTCTCTTGGCAGGCAAAGGGAAAAACCCTATGTGCTGGATTTAGCCTTGACAACACTGTCCACACCTCGCTTTTTCTCGTCCTCATCCACTTCCTCCTCGTCGCTTACACACACTCTTCCTCCTCTCGCTCTCAGATTGTTTCCATCTATTGTTGGTATCATTATTCAGTCCACCTTTGCATTCTGAACTGGCTCATATTTTGTACAGTTGGTTTGATCACATCATTAGAAATAAGTGTGGACAATTTTGAGTAATTTTGTGTAAACGATGACAATTGTGTTTTGGCCGATTATTAACTTATTACCAACACTTTTTAGTCAGAGAAAAACATATCATGGATAATTTGACAATAAATTACGAAAGAAATCAGGTTTTAAGGCTAATATGGAAAAGATCGTTTGTGTTTTTGTGCACTGAAGAAATTAAAAGTATCACTGTGATGCTGCCTTTGATTACTGGGGGAAAGGCACGTCTGTCACAGTGACATCTGGTAAGAAAGAATCCTCTCAATAATCTTGGCACGTTTTAAATATTTGGCTAAATGTAAATGTCCATTTGTAGTCCGTTTTGGCTAAGGCTAAATAAAAGTCTAAATAGTTCAATCTGTGGGTTATATAATAATAAATGAAAGCTACTTGTTAAGAGGTAAACATATGATATAGCTGCTATTTTTGTACAATATCCCCTGGTAAAATATCAGTGTGACAATGCTTTTGACTACTGGGGGAAAGGAACAATGGTCACTGTCTCGTCAGGTAAGAAAAATACCCAACTACCAAATCAAAATTTAATTTAAGTAGCCTACGATAAATGTCTGCGCAGTTATTTTGTCGAAAAATAATGTTTTTTTACATTAAGCAACATTTCAATGTCGAGATTTTCTTGTTATGCGATTAGACAATTAAAGTCAGGACATAGTCTAAATTTATTTAGAAACGCAAATATTCAACAGACTCTGAGCGTTGTATTTTTATACTGCACTGTAACATTAAAAAGATGTGTAACTGGGCTTTCGACTACTGGGGAAGCGGTACCAAAGTCACCGTAACAAACAGTAAGATTTTATGATTAATTGCAAGGACATTTGTATCGTAAAAAATACCAAATTTCACGTGTGTTTTATTATTTATTTATTTTTATTATATCTTTAACAGAGTTTTCTATTGCAAACTGTCTTAATTTAGCTGTTGTCCATTTCATTAGATTTAAAAGACTACATCACTTTATAATATTGTTCATCTTAAAAACGAACAAAAATACAACAGTAGTTATTCTTAAACGACTCATTTCGTTGTACATTATTCTCTCATGTGTTGCCTTAAACTGCTCAATAGACGCTGAAAACAGCCGGAGCATAAATAGGCCTATAAGACTAAAAATCCTAACTAAAGTGTAACGTCTCGTTTTAACTTTATGCACTGATATCCACTAATATAATGTGTTATATTTTAAGTTGTTGATTGCATCCCGATATTATTAAATAATATTAATATAATAATAATAATAATAATAATAATAAACTGGCGTAGCTTACTGATTTAGAAAGGTAGCATTATCTGTCAATGCATGAAGAGGACAATTGGAGATTTAAAAGAATGTTTTTTGTTTAACAACCGCTATTCAAGAAATTATTTCTAGCACAATGAAAATAAAATAATAAAATAAAAAAACCGGAACTTTTAGAAGTGCGAGGGGTGTTTGCAGTATTTTGGGGGCTATTTATTTTTTAATTATCATTTTTTTCATATGATTTCATAGTTCAAAGTTACAAACTGCTATACAATTTAAAATTCTCAAATGGTTGGAGTTTTTATTAAATTTGTTTTTTTAATTTACACTTCATAAGTTACAAGAACTGTTTATTTTGAAACAAAATGAAAAGTCATTATGCAGTCATTATCCAGTAGCCTAATACATTATTATTCGTTTAGATAATCCTTTATTTATTAGCCTATGGGCCTATGTCTGATAATAAATATGACTGTACCTATATGCTATATGACATACAGCATCTACACTGTTAAAAATAAAGGTTCTTAAATAACATTGATGATTGATGAACATTGATGAAGATTAACATTAATAATCTTTAACGTCCATGGATCTTTTCCATTGCACAAAAGGTTCTTTAGATTGGCTATTAAAATGTTCTTCACGCTAAGAAAAAATGTTTCTTTTAAGAACTGTTTGAGGAACCCAAAATAGTTATTCAAATCTATCGCTGTGAAAACAATCTCTCTTTGGAACCTTTATTTTTAAGAGTGTAAGAAAAAATAAAGAAAAAAAAATCGACTGAACAACAGTTAAGGGGTAGCCTAATCAGTCTTATTTTTCTTATTCAAATTAGACCAATTTACTTGTTAAAGTAACTTGCTTTAAAAAAAAAGGTATGACCATTCTTAAAGAAGAAGAAGAAAAGATGACTTACTTGCAAGGTAGTCTAAGCAGTTTATCAACATGGTTACATGACTCTGATGTAAAGCGAAGATAGCGGTGTAATCTCAATCAATTTTTTATTTTATTTTATTTATAATTTTTTATTCATTCATTCATTGGTTCATTCGTTCTTTTGACATGGCCTAATAGTGTTGCATAATCCTATGTTACGTTATGTTGTAGTTTATTGACTGAGAAAGATGTAATGTCTCTACAGCTCAACCATCTCCGCCGAAATCAATCTTCGCCCTGTCTCAGTGTTCTGCTGATTCTGATGGGTTCCTCACCGTCGGCTGCTTGGCCAGAGGTTTCTCACCTGCGGACTCACTC
Source organism: Abramis brama (assembly GCA_022829085.1). NCBI lineage: Eukaryota > Metazoa > Chordata > Actinopteri > Cypriniformes > Leuciscidae > Abramis > Abramis brama. The sequence goes on from CM040766.1 coordinate 37,380,130, forward strand.
ACTTTCAAGTGGAAGGATACCAAGAACGACCTGAATACTTTCGTGCAGTATCCAGCGTTCGGGAGTGACGGAGACTACAGCAAAATCAGCCATATGCGTGTGAAGAAAAGCGACTGGAATCCTCAAAACAATTACACATGTGAAGCTTCAAATTCGAAAGGCACTTTAACAGCTGAAATAGCTGGTAAGTCACATCTCTGAAATGTCTAACATTTTACATGTTACATTTTAGCTACTTCATGTGTTTCTTTGTTATTGCTGTTGGGTTATTGTTTTGTATATTGCTGGATATTGTTTCTTCGTGGAGGCTCATGTTTGAATAGACATTTTAGCACACTCTTATAGTTTTGTCTAGATCTAAAAAACATTAGAACAGAAAAGTACATAATATGCTTAGTCCTTTAGAAATACTTTTTCTCTGACCTCATGCCAGGGAATACAATGGCATATGAGATTTCTTCTTGTTTTATAAACAAAAGATAAAGGAAAAAGAAAAAATAATAATGTTAAATATAAATATAGGCTACAACATTTAACATTGATGTTCAAACTCAAGAGCATCTCTGTGCTTTGCCTAATAAAGCATGTTGCACTATTTTCTTGCTTTTCATGTCCTCTCTGCTTTCTCCTGTATGTTGCCAGCTCCACCGCCAGATCAGCCTGCAACTGTCTTCTTAACAGTACCTACAAAAAAGGAGTTAAAGAATGGGACAGCAACCTTCTCGTGTTTAGCCCGGCAGTTTTCGCCTAAAACATACTCGTTTAAGTGGTTTCAGGATGATGAGGTGAAAAATGCGATAGACACCTATGACACAAGGAAGAAGAATGCCTCAGTAACCTTGTATAGTGCAACAAGCATTTTTCAAATGAGTGCCGACAAATGGACGGACACAGACGTCAAAGTTAAGTGCGAGTTCGAGCACAAGACGGGAAAGGAAGTCAGAGAGGCCCAATATACAGGTATGTTTTCTCTTGAGGATTGTGAATGTTTCTTTATTCATAATATGTTTATATGAGCTAATTCATGTGTCCCTCTCTATTGTATTGCCGTTGGGTCAAGATTGTGATGATTTTCTTTGAGGAGGCTCATGTTTGAAGAGACATTTTAGAACAGTCTTTTAGTTTAGTCAAATCATTGGTTGAATTATTTGATGCCAATGAACCTGCATGCTGTTGTGATGAACTAACTTCTATTTCAAATTCACACAAACTGATACCAATTCACAGATATAGACAAATCCCAAGGAACACATGAAATCATTATTTTCTTTCTTACTCCCTTGTAGATAAACTCACACTGACGCTGAAGCCACCAGCTGAGAGAGAACTTTTTATCAATAATAAAGTTGTCTTGGAAGCTGTTGTTTCTGGAGATGTAAAGACAGTGCAAGAAGCTTCAGTGTCATGTGAAGTGAACAATGTAAATGTCAGAATGGAGCCTGGAAATGTCATCTTTTCTAACAACAAAAAAACCCACAGATTTGAAGTTGATAAAGATAAATGGTTTAAGGGTGAAATTGTCACCTGCACCATCCGTGACAGAGAAATCAAGCAGATGATCCGTTTTAATAAAGGAGGTAAGTCATTTTAAAGCTTTTAAATACCTGACTTTGTGGCTCTATGTGCATTTGTAGATGTTGAAAGGTTGGAAATAAGTTTACTGCCTGCAAACCTGTTTGAAATGCTTTCGCTGTCAAAATGCTTTGACTGTCTTGATACAGTATTGTTATTCATTATTGTTTGATTCTTCTTTGTTTTATGAACCTTTATCACTTCCTTTAATTCAGATGGACAGAAACCCACTGTTACCATTTACAGACCTGATGTTTACAAAGCCAATGTCTCTCTGGTGTGTGAGGTCACAAGCCCTAAACTTGGCGATGTCTATATCATGTGGAGAGTGGGCGAACAGCCTTACATAGAGGGCATAACCAGTGCTCCTATTCATCAAAAGAGCTCCACGTCTGTTCTCAGCATCTTAAAAGTGTCACAAAAAGAGTATGACGATCCCAAAACCGCCATCTCCTGCGCAGTCAAACACGCCAACATGAAGGATACAAGTGCTCCATTAGAAGTGACAACAAATGACAAAAGTAAACAGAAAGAATGTCCAGTTTGTCCAGAATATTAACTTGTATCTGATTGTTTGTTCATTTTCCAGTGCTTATGCTCCCTGTTGCTCTCTTGTCAGATTATCTGTCTTTGATGTTTTTGTTCATTGGTCATTGTTCTGCTTTTTTACTTTACTGCATGGGTCAAACTTCAAAGCCAAATTCATGCTCAAAACTATGCTTAATTTGTTATTGCATGAAAATAAATATAACAGAAACATAGTTATCATAATATCACAGTGTGAAAAAAACAATAGTTTTCAAGAGCAAAAATGTATTCTGACCTGTGTGAGTGTAATGTGTTTGTTAAAATTGCGCATTTATGTTTTGTCCTGTGCTTACTGTACCGCTGTGTTCATGTCCTCTGATATAACAGTTTCATGTTGTATGTTTCAAATAAAAAATATTTCATTTTGGTTTGACATTTATGTTGTTTTACAATTTTAAGCAATAAATCTTTGTGTTTGCAACTCTGCATGATTTAGTCCAGCTCTTATGGTTCTTATAATCAGAAACTTTGCATGCTTTACATTCTGGTCCTGTTTTATCAGTATTTAGAGAAATTAGAATATTTTTGTGACTCTGTAAATTTGTGACTCTGTTTTGATTTACTCACATAGTAAATCAACTTATGGTGACCACCAAAGTCACCAGTAAATATTGACATTTACAATCAATAAGGCAAACAGATGTTTTGTTGTAAGGATGTAGCAATATTTTATGTGTACTTGTATTATTAGTATGTCAGTATTAGCTAATGTCTGAGATGAAGTTACTTGGGGAAAAAATAGCAATATGCTTGAGCATATTTTTATAAAGTTTATGGTAAAATGCAGAAAAAAACGAGTAAGAGACAGAACAATGTTATATGTTTGTCTCTTCTGTGTACATTTAGCTGTTTGTGCAAATTAATGTGTGTGAGTACACGTATGCAGTACATGTGGCCGCCATGTTCTTAATTATACACTAACTAGAAGCCTAGTAAGATTCTTTGGTAACACTTTATAATAACGTTCAGTTGTAAGTGATTTATAAGTGGTTAGTTAATGATAAACTAATCATTTACAAAACATTCATAAATGCTTAGCAAGTGATATACTAACATTTTATTTATGTTTTGTAAATTCCGTTACAAGTCATTTACAAGTGATTAGTAAATGATTAACTAATTATTTACGAAACATGACTATGCGTTCATAAATGATTAATAAGTGATGTTCATTTTTTTATGAATGTTTTGTAGATTCAGTTATAAGTCATTTACATTTGATTAGTTAATGATTAACTAATCATTTACAAAACATGACTGTGTTTCATAAATGATATACATTTAAAAAAAATTTTTGTATGTTTTGCTCACATCCAAAACAAAATAATATGTATTATTTAAATGTACTAAGAATTAATTCAAACTAAATGGGTTTTATAGAATAAAGTGATATATGCCATGCATTTATCAAATTATTTCAAAAGGAAATAATGCACTTGGACACAAAAATATGCACGTCATGTCATTTACCCCTCTACATTTCAGAAGAACTGATTATCATCATAAAGTAAAGCTGACTAAACCAAACTGATTAATAAAGTAAAGCTTTCTAACATCATTGGAAGGTTTTGAGGAGTGTCACATCCCCAAAAGATGTGTTTTAAAAATGTATTTCTGTTCTTTCAGTTATTCTGAAATTAAGACATTAAACTGCACACAATGACATATTCCTAGAAAAGCTTTAGTTTAAAGGATTAGTTCACTTTTAAAAAAACTTTTGCTGATAATTTACTCACCCCCATGTCATCCAAGATGTCCATGTCTTTCTTTCTTCAGTCGAAAAGAAATTAAGGTTTTTGATGAAAACATTCCAGGATTTTCCCCCATATAATGGACTCCAATGGGACCCAAACGGTTCAAGGTCCAAATGACAGTTTCAGTGCAGCTTCAAAGGGCTTTAAACGATACCAGACGATGAATAAGGGTCTTATCTAGCGAAACGATCGGTCATTTCAAAAATAAATAAAAAAGTTTAAGTTTTATAAGCACAAATGCTCGCCTTGCTCTGTTCTGTGACGCGCGTTCGTGACGTCACGTAATACGCAATTACGTTGAAAAGGTCACGTTTGACGTGTTTACAAATGTGCGGAAGGAGGACCATATATACATATTCAAATGTATTTGTGTCAGTTTATCGTTTAAAATGCCCATTTTCGTGTGCGTATCCTGGGTGCTTTAATATTTAAAAGCCTAAAAGAACATTTTTTTCAGGACAAAATATTTTCAAGCGTGACCCTGGGGTGCCTTCTGGCGAGAGCAGGGGTGCCGTGTAAAAACCCCATCAAACATTTAAAAATTGCTAAAATGTGTAAAAAAAAATAAAAAACCCCCCATCAATCTCGGATCGTCGGAAGTCTCTAATAACAACAAATAATGCGCACAAATTTATAATAAAAATGCAAATCATAAGTTTTCGGGTGAATTGCGGAGGTTGCGCTTGCGCATGATTTTATTCCCGTGCCTCATTCCCAGTGCGTCCACATAAAGCTGCCTATTTGTCATTGTTGCACTAACGGTCAAAAATGCACACGAAAACATTGTCACAACGTCCGTCTTGCCGCGTATTCCAGCCTGGTCTCATTGTTAATACGTAGGTATTAATACGTAATTTTCAATGATAGAAAACGTACTTTTTTGTACGTTTGGATATATGCTGAAACGTATAATATGGACGTATCTGCAACGTTTAAACGTAACATTATTACGTTTTTACAACTAAAAAACGTAAACTATTTACGAATATTTCATATCATGAAGATATCTGTATAATTTCCTTTTTACCATTTTGTAGATTATATGTAAGATCCCCTAACCCTACTCCCACACCTAAACATACCCATTTTATTGACAATATTAAAAGGATAAAACGTAATGGACAGATATGTGTAGGGAAATGCCATGTCTGGTGGCATTAATGTTTTGACTCTATTGCATTCAATTGTCTTATCAATTAAATTTTCAGTCGCATTTATTAATACAGTTTAACGTTACTCATATAATAACGTTAGGCTAGGCCTACTCATAAATAACAATTATTTGAAATATACTGTCTTCATGTTGTTTCTACATTAATTTGTAGATTAACTGTGAAATTATTACATAAAATATATTAAAAACAAGCTATCTTGTGCAATTATAACAAAATTATCCCAATATAAAAACACAAATACACTTAGTGAGCAAACATTTAGGTGAGATTTGCAATGGTAATTGAGCAATGTTTATATATGAATAAAAGCCTTAATTAAATATGTCATCATGTAAAGTGATCTCTTCAGAAGAAATTAATGATTTCCTAGACTTTAAATGGATAGACAACATTTTTTTATAATATTAAAAATATCTATATGACAGTAGGCCTATACGGCAGTTCTTTGTAAATTGATACATTTCAAGGTATAGTATCAAAGTAGTATCGTGACAACACTAGTGTAGGGTGCCACACATTTTTTAAAATTTTCAAAGGGTGCCTTGACTGAAAAAAGGTTGGGAAACACTGCCCTAAATTATAGAATCACCCAGATGTGTTTCTCTCAGTTTCGGTTGTTGTATGTATTTGAGTATTTTGTCTCTGGGGATTGAGAATCATCAAAGCAGACGGAGCAGCTGCAAACTTCTGAGCGCTCAAGGAAACGTTTTAATAATAGCCAAACTATTAGAGCCCTGCACGCAGTGGCGGAACTAGAGTTTTATACATGGGGTGGCCAGGGGGTGGTCACTTCTACTTTCGGGGGTACACAGTGCACACACACACAGTGGAAAAGCTTGTGGAAGGAATTGGGTCACTCTGTTTGTGTCTATAAGTGTTGAACATCCAAAATATTTGCAGAAAACAAAGCTGAAGCACCAAGGAGATAAGATACCGCATGTGTCTGTTATGAACTGCTGCGTTTATTTACAATTATTATTTTTTGAATTAGATAGAGCAGGCATCAAGCAGACATGACCTTGAAAAATGTAAACAATTTTATTGCCCATCAATATAAAATCTTATCCTAGGAAGATTTAATACAACATAATTATTTCTTTATAATAATTTGTAATAATTCTTTCTAATTATAATGATTTAATTTATAATAATTTTTTTGTGTTCATTTTTGGGTGAACTATCCTTTTAATCTGGCAAAATCATCTCAACTTAAATTCCTGAATTGGGTATGTGATTGACTGCCTGTGTCTGGTAGATGCTCTGACCTGTTGCTGGTTCTGAAGTCTGACCACACTGACTCTGACTAGCCAGTGGTGATGCAAGGGCTGGGGTCTGATCTGCCTGTTAGTCCAGTTATTTTAAGACAAAATGGGGGTCAACCTTGAACAAATTGCAACAGAAGCAAACTCAACTGATTTTGTATCCTCAATATGTCCTGAGTAAGGAAAAAAAAGTCCCGAAGAATCCCATTAGGGGAACGTTTCGAAAAAGACCCAAATATAGCCTATTCATATGCCTATTCATTCTTTCTCTCATGTGAATGGTGTAAACATTTTAACCTTTAGATATCACCATGAAAATTACTGAGTTGATTACTTACATCAAGACAAACAAAAAATGTATTCCAAGTTTTTTTTTTTTATTGTTTGTTAAGACGGACAAACGGTGCATAATCTAATTACGTAGGCTATGTGCTAATTTGCATAAATACCACAACAGATCTAAACATTGGGTCTAGCCAGGTGAAAATGTCTTGTTGAATCTTGTTGACACATAACAGTAAAATACTTAATGTTAAGGTCTGAATGGAACCCATTTAGGCTACCCATGAGCATTAATACATAGAGGCAGGAAGAAGTACTTTAGAAACCAGCCTTTATTAATTATTAAGAGATGGGGTTTGGGGCTGGGTCTGTGGGACTGTTTCTGGGGGACGAGTCTGAGGGAAGAACAGGAGACAAGGGTAAGGAGAATGCAGAAGACAAAAAGGCAGGTAAAATAAAAACTGAATCCCCAGAAACAGTTTTCAAAACTTTCCCCTAATGGGATTCTTCTGGACTTTTTTTCCTTACTCAGGACATAATGAGGATACAAAATTATTTGAGTTGGCTTCTGTTGCAATTTGTTCAACCTTTTTTCATAAAATGACTGGACTATGTTTGTGCTTATTTAAAAAGAACTCTGATATCTCTCCCTTTCTTTTCATGTTTAATTGACCCTGTTCAAAAATATGACAAATTTAAAATATGATTCCAATCATATTCAAATTCTAATCATCATCCAATTACCAACATTTTTATCTTAACTATTCTCGCCAGTGTAAAAATAAAAAAAAAGTGGTTTTGGTCATTTTCACAATTTCATGGTGTTCAACAATTTCAATAATGTTTTATTCTAGCTTCGTGCGTCTTTTTTTTTATCAACACTTGAATGTTGGCAAGTTTCATAAAAAGCAACATGAGCAAAAAGCTGAGAAAATCGCATTTTTATCAAAGACTACATCTAGATCAGATTCATAATGATGATCAAAACACAGTAGATCGAGTCCATCAACACCCTACACCCATAAAGCTTCATAGTCCTATAGTGATCGCATTATGATATCGCTTGTTTCGGCTCTTCTTTGCCTGCGTTTTGATCTATTATCCTCACATTAGCTAGAACATTTGTATACTGTAACGTACACACACGGCAAGTACTGTATATGCGTGTATTAGGCCTAATGTAGGCTATTCGGAGCAAACCACCCTGATGCTAAACCTTAAAAACTTACTTCAAATATGATGTTTTCTTATTCGGTGAAGTTCGGTAGCCTATCTTGCAACCTTCTTTCGTCCTCTGCTCGTCCGTTTGAAAACTGCGCGCGCGCCGCGCTGCCGGCGAACGTAATTTTTTTTTTTTTTTAAATCAGCATCAGCAACTGCCAGTAGCAAATACAATTTTGGGGTGGCACCCGGGGTGGCCAATCACATGTCAGGGGTGTCCAGTGCCACCCCGGACCCCCCTCTGGCTCCGCCACTGCCTGCACGGGCCTCAAATCTAGGCCTGAGCCCGGCCCTGGCCCGAGACGCTCAGGCCCTAGCCCGACCCGTGTCCGACAGCTCATCAGAATTATCAGCCCGAGTCCGACCCGAGCCCGTTTTTTTTTTTTTTTTTTTTTTTTTTTTCACACAGCGGCAGACTGCCATTAAAATATGTCCGTTTTGTTAGTTATGTTTCTTTTCTTTTCGTTTCTTTATTAAGTTAATTTAGACAAATGTTTGGAGCATTTAAAAAAAAAAAAAAAAAAAAAATGACGACCAAGCAAGCCGAGCCAACAGCGAGTATAACATGTTTGATCAATTTAGCCTCTCAAATCAACGCTAATACTTTACTTGGCTACAATAAAATCCATAGATATAAAACACTTCAAGCATATCACACAGACAGTTAGTTTAATGTTTATTTATTAAACCACAGTGAGTAAATTTTTTTTGAAATACTGAGGCAGGCTCAGGCTGCTGGCAACAGCGCTGCAAACGAAATGAGCAATAGCTAATCTAAACAAATTAAATTAAATAAATCAAAAACAAACTTGCAGGTTATCTTACCTCAAAAATGCACCACAGACCATGGCCATTCTTTTTTCCAGTAGTTTCCAACAGTTAAACGAAAATAAAGTCCAATCAAACGAAAAGTTAGAACAGTCTCTTTAGCATCGTGGAGAAAAAGAATAGCATCCACAGTGGAAGATTTTAACCCAGTCCTCTCTTCTATCACTCGCGATTTTTCTCTTAATATTCTCCATTATTTGCACATGAGGTGAATCGTTGGTTCCGCTGACGGGAAACCTTCTGTGTGTGTGTGTGTGTGCGTGCGACTGTCATGTCAATCATATGTCAGTGTAATTATAAGATTATGAAAGTTATGAGGTTATTAAATGTCTTTCTATGTTTGTTTTTCTATCGTCGACGTCAACTTCTCATATTTTTTTTAATTAATGTCTAAAAATATAAAAAGAAGGATAACCCAAAAAAGGCCCGAGGCCCGGCCCGCATGTGAACTATGACGTGAAAATTGGCCCGAAGCCCGGCCCCCCGAAGTCGGGGCCCGTCGGGCTCGGGCTGAAATGCAGGGCTTTACAAACTATAATAAACTTATCTACACGCAATATCTTAAGCTTGATGAGCTAAACAATTCAAAACAATTTGCAATGCTGTAAAATGTATAAATGTATAAATGTATTTAATTGTAACAACATCCATTTATGGATTCTACATTACAACTAATACTTAAGATTTACTTGAATTACATTTTGTGGTCCATCCAAAAGTATGCCGCTTGAAACATTTGCTGAAAAATATTTTAATCTGCAAGTAATTTTGCTTTGCTTTTATGCAAACGTGGTCGGCAAGTGTTTACTTTGACTAAGTTCTCTCTAATGAACTGCAGAATGTCAGAATTAGATCTATTCGAGAGCGTCTATGTATTCAGGGTCTGTCTTTCTTCCTCTTTTTCCCCTCACACCTGCTGAAGTGAAACGTTCATGTTTATGACTAACAATTCTTGGAAATGTTAAAATGTTTACATTTCAAACCAAAGCCGGCAACAATTAAACATTATATATATATATTATCAATCCTATACCATGGTTTATTTTACTTACATTGCTTAGTTTTTTTTTTTACAATTGCAAAGTGTTTAGTACTTTTTCCTAAATTCTTAACACGCAACACACCTGTATCAAACAGATAGTCAAATAGTTAATTTTCCGTCCAAAACCACATTTTGTTACATTAAATACACATTAAATACCAACTCTGCATTTCAAAATGAAAAAAACTTTTTCTACATACACTAACTCTATCAAAACAAGGCAAACCTGATTCAGTATCTAATAATTCTGTTAAAACACTATTTTTTATCCACCTGGGATATATAGTTAATAATAGCACTGAATATCAAATTACTAACAGTTGATGGAATTACAAAAACTGCATTACTTGTCATGTTTCAGTTCTCTCAGCATACAGGCAATATATAATCCACTGTTTTTTATAATTCACTTTCCTTGTACTTTCAACCATTCTTGGTTGAGTGTTGAATGTATGCATTTTGTTGGCAATATACTTTCTAAAAGTGAATGAGTCATTACTCTATAGAATGCACAGTATGAAAAAATAGCAAGTAATAATTGCTCAGGGCCGTCACTGGTCAGATGGGTCCCTATACGCAGAACTTCAGTTGAAATTGCCTTGCAGGGGTGGGGGTGTTGATGGTGCCCCCTTGGTAGTTTGTGCTCTTTCACAGACCGTAACAGAAGATCCAACATACGTAGTCTTTGGTTCTGCATGTGTGAGAAAAAAAAACATAAAGATGCAGAATATCACACATTCTTACTCCTCCCTTGTCCTGAACTACTCCTGTCCTCCCTCAATATTCCTCTCCCTTGTCCAGATATTACAGTTTTTTACAATCACTATAGGACACAGTTTTCAATACACTTTTTCAAAATCCTTAACACAGTTCTCATAACCAGCTTGGCACAGCAGTTAATATCACATTCAAAATGCACTAAAGCTGACAGAACAATTCATTCAGGTCTCAAATCAACTCATTCTTCCAGAACATTAACAAAGGTTGACAACGAACAAACAAACTTTGTCACTCATAAAACAATGACCTAAGAAAATACAACGGGCAGCAGTACACTATGTTTTCTTTGACACTCTCAGTCTCTGATGTTTATAATTCAATTATAATTGGCCTGTAGAGTTGTGGTGATGTCTGTGTCTAAGAGAGAAAAGAAATGATGTAATTTGAAAGATGTAGTCATTGAATACCTACATTTTGTGCCAAAGCAATGACAAATGATCCCCAGTTTAGCTCACATAGACTGATGTTGTGATCATGTGAAAGGTTTGAGAAATGTGTCCAAGGGATTGTAAAAATAACTAAATAAATGTTTTTTTCCCCTCTCTCAATCCACATTGAACAAAACCAATTCTAAAAGTCCCGTTATTACTGTGTGTGTCCATGTAATGGAATAATTCAACACCTGACTATGTCTCCAGTCAACAGACTGAGAGTGATCTGTTTCTGTAAAATGTTTATCAGCTGTTTCAACATTTTTAAAAATATTGCTGCTGTTGTTGCAGAAGTAGAGGCTTTATACTATATTTAAGGTTTGGAACATTATGTCTTCATTTCTGGCATGCTGTGTTTGACAAGAAAGATCCATGATTTTGGTATTGTGTAAGCTTGTGTGATAAGAAAATGTAAGCATTTTAGAAACATGTTAACTGCATATTGTGTGAAAATATAAAAAGATAAAATAAAAAAAAAGTTAGGTAGATAAGATAAGTTCATAATTATTTAAAGTTAATTTAAGCCTTAAAAAAAACATAATAAAAACATGAGAAATAAAAAAAGAGCATCCAGATAAAGAACAAAGAGGCCAGGGAAATATGATTTTGCACTTGATTTATTGAAATGTGTTTTCAATGTTACTTTAAAAAGTACATTTAAAATAAAAAATAAACAGACAAATACTTGTTACAATATATTACTAAAATATTTAAAAGAGCACGTTTCAAACTTGTGCATTTTCGAAATGGATGAGGAGCACAAACCTGCTTGTTTTTGTAAAGGCCTTTGCGCCATCAAGTGGTAAAATTGACGTTAACCAGGAACAGTGAGAAAAACATATTTGATATGTTACTATTTTTCCCAATTGATTTGACACATTTCTACAAAAAAAAATGTAATTGTTCTTAAAGGTAATGTAATTAATGTAATTGTTGTTAAAAGTAAATACTATCTTCAGGTGTGTTCTCTATTGTTTTTTATAACATTATCAGCCATACAAATACACTAATGAAGATGGATGTTAAAAATCTTAAGCGGCCCATGAATAAACATAAGTATTTGATATGGTTTGGACCATTGTGCAATACAGCGGCCACAGTGATAAAAGTTCAGTGCAAGACACAAAAATTGGTTAACCGTAAAAATGTTAACCTTTTCATCTGTAATGGTCCACAGTTTAATATAGTCTATTGGCTATTTCTAGTTTAAATAAATTCATGGCATAATAATGGCATTGCACATCTCAAATATGCCTTTAAACATTTTAAATTCTTATAGCTTTATTTAAAATGTGCTGAGTCCATCAAGAGGTTGTTGTAAAGCCTGTTGCATGAGGAGAATTTGAGGTGGCATGCATCACTGTGCATGGAGTGGCCACAGTGAAACATTTCATTTCATAAACCCCTTACAATTAACAATGACCTCTTAAAACAGACCTCAACAAACTTAGTGTATAATTTTTTATGGCGTCTGAAAGAATTCTAGGATGGTAGAATATGACAGAAGGATTTCTCTGTTCTCTAAGAAGGTACTGCAACATCTGTTCATCAATATGTGGACCTCTAGGTTAGGATGGGGAATGGTCTCCTATTCTCCCTATTCTAACACAGTATAGGGTCCTCTTGGCTGCAGATGTGCTTGTGGTAAGATAGCCAGAAACTGAAACTGACCATATGGATTTGTTATTCAATGTATGATGGAAGGTACTCTTATTGGTTAACTCTGTGTAACTCGCCTCATATTCTTATTATATATATTCAGACAAAAGTGCCAATAAAGTGAGATGAGATAACTTTCTCCCTCAGCACTGGGTCATTGAAATGAGGCATATTGGGACCGCAAATCTTACAGCATCATTTTAGATTATTATTTAAAAAATCTCAAGTTTAAATTTTTAAGTTATACCCACATTTTATATAAACACTCAAACTAGCTATTTCTGGTATATTAATAAATAGTGGCATTGGCATGAAACACAGTATTTCAGTCAAATACAAAAATATCAGAAGCATGTGTAAATGAATTATCACTATAGTGAATCCAATTGTTAAAATAACATTATGCTTTTCTTCTCTAGAGGCTCACTTCCATTTGGTTTCCAACAATAACCTTGTTATTTTATATATTTAGAATCAAAAATAATATTTACTTTGTTTAAACCACACTCTGCAAGCAGACTCAAAATATAGACTGGAACTTAAACACCAGGATCTGATGAAAAGCTTTCTTGTGAGAGGTCTGTTTTTGTTATGGACTGTCACTCTGTGTATACGGGGGGGTGGGGCACAGTATTTTAGTTCACAACAAAAATGTCAGAAACATCTTTAAATTAATGATCACTTTATCCATATTGTGTTTCTCTTTTTCATCATCATGTTTCACCTTAAGGCTTCACACAGAGAATCTACAAGAAAATTAAAAAGGTATTATTTTTATTTTTTCATTTTTTATTTTTTTTTATTACTTGACCATGTACACCAACTGGCATCACAGTTCAATTAGTTATAGATCCTAAATGATATATACATTCTGAAATAGAACAGAAATAAATAAAGAGATCTTTAATCATTCCGCTTTTCATAAAAAAAAAAAAAATTTTATTAAATAAAAAAGAGATGAAGAAGGGCTTTATAATAGAGTTTGGCTCCACATCTTGTACAACAATGTTAAGGGGCAAACCTCAATATGACATGATCTATGTATGGAGATACACCTTTTTGTACAGCACTCTGCAGCACATCTCTGTTGAATTTACTGCATGTCATGACTCCTGAATATTATCGTATTGAGTGTGTGTATTTTGATGCATCTTTCCCTAATATGCCATCATTATTATTTTCCTGCTATACAACCTTTTCAGTTTCACTAAAACCTTCACATCTCCATTCACAATTACACTATTACACTGTAATAATTTTGTTTGGTTTATTTCATAAACCTAAATTACTGTGTTTATCCAATTGATTTGTCAAATGTATTTACATTGACCAAAATATATATATATATCTCAACTTTTGGGAGTAGGCTAAGTAAAACTCAAAAAAAGCCCATTCAAAAAAGAAACAAAATATGAGACAGACACACAGTTTAGTTGGAGTAAATGAGATTGTTCTGTTGATAATCTTAGAGCTGTTGGTATTTAAAATCCAATCTTTATATTGTATTTGCTGAACTAAATATCACAATTAAAATTGAAACTGAAATGGCTAACTGTGACTGTTTATGTAATATATTTTTAACAGACCGTAAAGATTCTTCCCACAAATATGCAGGTGTTTCCTGGTGATACTGTCAAAATGAAACCTCTCTGAGCTCCTGACTGAACTGTTAGAATAACCTTATGCTTTTCTTCTCTAGATGCACACTGACATTTGGGGGCGGTTTCCCGGACAGGGTTTAAATTAAGCCAGGAGTAGGCCTTAATCTAGAATAGTTAATTGTGTCTTAAAAAATGGCTTTCTGTAACACAGATTAAGTACGGATTAGTTACACCTGGACTATGGAGTCCTGAACTAAAATAAACCAGATTAATTTAAAACCAACTGTGCTAATCTGAATTAGCATGATAGAGGTTGCCTATAAAACATGGAATGAACCAAGAAAAGCTTAAAATTGCATGGAACTGAGAAGCAAATCCAAGGAAACAATGGAATCAGAAAAAGACTGCAATCAAAAAAAAAAATTACTAAACAAGAGCAAATTATTTTTAAGCAAGCTAAATAAACTGCACACACCAGCTATGGAATAAAAGAAAAGAAATGCTGGAAGTCTGTTTGTAATATAAGTATTTGAACACCCTGCTATTTTGCAAGTTCTCCCACTTGGAAATCATGGAGGGGTCTGAAATTGTCATCGTAGGTGCATGTCCACTGTGAGAGACATAATCTAAAAAAAAAATCCAGAAATCACAATGTATGATTTTTTAACTATTTATTTGTATGATACAGCTGCAAATAAGTATTTGAACACCTGAGAAAATCAATGTTAATATTTGGTACAGTAGCCTTTGTTTGCAATTACAGAGGTCAAACGTTTCCTGTAGTTTTTCACCAGGTTTGCACACACTGCAGGAGGGATTTTGGCCCACTCCTCCACACAGATCTTCTCTAGATCAGTCAGGTTTCTGGGCTGTCGCTGAGAAACATGGAGTTTGAGCTCCCTCCAAAGATTCTCTATTGGGTTTAGGTCTGGAGACTGGCTAGGCCACGCCAGAACCTTGATATGCTTCTTACAGAGCCACTCCTTGGTTATCCTGGCTGTGTGCTTCGGGTCATTGTCATGTTGGAAGACCCAGCCTCGACCCATCTTCAATGCTCTAACTGAGGGAAGGAGGTTGTTCCCCAAAATCTCGCAATACATGGCCCCGGTCATCCTCTCCTTAATACAGTGCAGTCGCCCTGTCCCATGTGCAGAAAAACACCCCAAAGCATGATGCTACCACCCCCATGCTTCACAGTAGGGATGGTGTTCTTGGGATGGTACTCATCATTCTTCCTCCTCCAAACACGGTTAGTGGAATTATGACCAAAAAGTTCTATTTTGGTCTCATCTGACCACATGACTTTCTCCCATGACTCCTCTGGATCATCCAAATGGTCATTGGCAAACTTAAGACGGGCCTTGACATGTGCTGGTTTAAGCAGGGGAACCTTCCGTGCCATGCATGATTTCAAACCATGACGTCTTAGTGTATTACCAACAGTAACCTTGGAAACGGTGGTCCCAGCTCTTTTCAGGTCATTGACCAGCTCCTCCCGTGTAGTTCTGGGCTGATTTCTCATCTTTCTTAGGATCATTGAGACCCCACGAAGTGAGATCTTGCATGGAGCCCCAGTCCGAGGGAGACTGACAGTCATGTTTAGCTTCTTCCATTTTCTAATGATTGCTCCAACAGTGGACCTTTTTTCACCAAGCTGCTTGGCAATTTCCCCGTAGCCCTTTCCAGCCTTGTGGAGGTGTACAATTTTGTCTCTAGTGTCTTTGGACAGCTCTTTGGTCTTGGCCATTTTAGTAGGCCAATTCTTACTGATTGTATGGGGTGGACAGGTGTCTTTATGCAGCTAACGACCTCAAACAGGTGCATCTAATTTAGGATAATAAATGGAGTGGAGGTGGACATTTTAAAGGCAGACTAACAGGTCTTTGAGGGTCAGAATTCTAGCTGATAGACAGGTGTTCAAATACTTATTTGCAGCTGTATCATACAAATAAATAGTTAAAAAATCATATATTGTGATTTCTGGATTTTTTTTTTTTAGATTATGTCTCTCACAGTGGACATGCACCTACGATGACAATTTCAGACCCCTCCATGATTTCCAAGTGGGAGAACTTGCAAAATAGCAGGGTGTTCAAATACTTATTTTCCTCACTGTATATATTTGAAATGAACAAAGACATTTGCTTGACTGTTTTTCTACCCCAAGGATCATTTGGAGTTCCTAAAGGCACAGATGGGCTGATAGTGATCTAGGCCTGTAGGCCAAAATGTTTGTATTTTGAGGGTCAATTAATTGTCACACCTTTAGTATGGTGGGGGAAGTTCGAATTATCTGATTGGTCAGTTTAAATGTCTCACAGTTGGGTTAAAGTCACATGGTCAGGAAAGGATAAAAGAAGATTGAAACTGTTGCTCTGTCTCTTTTTATGCTCTGGCTCTCTGATTCTCTGGGTACCTTTCTTGGGGGCTCTCTTCCTTTACCTCATCTTTCCTCTTTCTCTTTCTCTCTCTCTCTCTCTCTCTCTCTCTCTCTCTCTCTCTCTCTCTCTCTCTCTAGGGATTGTGGGTAGTGGGAAGAATTAGAGTTCGGCAGGGGGGCAATGTTCCGGAAAACATTGAAGCTTACCCGGGCGCCGCCATTGATTAGCAGACCATCACCTGCTGTTAGCATTCAATTGACTCCCATTCATTTTGGCGTCACTTTGACAGTGAATAACTTTACATCTGAGGCATTTAAAGACTCCATTTGTCCATTATTTATTTCTAAAGAAACACGAAAATGTATAAAAGGCTCCATTACCTTGTATCTTACGTTATGGCCCCATAGAAGCCATTTTTGTAAAAATAGGCTAACGATTGCGTCATAATCACGCGACTCGAGATTACCATATGGACAGGAGGAGAAGCTCGCAGGCAGTCGGGGGGACGTGGAGGCAAAATGACAAAATAATTAATCAGAATACTTAGCAAAAGTTTCTCCTGCTCCTAGCTCATGGACACCTCCTACTACGTCTCTGCTAGTTTCGGAAGGGAATGATTCAGATTTCTCTTGGCACAGCTACTAGAAGACAGACGGTTTGCTCACGTGACATCTACGTCGTCAAGCTCAGTTTGAGTCTGCGCAGTACGCTCAGCCATCAGGAAGTGAGTGCTTCTAATTGACTTCACTTTTCTTCGTTGAAACCTATGGGGTCGCTGTCTCCAGTTTATATACTGTCTATGGAGTTTGGGAGCATACTTTTGAGATTTTGTTTACATCAGTGTTTTCCTGTGCTGTTTCAACAACAGGAACAAGAACATTATTTTGTCCAACTTGTTGCTCAATTGTTTGCGAATTAGACGGCTTATCTGTTTGTTTATTTGGACATGTTTGTCTAACATGCCTGTGTTCTCCGCACAAGGAACACCGCATGTGATCCGAGCTAATGTCACGGGGTGACGAAAGCCGGAAGACGCAGCAGAGACACAGCGAGCGAGGGAGGGACTGGAGGCTGCGAGACTGGATTCATCCTGAGATAAATGGATGTTTGGAAATGACACAGCAGTGAGAACCCTGTTTGTATCAGCGCACGGAGAGTTCATCCGTTGGGGCTGTCGTCTGGGCCCACACTCTGCCTTAATGATCTGAAGTTTGGGCATGCTGTGCTGAGTTTCTAATATCACGTGTGAATTGAGTGTGTTGTAGTGTAAACACGAGTGTGGGACGTTGCAGAGTGTACGGGTGACCAGCCTATAATCCCTTGACGAAAGCTGTGAGTTATACGTACCCTCCATTCTCTGTCCGAGTCCAGTGAAGAGCCTGCTAAAGCTGTGAGTTATACGTACTCTCCATTCTCTGTCTGAGTCCAGTGAAGAGCCTGCTAAAGCTGTGAGTTATATGTACCCTCCATTATCTCTCTGAGGCTAGTGAAGAGCCTGCTAAAGCAGTGAGTTATACGTAACCTCCATTCTCTGTCTGAGTCCAGTGAAGAGCCTGCTAAAGCTGTGAGTTATACGTAACCTCCATTCTCTGTCTGAGTCCAGTGAAGAGCCTGCTAAAGCTGTGAAGTATACGTACTCTCCATTCTCTGTCTGAGTCCAGTGAAGAGCCTGCTAAAGCTGTGAGTTATATGTACCCTCCATTATCTCTCTGAGGCTAGTGATGAGCCTGCTAAAGCAGTGAGTTATACGTAACCTCCATTCTCTGTCTGAGTCCAGTGAAGAGCCTGCTAAAGCTGTGAGTTATACATACTCTCCATTCTCTGTCTGAGTCCAGTGAAGAGCCTGCTAAAGCTGTGAAGTATACGTACTCTCCATTCTCTGTCTGAGTCCAGTGAAGAGCCTGCTAAAGCTGTGAGTTATATGTACCCTCCATTATCTCTCTGAGGCTAGTGAAGAGCCTGCTAAAGCTGTGAGTTATACATACTCTCCATTATCTGTCTGAGGCTAGTGAAGAGCCTGCTAAAGCTGTGAAGTATACGTATCCTCCTCTCTGCCTGAGTCCAGTGAAGACACTTTAAATATTTTTTCATTTTAAATAAATAAATAAACGTGTTGATCTTAGAATTCTTGTTGTCCGCCTCTTCTTGGATATGGGGTAGCTCCTCAAGGTGGTGTGGTAGCTCGGGGGTGTCGGCTGCCAGGCAGTGCCTATACTCACCTCCGGCTCGGGCGTGACACTAATAAAGATTGTATAATCTTTGCCTTCGTTTGTAAGTTTCACAGCTAAGTTGAGCGGATCTTGTTGTTCGTTCAATATCATAAAGTGTCTAAAAGACATAGCGTGCTTGATATTTGGATTTTTCAGACCCAGCGGAATCATTTTTATAGGTGCTGTTAATCTGCCACATCTTTCAAGACTTAATGGACGGAGGAATGTTCTAAAGTACGATATTTTCTTTGATGGACTCGATAATGGCAGTACTGGCACAAACGTATCATTAATCGTAATTCCGCGTTCAACCAACCATCAACCATCTGAACATCGGCAAGAAAAACAACAACAGCTTTGTTAATCCTTGAAGCTGACTTGATATTTAACCCAAGTTACCCAACCTGTTCGCTGACTTCAACCACCACATCTTCCACAGATATCAGATATCATCAGATATTATCAGATATCAGATATCATCAGATGTGCTGTGCATTTCAATCCATGCCTAAGAGTTAAGCGTGAGAAATCTCCGCTTGACCCCATTTATCTATGTTGTCCGACCTCAGTCGGCGCTCAAAAAAAATGTGTTAATTAAATGTAATCCTTTAACGAAATCTTTAAAAAAAAAAAAAGATATGGCTGAGGAGATTGTAAATCTGGCAAGTAGTGGAGAAAAATCTACTCTGACAATAAATGAAGAGGACAAACAATCAGAAAAAGAGCAAACAGTTATAGAAGATGATAAAGCCGAAGGTGAAAGAGAGGCAGCTGAGGAAGCGGGTTGGGGAAAGCTATACTCAGATGTCCATTGTGAGTTCAGGATATGCTAATTCTGAAAATGATTCAGATAATGACCTTGGGAGCATAGATAGTCTTTCTGGTGTAGATGATGCTGAAAGATCAGAGTCTTTTGGCTCTTGATTGTATACAGTAAAACAAATCAATGACTTTCTAGAACTAGTACTAAGGAACTCGCAAACCACAAATTGAGACGTTTTCCCTGATTTGAAGCGCTTTTTGGTGTCGTGTAAAATTGCAATGAACAAAGCAACCTTTGAAGAACTAAGCAGACAGAAGCGTTATCGCCTTAAGAAAATTATAACAAAGGTAAAAAAAAAACACGGTAAACCGTAAATGTAACAAAGGATTTGAATATTCTTTTCTTTTTTAATGGAGAGAAAAGAATCCTTAGCCTGTGTTCAAATGCCTTTTGTCTCTTTATTAATAGTCAGCATCATGGCATCCTTAAACTTTGGATCTTTGAATGTTAATGGGTGTCGTGGTGCTGAAAAAAGGTGTGCTTTGTTTGATTTTTTTAATTGGAAAAAATCGGGTATAGTTTTTCTGCAAGAAACACACAGATTTGAATAATCAGGTGCAATGGTAAAGTGAATGGAAAGGCAAATCTTTCCTTAGCCATGGTTCAAATGTTAGTGCTGGTGTAGCAGTTCATATTTCTTCAGATATACAAATACAAGATAGCAGAGCTGAAGAAATAATACCTGGCAGAATGCAAATTATAGAATTTAAGTTATATTAGTTATTTGTTTCTCTTATTAACATTTACGCTAGCTCCTAATGATTATGTAGAAAGAGTTTTTTTTTTTTTTATTAAAAAATGTTATTTCAAAAATACCAAATAATAGAATAATAATTTTAGCAGGTGATTTTAATTGTACTCTTGATTACACCATGGATCGGAATCATGTTGAACCTCACAATTTGTCTGAAACTCTCAAAACCGTTGTTCAGTGGGATATTGGAAAAGTACAGATCCTGCTCTTTTGTCAGCAATATACAAGAAGTCATATGATGGAACTGAAAGAAAAGGTCCAGTTCTTGGAAGAGCAATTCTCAAGCTTAAGAAGCTCCATCACTGATGGTGAAGAGACAGAAACTGCAAAAATGCTTAAAGAGTACAATTTGATTTTAAAGAATTTGTATGAAGAAATAAGTCGTTGTGCATCCATACAAGGAAAATATCTTCATTTAAACAGCATGGATTCTTCTATGACTTTCTTTTTTTCATTGGAGAGGAATATTAGAGAGCCAAATGGAAAAGAAAGAAATAATTTCACAAACTTTAATTTTTTATGAAGATTTATATACAGCACAACCTTGTGACCTTGAAACAACTAATCAGCTTTTAGATGGACTTCCACACCTTAAAAAATAGAAGATAAAGCTGAGTTAGACAAAGCCTTTTCATTTCATGAGTTAACTGAGGCTGTTCAGCAGCAATCCTCAGGAAAATCACCAGGGTTGGATGGTTTGACTTTGGATTTCTACAAAGCCTTCTGGTCCCTCATCGGACAGGATCTGTATGATGTGTTTTGTGAATGTTTTGAATCAAAAATCTTACCCCTGAGTTGCAGAAGAGCTGTAATCACTCTTTTTCCCAAGAAAGGAGATCTTGGCCTATTAAAGAACTGGCGACCAGTTTCTCTTTTCGGAACTGACTATAAAATATTATCCAAAGCTCTGACAAATTGTCTCAAGGAATTTTTAGCATCCATTATTCACGAAGATCAGTCCTATTGTGTACCAAAGCGGTCTATATTTGACGATCTTTTTCTTGTGCGGGACATGTTGTATTTAACCGAACTGCATAAGTTTGATCTTGGTCTTGTTTGTTTGGACCAGGATAAAGCCTTCGATAAAGTTGACCATGAATATCTGTTCAAAATACTTGAAGGCTTTGGCTTTGGAAAACAGTTTACTTCATGGATAAGACTTCTGTATAAAGATGTTTATAGTATGCTGAAAATTAAAGGAATTCTGAAAGGATTCCTTTTTTTTCTGGCCTCTTGTACACAATTTCCATTGAACCAATGTTGAGGATGTTGAGAGAGAAGCTGCAAGGATTGTTGGTTCCATCATCTTGCCTCTCAAATACTCCATAAGTGAAATGAACAGCTTATGCCGACGGCATCACAGTGATCATTAGATCTGAAGATGATGTTAAACATCTAATCTCATGCCTCAACATTTATGAGAGTGCTTCTTCAGCACGTGTCAATTGGGAAAAAACAGACACTTTATTATTAGGTCATTGGTCGAATCATAATCTACCGCAACTTCCACATCAGTGCCTTTGGAATAAAGAAGGTGTAAAGATACTTGGACTGTTCTTTGGGTCTGAACCATTTATGAAAAAGAATTGGGAAGGACTTCTAGAAAAAGTGACAGGCAAGCTCCAGAGATGGAAATGGATTCAAGCCCAGCTTTCTTACAGAGGCAGAGTGTTAGTAGTGAACAATCTAGCCACCTCGATGGCATTATTGGCTTCCTCCAGGGGTTCTTTGTCTTCCTGTTATTGAGGGCAGTCAAGGACTAATTCATCTAGCCTCTAAGGTGAAAGCCATGAGGTTACAAACTGCCCAAAAACTGCTTTATTCTTTGCACTCTGTACCGGATCAGTTTTGGTCTTGCCATTCTATGGGGAAAAAACAAGATGGGTTTTGATAAGCAAATGTTTCTGATCTCAGAAAATGTTGTAAAGGATATGTTTAAGATCAAGTTTTATGGATCTGTGTTTGAAGCTTGGAGTTATTTTAAGCCGGAGCGAGAATAGCATTTTGGAGCACTTTCAGAGCATTTGAACCACTTTTTCACAATCCCTGGTTTTCCCATACTTTTATTGTGTCTAGCATTGATATTTCTAGCTTTGGTTTAGCTGGTGTAACTAAAGTTGGAGATTTGATTGATTTGACAAATAGAGAGTGGGTTTCAGTACAACATTTTACTACAAATATTGGAGGTAGATCAGAGAGAATTGTTAGAAATATATTAAAGAATTTGAAAACATCTTTTCCTGCATCTTTGTGGGAATATATAACAAATTTTATGTCTGGTAATAATCATTCAGAAGTTCTTTTTCCAGAAGTGTATAACACCACAGGTAGACCAACATGGGAATGATAATGATGATAATGTGAACTTGTTGCTCTTTTTTAAAGGTTTACAAAGCCTTCCTTTTTCTATAGTGAACAAACAAAATTTATATAATGTTTGTGTAAAGTCTTTCTTTGCTGGACAGTTAAGAGAGAGAAGAGATACAAAATGGAGATCTCATCTCTCAGTGACAGAGAATAAATCACCTTCATGGCGGTTATTGTATAAAAACCCCTACCAAAAAGGTCTGGTGATTTACAGTGGCGGATTTTACATTGTGCATTACCAACAAAAAAATTTCTGTTTAAATGTGAATATTCAGATTCTTCATTTTGTACTTTGTGTAATGAACTTGACACAGTATTTCATGTTTTCTGCGAATGTTGTAAATTTTCTCCGCTTTTTAATGTTTTGGATAGAATTTTGAGTAGTTTAGGGATAATTTTTTGGGTGTAAGTATTCTCGCGATAAGTGGGACTTCTGTACTTTTTCAAATTTTTTGGTTGGTCAAGCAAAACTGGCCATTTGGAACTTGGAAGGCTTATAAAATTGAAATGGAAGGACAAAAAGTTAATATGGTTAATTTATTCAAGGCCTTGGTTGAATCTAGGGTAAGATTAGAATATGAATTTACAATTAATAATATGTTATCATCATCTCATACATCTATTTTGTAACTATTTTAAGTGTAACCATAACCATATTTTGTCATTAAACCTTTTCAATTACAACAAATGTGCTAACTAGTTTTGATTTGGTATTGACTACGAAGTGCTACAAATTGCAATACAATCTCGTCTCCCACATATTAAGCTATTGTAACTGCGCTTATTTCCGTCGTTGGTATAAGTGGCAGTGGGTGGAACAGACAAGAAATGTACAGTTTTCTACCATCTTGCTAATAATATTTCTTTAGTCATTCGGCAGTCTTGCAGCTTGAACCTCTGCAGGAATTCCACCCTTACAAGATATTACAGGAAGGCCAGACTAAAGAAATATATTTTTAATGTAGACTGAAAACTATTAATATTTTCAGCACGTCTTACTTCCTCTTGAAGGTTATTCCAGAGGCAAGGAGCATAGCGGCTAAAAGCACTTCTACTTTGTGGTACTATTAAAAAAATAATAATCTGAGGATCTGAGAGTCCTTACAGGTTCACTGTAAGCATTTTTGAAAGATAGTCTGGAGAAAATCCATGCAATGCCTTATAAACTAATAAAAGCTGTGTGTTTTAATGTGTGTTTTCCCTTCTTGTCAGCTTGTTCCAGAGAGTTACTATTAAAGTCTGAGTTTGCATCTTTAATTGGAGTCTTCAGTCTGAGAAAACCACAGTGTGACACGTAACCAGTGTAGTGACTTTAGTGTAGGTATAATGTGTTTTCTCTTCTTGGTCTTTGTCAATTCTTGAGCAGCAGAGTTTTGTATTAATTGTAGTCTTTAGTAGACCAGAAAGGAGGGCATTACAATCAAGCCTGCCACTACTGCTAGTTATAAATGCATGCATTAGTTTTTCTGTATCGCTCAGAGAGAGAGAGAGAGGGTCTTATTTTGGCAATGTTCTTAAGATGATATTGAGTTATATAATTATTTATCACCTTGTTTTTAAACATTTTCTTGAATTTACAGAGTGAAATATAGGCCACACAATTTTTATCCCTTTGACAGATATGCATCTATTTTTTGCATTAGTTCTTGCCCTTGTTTTTTTAAACATTAATTCCTCTTAGTTTATACTGACTTTCTTTTATTTTGAACAGTCTCTGAATACAATTTGGAAGTAAATTATTATATACTTTATACATTATCTGTGCAGTATAAAACTCAACTAAATTTTAATACATGTAATTTAATAAATAACATATTTGTTGGTTCATAATAATCAGCCCGTTTTTCAATCATTATTGCTCTCTTTTGTAACATATTGGATTTATATTAGTTTTATTTGTATGACCCCACATCTCCACACAATAAGTAATGTATGGAATTATGAGGGACAATATATACAGTTGTGGTCAGAATTAATGGCACCCCTGGTAAATATGATCAAAAATGGCTGTAAAAAATAAATCTGCATTGCTTATCATTTTGATCTTTCATTCAACAAATTTGCAAAAATCTAACCCTTCATTGAAGTAAAATAATTGAAAGTGGGGGGGGGGAATCACATTATGAAATAAATGTTTTTCTCCAAAACATGTTGGCCACAATTATTGGCACCCCTAGAATTTTTTATGTTCCCATTAATATTTAACTTTTTTTAACACACCAGGGTGACTAGGAACATGAAATTGTTTAGCTATGACTTATTATTTCACAAGAGTTTACATATGAGGAAACACAAAGGCCAAATTCTCTTAATCATCTATCACAACAGATCAAAAACATAAACCTGACAGCCTCTGCTAGAAATCTTATAATGGGCCGTGGTTGGATCTTCCATCAGGACAACGGTCCAAAACAAACATCAAAATCAACACAAGAATGGGTAACCGAGCACAAAATGAAGCTTCTGCCATGACCGTCCCAGTCCCCTAAACTGAACCCTATAGAAAATGAGTGGGGTGAACTGAACAGAAGAAGCACCAACATGAACTTGTGAATCAGAAGGATCTGGAGAGATTATGTACAGTATGGAGGAATGGTCTCTGATCTCTTGTCAGTTGTTCTCCAAACTCATCAGGCATTATAGAAGAAAACTCAGAGCCGTTATCTTGGGAAAAGGAGGTTGCAAAAAGTATTTAATAACAGGGAGCCAATAATTATGACCAGCGTCTTTTGGAGAAAAGCATTTATTTTATAATGTAATTTACCCCCCACTTTCAATTCTTTAACTTCAATGAAAGGTTAGATTTTTGTGATTTTTTTTAATGAAAGATCAAAAGGATAAACAATGCAGATTTATTTTTTACAGCCATTTTTGATCATATTTACCAGGGGTGCCATTAATTCTGACCACAAAAATTGCTTTCTAATTTCAGGGTCATCATGTTTTGAATAGTATATAAAGGCTAATGCAACATAAGTGCTGCAAATATTTCTGACCTAGATCAGCTGTGAACAATAGAAAGGCGAGATACTGTACGTTTTCACTGGATCCGTTTATTCTGACCAAAGTTCTTTTGATCACATGAACATCGCTTCTTCGTGTGGGTTTTTTGGTCAGTAACTCAAAGGCATCAGTCACTGTGTCAGTTACTTCGACTACTGGGGGAAAGGGACCAAAGTCACCGTTTCCTCAGGTAAGTTAGGCTATTGCTGTTATTTTCTGTTATTTACTTTTTTTTTGTTTGTTTGTTTGTTTTAACTTATTTTGGAAGATCAGGTAGTCTTTCTTGTCACAAAACTAACATGCAGACGTATTTACAATTTGTATCTTGGTTAACAGTGGAAAGATGCGTCGGTAACGGTAAATAAATAACGCGTAGCTAAAACTTTCCGATTAAAGAAAGTGCGAACTAACGTATCAAACTAAATCGTTTTGAGAACGTCGGCCTAGACAAAATATTGCCTATGAAAATGTATTATTGTGGTTACGGTATGGCTCTTATCGTGAACCTTCCCGCTGTGACGGTGCCTTTGACTACTGGGGAAAGGGAACAGCGGTGACTGTAACATCAGGTAAGAAGTCAAATTAATGAAATAACTTACGAACCAAACAGCAAAATATGAATCGTTATGCATAGCTATGAAACATATTTATAGAGCCGATTATTAACTTATTAACAACACTTTTTAGTCAGAGAAAAAAATATCATGGATAATTTGACAATAAATTACGAAAGAAATCAGGTTTTAAGGTTGGCTAATATGGAAAAGATCGTTTGTGTTTTTGTGCACTGAAGAAATTAAAAGTATCACTGTGATGCTGCCTTTGACTACTGGGGGAAAGGCACGTCTGTCACAGTGACATCTGGTAAGAAAGAATCCTCTCAATAATCTTGGGACGTTTTAAATATTTGGCTAAATGTAATTTTCCGTTTCTAGTCCGTTTTGGCTAAGGCTAAATAAAAGTCTAAATAGTTCAATCTGTGGGTTATATAATAATAAATGAAAGCTACTTGTTAAGAGGTAAACATATGATATAGCTGCTATTTTTGTACAATATCCCCTGGTAAAATGTCAGTGTGACAATGCTTTTGACTACTGGGGGAAAGGAACAATGGTCACTGTCTCGTCAGGTAAGAAAAATATCCACCTACCAAATCAAAATCTAATTTAAGTAGCCTACGATAAATGTGTGCGCAGTTATTTTGTTGAAAAATATTTTTTTTACATTAAAGCAACATTTCAATGTCGAGATTTTCTTGTTATGCGATTAGAGAATTAAAGTCAGGACACAGTCTAAAGTAATTTAGAAACGCAAATATTCAGATTATGAATAATTGAATTCGAAATAATTGTATTTGTGCATTCAAATAAAACAAGGAATTGGCTACAGGTCGTTCAACAGACTCTGAGCGTTGTATTTTTATACTGCACTGTAACATAAAAAAGATATTGTGTAACTGGGCTTTCGACTACTGGGGAAGCGGCACCAAAGTCACCGTAACAAACAGTAAGATTTTATGATTAATTGCAAGGACATTTGTATCGTAAAAAAGACAAAATTTCACGTGTGTTTTATTATTTATTTATTTTTATTATATCTTTAACAGAGTTCTCTATTGCAAACTGTCTTAATTTAGCTGTTGTCCATTTCATTAGATTTAAAAGACTACATAAATTTATAATATTGTTCATCTTAAAAACGAACAAAAATACAACAGTAGTTATTCTTAAACGACTCCTTTCGTTGTACATTATTCTCTCATGTGTTGCCTTAAACTGCTCAATAGACGCTGAAAACAGCCGGAGCATAAATATAAGACTAAAAATCCTAACTAAACTGTAACGTCTCGTTTTAACTTTATGCACTGATATCCACTAATATAATGTGTTATATTTTAAGTTGTTGATTGCATCCCGATATTATTAAATAATATTAATATAATAATAATAATAATATGGCGTATAGCTTACTGATTTAGAAAGGTAGCCTTTATCTGTCAATGCATGAAGAGGACAATTGGAGATATAAAAGAATGTTTTTTGTTTAACAACCGCTATTCAAGAAATTATTTCTAGCACAATAAAAATAAAATAATAAAATAAAAAAAACTGAACTTTTAGAAGTGCGAGGGTTGTTTATTTGCAGTATTTTGGGGGCTATTTATTTTTTAATTATACATTTGTGTTTTTTTTTTTCATATGATTTCATAGTTCAAAGTTACAAAATGCAATACAATGCTTTTATTTAAAATTCTCAAATGGTTGGAATTTTTATTAAATTTGTTTTTTAATTTACACTTCAAAAGTTACAAGAACTGTTTAATTTGAAACAAAATGAAAAG
This sequence comes from Abramis brama, assembly GCA_022829085.1. NCBI lineage: Eukaryota > Metazoa > Chordata > Actinopteri > Cypriniformes > Leuciscidae > Abramis > Abramis brama. The sequence continues at coordinate 37,408,204 of CM040766.1, forward strand.
TCATTATGCAGTCATTATAGCCTAATAAATTATTATTCTTTTAGATAATCCTTTATTTATTAGCCTATGGGCCTATGTCTGATAATAAATATGACTGTACATATATGCTATATGACATACAGCATCTACACTGTTAAAAATGAAGGTTCTTAAATTACATTGATGTTTCCATGAATAACCTTTAACGTCCATGGATCTTTTCCATTGCACAAAAATGTTCTTCACACTAAGAAAAAAAAAATGTTTCTTTTAAGAACTGTTCACTAAGGTTCTTTGAGGAACCCAAAATAGTTATTCAAGGCTATCGCTGTGAAAACTGGAACCTTTATTTTTAAGAGTGTAAGAAAAAAAAAAGTTTCCGCTAATTTTCCGAAATTCCGAAATTTTATGTTTTACGCGACCGACTAAGACTGACCAACAGTTAACCAAGGGGTAGTCTAATCAGTCTTATTTTTTATAAGCAAATTAGATCAATTTACTTGTTAAAGTAACTTACTTTAAAAAAAGTTATGACCAGTCTTAAAGAAGAAGAAGAAAAGATGACTTACTTGCAAGGTAGTCTAAGCAGTTTATCAACATGGCCACAGGTCTCTGATGTAAAGCAAAGATAGCGGTGTGTAATCTCAATCTTTTTTTTATTTTTTATTCATCCATCCATCCATTCATTCATTCATTGGTTCATTGGTTCATTCGTTCTTTTGACATGGCCTAATAGTGTTGCATAGGCCTATGTTACGTTATAGGTTGTAGTTTATATATTGTCTGAGAAAGATGTAATGTCTCTATAGCTCAACCATCTCCGCCGAAGTCAATCTTCGCCCTGTCTCAGTGTTCTGCTGATTCTGATGGGTTCCTCACCGTCGGCTGCTTGGCCAGAGGTTTCTCACCTGCGGACTCACTCACTTTCAAGTGGAAGGCTCCTGGTGATAAAGAGCTGAATACTTTCGTGCAGTATCCAGCGTTCGGGAGTGACGGAGACTACACCAAAATCAGCCATATGCGTGTGAATAAAAGCGACTGGAATCCTCAAAACCCTTACACATGTGAAGCTTCAAATTCAAATGGCACTTTAACAGCTAAAGTTTCACCAGGTAAGTCACATCTCTGAAATGACTAACATTTTACATTTGACAATGTATCTACTTCATGTGTCTCTCTATTGTATTGCTGTTGGGTCAAGATTATGATGATTTTCTTTGAGGAGGCTTCATGTTTAAAGAGACATTTTAGCGCACTCATAGTTTCGTCAAATCATTGGTTGAATTATTTAATATCAATGGACCTGCTGTTCTGAATGAACTTCAATTTCAAATTCACACAAAGATGATATTTAAACTGATCCCAATTCACAGATATACACATAAATCCCAAGGAGAAGTCATTATTTTCTTACTCCCTTGTAGCTGAACTCACACTGACGCTGAAGCCACCAACTGAGAGAGAACTATTTGTCCATGATAAAGTTGTCTTGGTAGCTGTTGTTTCTTGAGAAGCTTAGACTGTCTTGATACACTATTGTTATTCATTATTGTTTGATTCTTCTGTTTGTTAAATGAACCTTTATCTCTACCTCTAATTCAGATGGACCGAAACCCACTATTACCATTTACAGACCTGATCTTGACCAAATATCAGTGAACAAAGACAGTGTCTCTCTGGTGTGTGAGGTCACAAGCCCTAAACTTGCCAATGTCTCTATCATGTGGTTAGTGGGCGAAGAGCCTTATATAGAGGCCATAACCAGCGTTCCCATCTATAAAAAGGACTTCAAAACTGTTGTCAGCATCCTAACTATTTCAAAAGAAAAGTATGAAGAGCCCAACACCACCATCACCTGTGCAGTCGAACCCGCCGACATGGAGAATAAAAGTGTTCCATTTCAAGTGACAGAAAGCAAAAGTAATTGTCCAGAATGTCCAGTTTGTCCAGATTATTAACTTGTATCTGTTCGTTTATACATTTTCCAGTGCTTATGCTCCCTGTTGCTCACTTGTCAGATTATCTGTCTTTGATGTTTTTGTTCATTGGTCATTGTTCTGCTTTTTTTACTTTACTGCATGGGTCAAACTTCAAAGCCAAATTCATTCTCAAAACTATGCTTAATTTGTTATTGCATGAAAATAAATATGAACAGAAACATAGTTATCATAATATCATAGTGTGAAAAAAACAATAGTTTTCAAGAGCAAACATGTATTCTGACCTGTGTGAGTTTAATGTGTTTGTTAAAATTGCGCATTTATGTTTTGTCCTGTGCTTACTGTACCGCTGTGTTCATGTCCTCTGATATAACAGTTTCATGTTGTATGTTTCAAATCAAAAATATTTCGGTTTGGTTTGACATTTATGTTGTTTTACAGTTTTAAGCAATAAATATTTGTGTTTGCAACTCTGCATGATTTAGTCCAGCTCTTATGGTTCTTATAATCAGAAACTTTGCATGCTTTACATTCTGGTCCTGTTTTATCAGTATTTAGATAAATTAGAATATTTTTGTGACTCTGCACATAGTAAATCCACTTATGGTGACCACCAAAGTCACCAGTAAATATTGACATTTACAATCAATAAGGCATACAGATGTTTTGTTGTAAGGATGTAGCAATATTTTATGTGTACTTAATTATTAGTATGTCAGCATAAGTTAATGTCTGAGTTTAAGCTACTTGGGGGAAAAAAGGAATATGCTTGAGCATATTTTTATAAAGTGTATGGTAGAATGCAGAAACAGTGCAGGACAGTGTTATATGTTTGTCTCTTCTGTGTACATTTAACTGTGTGTGCAAATTAATGTGTGTGAGTACACGTATGCAGTACATGTGGCCGCCATGTTCTTAATTATACACTAACTAGAAGCCTAGTAAGATTCATTGGACTTTAAATTCAGGATGTGTGATTTATGTTTGGATATATGTACTGGACAATGTGCTTATCCTGTTCATATGCCCCATGTACATGTGTTTTCTTTTCCAGGGGAGCCGCCTGAGCCAGAGAAGGGTTTTGCTCTGAACTGTAATAAAGATGTTCTGGAGGAGGATGAGTTCAGAAGCCTCTGGTCCACTGCCACCTCATTCATCTTCCTATTCCTCTTTTCTCTGACATACAGCGCTGTACTTAGTCTCTTTAAGGTAACCCAAACATTATTCAATTGACTACAGAGCTTTTTAAATATGATAAATAAGATACTGTTACAATTATATACATAACGGCTTCACTTTGGATTGCATTATGTAACTAAAATGTTTTTTTTTTATTATTGATCTTATTGACTTTTTCCAGATGAAGCACTGATGATTTTTCCGAAGACTCCAACGTTTCTTATTCTGATGTTGAATCTACATAATTTGCCTCTATTCACACATTTTTGAAGATATTGACACATATGCACTCAGTCTTCACACACTCATCAATAAAGTCTTATTTTGTCTATTCTTTAAGGTTATCTAGATTATTTTCCTTCAAATATTTTATTTGGCAAGTGACATTATCTTGCTGTTTCAGTAGATGTTACAGGGATAGGTCCTTCAGAACATAAAATGTGTGAGCATTATATAGATACATACACTGAAAAAAATGGGAAATGCTAAATTTATTTAATTATGTAATTACAATAAAGGGCAAGTCACACACAGAAATGTTGAAGTAGAAAGACTGAAATTGTATTTTCTTGAAAATCATACTCCTGTAAAAAATAATTTAATCTTAATTAAGTTAATCAAGTTTAAATCATAAATCAATTTAATCATTTAATTTAATTATTTAATCTGTCAAAAAAATATATATGACTTTAGCATGAGGGCAAACATATATGTGGGTCATTGATAAATATGGTTACAATTTTTTTTTTTTTTTATCTTTTCAAAAACTGATGCAATGCAATTGTTTGAGTCATGAACAATGTGTTTAAACAAGCTTCAGTTTTTAAAAAACTTTTTAAAGTGTTTATTTTTCTCTCTCTTTTTTTTTTTTATGTCAGTGGGTACAACCAAATATAGCTGTACCACCTGACATGGAAAGTGTACCAACCTACCCATACTTGAAATCAGCAGTTTTTACCAGTATTTGAGAGAGATCTACAAATCTTTTCACTCTTCCACAAGGATCCATGTGTGCATTTGGGGATACTCCACTATAAAATGCAAATTCTATCATCATATACTCACCCTCATGTTGTTTCAAACCTGTAATAATTTCTTTCTTCTGCTGAACAGAAAGGAAGATATTTAGAAGAATGTCAGTAACCAGACAGTTTCTGGTCCCATTGACTTCCATTGTAGGAAAAAAATATATATACTATGGAAGTCAATGGGACCAGAAACTGTCTGGTTACTGACATTCTTCTAAATATCTTCCTTCCTGTTCAGCAGAAGAAAGAAATGTATACAGGTTTGAAACAGCATGAGGGTGAATATATGATTCAAGTATTGTTTCGTGTAACCACTGGTGGTAAGCGCCATGTCTATTTTCCTGTTTTTGTTTTGAGTTTCATGTCATGCCTTTGTTTTATGTTTGATCTTGTTTTTGGATATTAATAACACTGCACTTGGGTTCTACAACTTGCTTTCAGTGGACTCCCTATAACAGTTCATTTGTTCAGACAGTTGCACTTGACACATTAGGGGTTTAAGATAACAAAACAAAATAATATGTATTATTTAAGAATTAAATAAGAATTAATTCAAAGTAGAGGGGTAAATGACATGACGTGAATATTTTTGTGTCCATGTGCATTGTTTCCTTTTGAAATAATTTGATAAATGCATGGCATATATCACTTTATTCTATAAAACCCATTTAGTTTGAATTAATTCTTATTTAATTCTTAAGTTCTTTTCAGTTGTTCTGAAATTAAGACAGATTAAACTGCACACAATGACATATTCCTAGAAAAGCTTTAGTTTAAGGAACTATTGCAACGTAGATGTGTTTCTCTCAGTTTCGGTTGTTGTATGTATTTGAATATTTTGTCTCTGGGGATTGAGAATCACCAAAGCAGACGGAGCAGCTGCAAACTTCTGAGCGCTCAAGGAAACGTTTTAACAATAGCCAAACTAATAAACTTATCTACACACAATATCTTAAGCTTGATGAGCTAAACAATTCAAAACAATTTGCAATGCTGTAAAATGTATAAATGTATACATGTATTTAATTGTAACAACATCCAATTATGGATTTATGTGTAGTCTACATTACAACTAATACTTAAGATTTACTTGAATTACATTTTGTGGTCCATCCAAAAGTATGCCGCTTGAAACATTTGCTGAAAAATATTTTAATCTCCAAGTAAGTTTCTTGCTTTGCTTTCATGCAAATGTGGTGGGCACGTGTTTACTTTGACTAAGTTCTCTCTAATTAATTTCAGAATGTCAGAATTAGATCTATTCGAGAGCGTCTATGTATTCAGGGTCTGTCTTTCTTCCTCTTTTTCCCCTCACACCTGCTGAAGTGAAACGTTCATGTTTATGACTAACAATTCTTGCAACAATTAAAGCCTGCAACAATTAAACATTAAATATATATTTTATCAATCTTATGCCATGGTTTATTTTACTTACATTGCTTAGTTTTTTTTACAATTGCAAAGTGTTTAGACCTTTTTTCTAAATTCTTAACACAGCAACACCTGCATCACACAAATAGTCAAATAGTTAATTTTCTGTCCAAAACCACATTTTGTTACAAAATGAAAAAAAACTTTTTCTGCATACACTAACTCTATAAAAACAAGGCAAACCTGATTCAGTGTCTAATAATTCTGTTAAAACACCATCTTTATATCCACCTGGGATAGTTAATAATAGCACTGAATATCAAATTATCAGTTGATGGCATTACAAAAACTGCATTACTTGTCATGTTTCAGTTCTCTCAGCATACAGGCAATATGTAATCCATTGTTTTTTATAATTCACTTTCCTTATACTTTCAACCATTCTTGGTTGAGTGTTGAATGTATGCATTTTGTTGGCAATATACTTTCTAAAAGTGAACGAGTCATTACTCTATAGAATGCACAGAAGGAAAAAATAGCAAGTAACATAATTGCTCAGGGCCGCCACTGGTCAAATGGGTCCCCTATACGCAGAACTTCAGTTGAAATTGCCTTGCAGGGATGGGGATGTCGATGCCCTTGGTAGTTTGTGCTCTTTCACACACCGTAACAGAAGATCCAACATATGTGGTTTTTGGTTCTGCGTGTCTGAGAAAAAAAAACATAAATATGCAGAATATCACACATTCTTACTCCTCTCCCCTTCCTCTTCTCCTCCCTTGTCCTGAACTACTCCTGTCCTCCCTCAATATTCCTCTCACTTGTCCAGATATTACAGTTTTTTACAATCGCTAGGACACAGTTTTCAATACACTTTTTCAAAATCCTTAACACAGTTCTCATAACCAGCTTGGCACAGCAGTTAATATCACATTCAAAATGCACTAAAGCTGACGAAACAATTCATTCAGGGGCCTGTTGCACAAAACTAGGATAAGGGATTAAGCCAGGATATCTTGGTGATCCTGGCTCAATTGATCCGTAATCCGGTTGCACTAAAGCTGGATAGGGGGCAGGAGGATATGTTATGGTATAAATTACCATGGAGATTTATTCTGTGGAGCTAGCCTGCTCCAGACCAGGCTAAATTCCAGGATCTATTTAATCTCATCCCTAATGTCAGTCAGCAGTCACCACAAATGGAAACCAATAGTTATTTCACTGCTCACTATACATTGTTATCACATATAACTAGACCCACTGTCATTATTTAAACGTTTGTGATCATTAATTTCAATCATTTTGGATAAATAATGATTTTTAGATGATGTTGCTATCATTAGATAATTTACAGTTTCCCATAGACTATAAGGCTATATATAAAATGATAGAATATTAGGGCCACAGAGGGAAAAAAAAAGACAAGTCATAATATTGTAACCAGTTGTTTTAAAGGAGGACAGTTGTTAAAATGACAGATGTGGGGCATTTCGTGAAATTGTACTTCAGTATGGTTTCATAAACAAAGACATGCTGATGTGCCAGAATATTAAGTATCACATTGTCATAAGTATCAAAACTGTAAAAAGAATATGTAGCTTTTCTGCAGAAAGAACCAGCCTCATAAATTTATGACTATCCTTTTTCCTCAGTGTGGCCCTAGTACTCTGTCATATAAACAAATACACATTCCATATGAATATAAAAACACAATGTGTAACATTATGTTCCTTTATCGAATAAGGACAAAACAAAGCAGGTAAACCATCAGCTCCTTTCGAAACTGAAGTCACAGTGACTCTACAAGATGGAAAGCACAGAATCAAAGCATATTATACAAAATGATACATACACATTCAAAGGTCTGTATATAACACACCCTGCATGTCTGCACACTAAAATAAATGCAGGACAAATCCATACACATCAACTGAACAGACAAATGAATGGATGCAGTAGCCTCCCTGCAGCCTTGTATTACACACAGTACACCGCACAAACATCATAAGAGGCCAAATTCGTAAAAAAACGAACCCAAAAAAACCCAAATTCCTCTGCCACCGCAAGACATATTTAACCAAAATTGAAAGCACACATACTAACTAAAATAATTCAACACATATTGGTCCCTCAGCAGCCGACCACTGTCGTCATCAGGGAAGATTGTCGGATTGTCCCAGTCCATGGCTGGTGGCACTCTGGGGGCCCTCTCCTTCCTCAGGCAGGCCACATTGTGGAGGACAGCACAAGCCACAGTAATATCACATGCCCTAACAGGGCTGACCCTTAATTTGTGAAGGCAGTGAAAGCGTGCCTTCAGGAGGCCAAAGGTCATTTCAACTCTGGCCCTGGTCCTGGCATGGGCATGGTTGTAGGCCTGCTGTGCTTCCTGGGGGTCTGTGAAAGGTGTCAGGAGAAAAGGCTGGCAGCCATACCCCCTGTCTCCCAGCAACACACCAGAGAATTCACCTGTCAACACAAAATCTCATCATTACTACCTCATAAACACAGTGATATTCTTGACACAGCCATGATGGTTATAAATAGGGGTTGTGTGGCTTACCTTGTGATAGGCACTGATAGATTTCAGAGGCCCGAAAGATTCTGGAGTCATGGACTGAGCCAGGCCATTTTGCCACAACATTGCTGATCACACAGTCAGCATTGCAGACCATCTGAAATCATAAGATGAGGAATATTACACCAATCAATGCACATCACTGGCAATGCAGAGTGTTCGTCAATGGACAATATCAAAAAGTTATGTTCACCTGAACATTAATGCTGAAAAAAAAACCTTAGAAAGATGCCACCGTCCTGTGTACTCACAATAAGAGCTCATATGTCATGGCTCACTTGACTTTACGAGAATATACCTAAGTACTCACAGGATCAGCATCGTCTGGTGCTTGTGCTGGTGGCTCTAACAGGAACACAGTGCTGCCAGACACTGCAAGGCAATAGGTAAACCAAAGTCAGACAGTCCAAATTGATTCAATATGAATGTGGTTGTATCCCATGTAGAGATAGAAGGACATACCTTGAATGAAGCGGGTGGCATCTTGGGAGGAACCTATGCTCGTCTCTTTCCCCCCAGGGATCCCCTCTAAGACGGGCCTGCCTTTATTTAGCTCCAAGGCCATGTCCTCTGCTGGGGTAAGGTCAGCCTTTGGTGACCCACCACCCGTGCCTTGTCTGTGGGTATTCTTTTTCACTGCTAAAACAGTACAGACAATGTGTGAGCAGGCACCTTCTGGGTACAATATATGCTTGTGCTTTGTTAAATATTAGTCAGGGACCATACCATTCTGCAGAATGTTCTTGTATTTGATTTTGACCTGCTGCCATGTCCGTTTTGGCCCGTTCATGTTTAATCTACATCACACGCGCACACACGCACACACACTTTATCACAAGAACATTTAATGGAGTCACACTGCAAAAAATGACTTGGTATTTTTGTCTTGTTTTCAGTAAAAATATCAAAAAAAAAAAATCTTAAATAAAGATGTATTTTCTTGATTTGCTAAATGACCTAGAAAAATTAAGTATAGTTTAGACAAAAAATATAAACTTTAAGTAAATGTGTGCTTAAAACAATCTGTCAATATAATAAGAAAAATTCTCTTGAAATAAGTTTACTTTTTCCATAAACACTTAATTTTAGAAAAGTTCTCGTTTCACTGGCAGATTTTTTTGCTTATTTTCCTAGGTAATTTTGCTCAAGAAAATATTTAAGATTTTTTTTAGATGTTTTTTTTTTACTGAAAACAAGACAAAAATACTAAGTAAGAAAGACATTTTTGCAGTGCAGTGAGCAACCGACCTTGGGTCCTTTGAAAGGCGCTATATAAGTTAAAGTGATTATTATTATAGCTCATCTATTTATTCAATTAAATTTTATTTATACAGCACTTTTCACAATTGTTTCATTCTGTCAAAGCAGCTTTACATTAATAAAAGCAGGAGAAACACACAAAAAAAAACGGTGGACAACATAAGAAGCAGAGTACAACGGCTAAGATTAAACCGTACTGAGCGTAGTAACGTTAAATAATAATGTAAGGCTTTAATAATAATTTATCATAGCTTTATACAGTGTGATGGAGTTACTTTACACAATTTCACTCATATCTGCAGTGCATTTCAATTAAAAATTTAACCGTTTCATAATTACAGTACAACTGCGTTTTTGGAGATGTGAATTAAATATTTGAATTGTAATTGTGATGTTTCAGCGGAGCGGTGTGTAATTGTGCACTACTTACGCATTCAGGCGGTCTGCAATACTTTGCCACGCTTTTTCTCTTTGCTTTATCACTGTGGCGGTGTTGCCTTTCTTCTTAATTATATCTTTTACCTCCTCGTATGCCTCCATGAGGATTTGTGCTTCCGACGGGGAAAAGTACGCGGCTCTAGTTGCCATGGTAAATCAGTTAATCTGTGATCTGTGGCGGGGTCTATTTGAGTGAGCCGTGAGCGCGCACCTATCCAGGATTGGTTTCACCTGGCTTAATGAATCCGTGTCTGCTCATCCTGGCTTGGTCTTTGTGCAACCAATTAAGCCTGGACGCACATGTTTTGGCTTCATTGAGCTCAGCTGAGTCATTTATCCTGGATGTCTTAATTCTACTTTTGTGCAACAGGCCGCCGCCTCAGGTCTCAGATCAACTCATTCTTCCACAACATTAACAAAGGTTGACAACAAACAAAGAAACTTTGTCACTCATAAAACAATGACCTAAGAAAATACAATGTGTAACCCTGGTTAAATAAGATTTACAAATATTATTTATATGCTGCTTGAATATGATTATTCATATGTGAAACTCTACATAAAAATACATCTATATAAATATATGTATATTTGATTGGAGTTCAGAAGTGAGTAACAACAAATCAGAGCGCTGGGTTGTTAGCCCCGCCTCCTTGCTTACTGATCGTGTCGCGTTAGGGCGGGCGTACACGGTGCGAGTTCGGATAAAATATCGTAAATGAAAATAACAACACAGCGTACTAAATAACAATAAAGAAAATCACTGAACTAAAAGTAAAGTGTTATTGGTTCAACTTACCTTCTGTCTCTGCCTGTTACTCAGTATCACCACTACCTCCTTTTACGTATACCGTGCAGTCTTCTGATTTTATTTTTCTGGTCCGATAGTGAGTTAATACCCGCTACAAATGGGTAGCAGTACACTATGTTTTCTTTTTGACACTCTCAGTCTCTGGTGTTTATAATTCACTTATAATTGGCCTGTAGAGTTTTGGTGATGTCTGTGTCTAAGAGAGAAAAGAAATGATGTAATTTGAAAGGTGTAGTCATTGAATACCTACATTTTGTGCCAAAGCAATGACAAATGATCCCCAGTTTAGCTCACATAGACGCCTGCACAATCCAATCACATTTGAGAGGGAAACAACAAATTGAGGGTTTCCGAGATGTTTCTTTTTTCCTTTTTTTTTTAGAAGAATAAGTAACGGGTACTCACAGTTATGGATAGAAATGTACGGTGTACATTTTAGGACATCCTCAGACCTCAGACATATGAAGACAAGGCATCATGCCTCAGACTAAAAGGCTTCAGTCATTGGACAAAACGGCATCGCGCCTCAGACTGAAAAGCTTCAGGTCTCAGGAAAAACAATGTCAGGTGTCAGGTCTCGTACAATTAGGCATCAGACGAAACAGCCTCAGACAAAAAGGCATCAGACATAAAGACATCGGACGAAACGGACTCAGACTAAAAGGCATCAGACATAAAGGCATCGGACGAAACGGACTCAGACTAAAAGGCATCAGACATAAAGGCATCGGACGAAACGGACTCAGACTAAAAGGCATCAGACATAAAGACATCGGACGAAACGGACTCAGACTAAAAGGCATCAGACATAAAGACATCGGACGAAACGGACTCAGACTAAAAGGCATCAGACATAAAGGCATCGGACGAAACGGACTCAGACTAAAAGGCATCAGACATAAAGGCATCGGACGAAACGGACTCAGACTAAAAGGCATCAGACAAAAAGGCATCAGACGAAACGGACTCAGACTAAAAGGCATCAGACAAAAAGGCATCAGACGAAACGGACTCAGACTAAAAGGCATCAGACATAAAGGCATTGGACGAAACGGACTCAGATGGAGTTTGGAGGTTCGCATTGCCCCGCCACATGTGACATCACATGTACGCAACACAGAGTAGGGAGTGAGACTGTGTTGATGTACGCGATTCATAGCTCGAAAGAACGCTTTACTTGTTACATTTCTGAAGTCTCTAAGGTTGATTAAAAACAAGAAAAGTGACAGATTCTTGAAATATTATGATATTTTTGACAATACCACTGATGCATAATGTTTCCTCTGTGTATTTATTTATTTATTTATTTATTTGAAGCTTTACATATACTTATCAACATAATTAGTATATATATATATATATATATATATATATATATGTATATATATATATATATATATATATATATATATATATATATATATATATATATATATACAGTACAGGCCAAAAGTTTGGAAACATTACTATTTTTAATGTTTTTGAAAGAAGTTTCTTCTGCTCATCAAGCCTGCATTTATTAGATCAAAAATACAGGGAAAAAAATGTAATATTGTGATATATTATTACAATTTAAAATAATTGGTTTTCAATTTATTATACTTTAAATTATCATTTATTTCTGTGATGCAAAGCTGAATTTTCAGGATCATTACTCCAGTCTTCAGTGTCACATGTGACATCCAGTCTATCACATGATCCTTTAGAAATCATTCTGATTTATTATGAGTGTTGGAAACATTTCTGCTGCCTAATATATTTGATGAATAAAAGGTTAAAAAGAACTGCATTTATTCAAAATAAAAAAAAATATTTTCTAATAATATAAATCTTCTTTACAGGGGCGGATCTAGAAAAATATTTATGGTGTGGCGAGAGGGGTGGCAACATATGGCAGACATATATATACTGAATTTAATCACAGTTAAATTGGCTATAACATTTAATTCGTTGCTGCCAACTAGGGTGATCCGCCCCTGCTTCTTTACTATCACTTTTTATCAATTTAACACATCCTTGCTGAAAAAAAGTATTGATTTATTTCAACAAAAAAAAAGAAAAAATGACTGACCCCAAATTACTGACCAGTGTATATTGTTGTTACAAAAGATTTATATTTTTAAAATATTTCATATTCAATATTTTTTATTCATCAAAGTATCCTAAAAAAGTATCACAGGTTAGGAAAAAATATTAAGCAGCAGAACTGTTTCCAACTTTGATAAAGAATCATCATATTAGAATGATTTCTAAAGGATCTTGTGAGACTGGAGTAATGATCCTGAAAATTCAGCTTTGCATCACAGAAATAAATGATAATTTAAAGTATAATAAATTGAAAACCAATTATTTTAAATTGTAATAATATATCACAATATTATTATTTTTTTCTGTATTTTTTATCAAATGCAGGCTTGATGAGCAGAAGAAACTTCTTTCAAAAACATTCTCTCTGTCCTAGCATGTATCCCATATTTGTATAAAATTTGTGGTTAAAAACTTTTTTTGTAAAAAAACAAAACAAAATTTAATAGGCTATGTTTCAAAAATTTTGGCCTGTAGGCCTACTGTATATATATATATATATATATGCTTTAATGAAATGTTACACTAATTAAGTTGTTTACAGAAGAGAACATGCATTTTGCAATATGCCATATTTCAACTAGCTAGTTTGTATGTTGGCAAACTAACGTGGAGTTAAAGCGTTCTTTCGAGCTATGAACCGCGTACATCCCAGCAAACATTGGTCCGACGGCAACGTCGTGTCCCTGGCCAAAAATAGTCGCGGTATGACGGCATAAATCGGTAAAAATATGTAACACAGAACATTTCCTAAAAATGCATTCAGATACATGTGTGCATGTCTAAAGTTATCTGAGGTTGCATGTATAATTGTTATTTTGACTTTTAGCTACGTGTAGTTCAATATATACCATGTTGTGTTTCGGGTGAGAGAGGACGTCACCATGGCGACGTCTTTTACACGTGCATTAATAGTCCATCATGACCCTCTATGAAATCAATTGTGATAAAGCTGTGCTTAATCCTTGCGTGGTTAATACTGCAATAATTAATTAATTTTTTTATTAAATTAAAGTTTTAATAAGTTGTGTGAATACGTCCACTGACGTCCTTTACACGTCTATAGTATCGGGTGAGAGGACGTCACCTGGCGACGTCTTTTACACGTGCATTTATAGTCCATCATGACCCTCCATCATGGAATACTTGTGAAATATGCAAAAGCTGTGCTTAATCCTTGCATGGTTAATACTGCAAAAATTCATTTAATTGCCCAAGTAGTTTTTAAGAGGTTGTGAAGACGTCCACTGACGTCCTTTACACGTCAAGGCTGTGAATACACGTCCACTGACGTCCTTTACACATCTAGTCAAGCAAGACAGAAAAAAAAAACCCAGGAATTATCTTTATGAAATACACGAATTGTATACAAAGTAAATATATTTACTTTATCTTGTTTAAATAAATTATAATCACACAGTTCCCAGTGTGGTTAAGTGAATGCAAAGCCTCTGCATTTTAGTCATTATTTCAACCTGTAGCCTACCTGATACGTTGTGTTTTTTGTTTTTTTTTATGGAATGTATGCATGTAAAACAGAAATATATCTTGTCACCATTTATGTCTGAGTTGGATGTAATTGCCAAAACTGTGCTGCCAAGATGTAACAAAAGATCTCCCGACATTACCAAATCCCGCGATAGGTTAGATTATCTCACGAGATGTTAACGCGTTTTCCCCATAGACTCACTCCGGAACACTGAAGTTTGAACAACCACGAAGAGAGGAGGAATTGAGGCCCATATTATTAAAAATCTACTGTTGGGTACGTACATTTTGTATTATTAGATTCACGTGCTAGAGTTTTACTTGTTTGACATGAATGAACCGAAAGAAATGATGCCCCACATTGTCAACTGAAATTGGCTAACTGAGTTTGGCTAAAATTAGATAGTAGGCTAAAAGTTAATTTGAACTTATACAACGGTATACCATAGTATAAAGTATGTTTAATGATACAGTCAAGTTATTACTGTAAATTATTAATGTAGCCTTTTGAGAGTTTCTTTCAGAAAGTAAATTATCTGAAGTAGAATGAAATGTTTAGCTGGATTTGAACATGTATGTTTTCAGTAACTGCTTTAAAAATTTTGTAATTTTAGAATTGCTAAACATGTCTATTCAGGGGACATCACAGCCCACCTGTCTTTATCAGAAATGTCCTGTTCACTTTCTCACTGTTACACACCTAGTTAAGGGTCTTTCTCAAGGGCACCACAGTGGTATTGAAGAGGCAGGGGACAAATGCTGTTTTGAATTTAGCTGAAGACCATACAAATATTTTGAAAATAAGTGCATGTCATTTACCTCAAATTTTTAATTTTCATTTATTTTAAAAAGAAATATATTCTCTTCCCTTAGATGCTGTGAAGAGGTGGAGCCCACATGCTACAGACACTGAAATTGATGCAGCAATGGCAGAACACCTGAAACACGCTCCAGGAAGAGCTGGGGGTGGTGGATACAAAAAATGAGCCAAACAATGTGTTTAAGGGATAGTTCACCCAAAAATGAAAATTGTCATCATTTACTCAACCACATGTTTCAAACCTGTATACCTTTCTATGCTAAACACAAAGATGTTTGGAAGAATTTTTGTAACCAAGCAGATGTCGCTTCCCATTAATAATCATTTTTTCTCCAACAATGGTAGTCAGTGGATGCTCTATTTGCTTGGTTACAAACATTCTTCAAAATATCTTCTTTTGTGTTCAGCAGAAGAAAGAAACTCATACAGGTTTGGAATTTGGTGAGTAAATTACATAATTTTCATTTTTGGGTGAACTATCTTTATATAATAATTCAGTATTTTGCAATTGGTATTTTAGTTTGGTTAACAAATCGAGAGCTTAGAATTATAAGGTTCTATCTCCGTTTATTGTAGTTTATTGAGCATCAAAGTTTTTAAACTCGGTTTATGTTTTGTGAGATGGAACCTTTTATTTTATTAATAACTACTAACAATTTTTTTTTTTTTTACAAAAATAACACCACACAGGCATTAATAAACACCTAATGGATCAGATTGTCAAAAACTCAATTTCAACCAAAAGTGGAGATAGAACCTTAAAATTCTAAGCTCACGAAATGTTAAACATTGAAAAAAATAAAGAGAAATTTTGGCTGTTCAATATCAATAAAATGTTGTGCTTAATCAGAACATGCTTCTTTTTTGCTTATGTCCACAAATAATGTGTTATTGTTTTTGATGTACACGTGATTAAAACGTTTTATTGACGTTCAGGTCTGACTGGACCAATTTTGGACCTTTTTAGAACCTTTGTCAAGATGTGTAAACCTCAAGACTTGATTGTCTTTCACGATGTTACACAATAGGTGTGTGATTATTTTATATGCAGGCTTATATATACACTTAAATTATGCAGCAACACATTTAAACACATATGACGACGCATTTAGACGTCCAGGGACGCGCAGAAGAGACGTGGAATTCACGGCCAGAAATGACGTCGGTTCAACTTCCATTTTGGAACTATTTTTCAACCATGACGGGACGTCTCGAACGGACGTCTTTTCAACGGTCATTAAACGTCCAAATGTTTGCTGGGATGTGACGTCATATGGGGCGGAGCAATGCGAACCTCCAAACTCCATCTGAGTCCGTTTCGTCTGATGCCTTTTAGTCTGAGTCCGTTTCGTCTGATGCCTTTTTGTCTGAGTCCGTTTCGTCTGATGCCTTTTAGTCTGAGTCCGTTTCGTCTAATGTCTTTTTGTCCGAGTCCGTTTTGTCTGATGCCTTTTAGTCTGAGTCCGTTTCGTCCGATGCCTTTATGTCTGATGCCTTTTAGTCTGAGTCCGTTTCGTCCGATGCCTTTATGTCTGATGCCTTTTTGTCTGAGGCTGTTTCGTCTGATGCCTAATTGTACGAGACCTGACACCTGACATTGTTTTTCCTGAGACCTGAAGCTTTTCAGTCTGAGGCGCGATGCCGTTTTGTCCAATGACTGAAGCCTTTTAGTCTGAGGCATGATGCCTTGTCTTCATATGTCTGAGGTCTGAGGATGTCCTAAAATGTACACCGTACCTTTGCCTTATGTCTAACTTTATTACACAGCAAATGAACCAATCAGAAGATGGACCATTGTCTTTGTTCAGTCTCACCAGATTAAATGTATCCAGGTAAGCACTGCAGTAAAACTCACTAATTCATTCATACCAAATCTAGCATTCTAAACAACTTAAGTTTATATTTTTGCATTATTTTGATATTTTATTAGCCAGAAGAACATTGCAGTCCCACCTGACTAGGAAGGTCCTAATATCAGCGCACAGGTGGGTTAACTACTGTAGGAAGAAGAACGATCATCACACAGTGATTTCTTGCATGTATCTTACTGTGTATTTGTCTCAAACAGGTACTCCTTCACTGCAGACAAGCTGAAATGGGCTAAAATCATCGATTTCAGTCGTTCTTTCTATGGATCTCAGCATTTTTGGACAGAATTTAGGATTTGTAAGTATTAAAATTTAATCTGGCATAATTTTATTTAGCTCTTTTGTATGCTATTTATTGACAAAAGCTGTTTACAAATATATATTCTTAAGTTTTTGTGAAAATAATAATAAAAATTAACAAAAAAGGAGGTTAAAAATAATGTGACACTAATATTCTCTCTCTCTCTCTCTCTCTCTCATATAGTGTTGGAACCGGGATCTCCTCTTAAGGACTGAGTACATTTGTGTTTGTGGGCACGCATGCAGACCAGGGAACACTCTGATGTTGTCAATCAAGTTCTGAACAGGAACCAATCTTTGGAGAAGTTCATTTATTCACAAAGGTGGACAAAAACATTGTGTTGGCTTTTTAAAGATTATTTTGATGATGACTTTTACTCCTATGCTGTAGAACAGATGGAGTAGACAGTCAGACATTGATAATAATAAGAAATGTTTCTTGAGCTTCAAAGAGACTTCTTTCAAAAACATTAAGACACTTAAATACTTCTTTTGGCCACCAGTGTACATGAATCCAACAAATTTTTGGAAATAAGTGAAATTATTTTTAAGGTGGGGTTATGTGTCTTGTATTGTGAAAAGAACTGTGTTTTGTCCTGTGTTGGACATTTCCTTTTTGAATGCTTAAAAATGTATTTATATTCTGCAGTTTTATGAATGTAATGGTTGATATTTCATTATAATACTTGTATAAGCTAAACAACCAATGACTCTACATTCATTTAGTCCAGGGTTCACCAATCTCGGTCCTGGAGGGCCGCTGTCCTGCAGAGTTTAGCAACAACCCCAATTAAACACACCTGAACCAGCTAATCAAGGTCTCATTAGGCATACTACAAACTTTCAAACAGGTGTGTTGGAGCTGGTTGGAGCTAAACTCTGCAGGACAGCGGCCCTCCAGGACCGAGATTGGTGAACCCTGATTTAGTCAAATGCTAATGTTTTGTTTATGGTTTTATGTATGTTTTCAAAAATGTTTGCAGTGAAGGACAGCACATAATGTGTTAATTTAACACGTTTACACATCTTTGTGTTAACCTCTCTGACATATTTACTTTGTT
Organism: Abramis brama; assembly: GCA_022829085.1. NCBI lineage: Eukaryota > Metazoa > Chordata > Actinopteri > Cypriniformes > Leuciscidae > Abramis > Abramis brama. The sequence goes on from CM040766.1 coordinate 37,426,410, forward strand.
AAAATCATTAACACAATGAATGAGTTAAAATTAACACAAAAAATGTTGTCTCTAAACTCACCCATTAATGTGTAAAAATTTCACACATCATTTCCAGCATTGGCATGTTTATTTTGTGATATATATGAAATGTTTTAAATAAAAAAATGGTATTTTGTGATAACTTTGTCTAATTGGTTTGTATGAAAGTAGTACTTATGTAGGATAAAAATAAAATTAATCGTATATCAAAATTATCAAATCTAATTTATATTTAGTACAAATAAAAATAATTACAGTAGTAATGTAGAGTAGTTTATGAAAATTTTATCCAGTTGTGAGATCCAGCGATGACCGGGCGCTCGGCGTCATGTACCCCGCCTGGAACAGCCTTTCCTCGGCTAACGTTAGTCGTTCTGAGGTTTGCCGCGGACTCTCGCGTCTCTGTAGTGGTTAAACATGATATATAATTCGTCTTGTCTATATCTAATGGGCGATTTTTGGTCTTGTGAATATAATTTGTTCCCTGGGCAATCGTTTTGGCTGAGGGGAAGTTTCATAACTTTATAAGCTATTTAACTTTACCGTTGTATGGTTAGACTAGAGCGCTGACTTTGTATGTTTGACTGAATTGTTTGCTTTATTTGTATAGCTTCTTGTACCTTTTACTTATACTTTTATAATGGCTAATATTGATAAAAGGGAAATTTAACAAAAAGAGACTGGGTTGAGTTCTGTCATTTTAAATTTTAATACAACGAAGATGATCTTTAAAGTTGTTTACTGCAAAATCTGTTGTTTAGTACAAATGCACATATTGCCTGGACCATATTAAAATGTTTAATTTTTTTATATTATATTTAAAACGAAAAGAGGCAGGTTTGTGTTTTATATTTCGTTTTGTTATAAATAGGCAAACGTTATGTGCAGTGAATATAATCAATATGCGTTGCCTGAACCACATTTGTGTGGCTATAATGTTTAAGATTTCTTTAAATGAAAACGAAAAGAGTTAGTGTGGTGTTTTATAACATATTTCGTTGCCTAAAATATACACCGATAACCAGCAGAGCGAGCTGAGTGACGCGCGCTGCGTCAGAAGGTGGGCGGGGTTAGGATTTCCCAAGATTTTCCAAGATGGCGCCGCCCATACCCCCCATAAACGGCTTCAAACCCGTTCTTCAGAAAGTCTATGGGTGACGTCACAGACGCTTTGTCCATATTTTTTACAGTCTATGGTCTGGACTCGATCCGTTGAGGAGCTATTATCATATGACCGAACAAAAATTGTTCGGACCAATCAAATTGTCAGGGCGGGCTTTAAACGATGATGGCCGCGGGATGCCTAAAACTGTCAAGGAATGTTAGGTGAGTCGAGACAGACTGAATAACGTTAAATATGCTTCCTCTCATGCTGATAGTGTAGACCGTAGATGGTAATTGTTTGATGACAAGTTTATTGCCCAGCGAGCAAAAAGTCGTCTAGAAGACGTCTAAAAGACGTCATTCTTAGACATCCAGAAGACGTCCTCACAGGAGCCAGAATGAAAGTTTTTTTGACGTCTTTTCTGGACATTGTATAGACGTAAATTAAAGACGTGCTAAAGACGTCATTCTTAGACATCCAGAAGACGTCCTCACAGGAGCCAGAATGAAAGTTTTTTTACGTCTTTTCTGGACATTGTATAGACGTAAATTAAAGACGTGCTACAGACGTCATTCTTAGACATCCAGAAGACGTCCTCACAGGAGCCAGAATGAAAGTTTTTTTTACATCTTTTCTGGACATTGTATAGACGTAAATTAAAGACGTGCTAAAGACGTCATTCTTAGACATCCAGAAGACGTCCTCACAGGAGCCAGAATGAAAGGTTTTTTTACGTCTTTTCTGGACATTGTATAGACGTAAATTAAAGACGTGCTACAGACGTCATTCTTAGACATCCAGAAGACGTCCTCACAGGAGCCAGAATGAAAGTTTTTTTGACGTCTTTTCTGGACATTGTATAGACGTAAATTAAAGACGTGCTACAGACGTCATTCTTAGACATCCAGAAGACGTCCTCACAGGAGTCAGAATGAAAGTTTTTTTTACGTCTTTTCTGGACATTGTATAGACGTAAATTAAAGACGTGCTACAGACGTCATTCTTAGACATCCAGAAGACGTCCTCACAGGAGCCAGAATGAAAGTTTTTTTTACGTCTTTTCTGGACATTGTATAGACGTAAATTAAAGACGTGCTAAAGACGTCATTCTTAGACATCCAGAAGACGTCCTCACAGGAGCCAGAATGAAACTTTTTTTTACGTCTTTTCTGGACATTGTATAGACGTAAATTAAAGACGTGCTACAGACGTAATTGTTAGACATCTAAAGGCAGCCAGAATAAAAGTTGTATTAGACGTGTTTTCTGTAGTAGAAATGTCAAAGACTGTTAAAGACCCATACTGACATGGAAATCCCGTATGTGCATTTTGCAAGGATCCAACTTTAAAAAATATTTACTTACAAATATTTACAAAACAGTGGCAGTGAGTGAGCTAGTTCTCACTGAGAAAAACCCAGTTACTCATTGTTAATGGTTGTCGTGTCATGAAACTGCAGACACACAGACCATAGATCTAAATAAGATTTTAAAGAATATTGATAATATTGAATATTCAATTGAATAACTGTGTAGTGTATATACTTGCATTTGTATATCTTAACAATATAACTGTAATAAACTGCTTACCATTTTCCTGTAAACCAAACTAATCACTCCAAGAAATCAACTATTTAAATCTCAAAATATATTTTTATTACCATTTTGTTCTGCTGGACCAATACTTAACAGCCGGAAGAGTAAAGTATAAATTAACACAATAAAACTTAAAAGCCAGAACAGTAAAGTTGTAAATTAACACAATTTCCCTTTAAATAATCTATAAAATGTTGTTAAAACAATATAACATAACAATTAACAAAATATGGCTGCTATAAGGTTCACAAGCTTCATTTATAGCAGCAAGCAGTTTCAGATGATCGGCTACAGACTTTATTTGGGCCTCTGTTGCAGCTGGGTCCCATTTCATGACAGCAGCTACAATCAAAGCAAAAAAATCCACATGTAAAATAAATAAATACAAATGCCACTGTTGTGGTTTAGCTTATAGCAGAGATACATAGTTGAAAATTTGAGTACTCAAATCAATTAAATAAAATAAATCACAAATCAAGTAAAATTACATCAAGCCTGATATAAGGCATTCCACACACACACACACACACACACACACACACATATAGGGGCCATTTACAACTTCATGCGATTTTAGTGATCGGATAGCTATATGATCTTGAAAAGACCAGGTGTAAATGCCCTCCGAAACGCATTCGTGACGCATTTGAATCTGATTGCTCAAACCACTTCAGGAGGTGGTCTGGGTCGCATTCCAGAAGAAACTGGACAAGTGTAAATGCATCTGGTTGTTGAAACCACATATGTAAATTGTACTCCTCCCAAAAACGCTCTAAAATAAAGGTGTGAGAGCGTGTTATAGGCTATATGTCATGTTATAGCTAGTTATGACGACGCTACTGCCACATCGCCGCTGACCATCTAACGTTATTCATCAAGCCAATGTGCAAACTATCGCAAATCAAAGTGAAAGTAAGTCCCCGATGCTTAACACACAGTTATCATCATTAAAAGTAAAGAAACGTAATGATCTTACCAGGGCTGTTGCTCTCTCTCATATTGCGGTCTTTGATTTAGAAATTTTAACAGATGATCAATAAAATGCAGCTCATATCTGTTGCTTTCGGTGACGTGAACGCCATTAAATTTGCATAGCAAGGGAATCGAAGATCGGATTTATATCCGGTTTGCAAAAACATATTTATGTGACCAGGTGTAAATGGAAATGTTGTGATAAAACAGATAGCTATCCGATCTGAGAAAACGCATCAAGTGGCCAGGTTTAAACAGCCCCATATACACACACACACACACACACACATATTAGGGGTGTAAGTTAACGGTTCACAAAATTCATGGTTCGGTTCAATACGATACACTTGTGTCACGGTTCGGTACGTTTTCGATACAGGAAAAAGAAAGAAATGCCAGAGAAATTTCCTTGATTTAATATTTTTAACTTTTTTTTTTTTGTATTAAACCTAACATCATAAAGTATGATTTTTTTTTTTTACTTTGAGGAAGGATGAAGCTATAATAATGAATAATATGACTCTTAGAAGCATGTAAAACAGCTCCTTGAAAAAAATGAAATGTAATATTGTAGTTATAAACAAAGGTTTATTTTAGTTCAGATTAACATTTGAGGGCAGTCATTTTATTCATGTCAAAATAAAACCAACGTAATGTAACTTGAAAGCATTATAGCCTACTATTCCTGCCAAACTTCTATGGTTACAGTTAGTGTTACTACAGTAAATCCATGGTGAATGTTGCTGATCTGTGGACACTGGATTGTTCATTCATGGCACAATGTTTCCACGTCAGCGCTGTTTGATCCGTTATTAACAGAGAAATATGAATGCTTCTCACTAGATCTCGCAGCGATGTTATTACTTCAGTGGGGATCTCTTAGAGCCGTGTACTGATAAACTGCTAAACGGCCCGTGAAGCACATAATAACAGGACCTGCTTTCTGGTCAGTTAGCCTACAGTACCTGCTTTTTTTGTGGAAACCAAATCTTTTGATTGTGAGAGAGCCATGTGTTAAAAGTCAGATGGCACTTAAGCTACTTTATGATTTGCCCTTTGTCTGAACAAAAGAAATAAAAGTTAACTATCTATACCATATTGAATTGCATAGTATCATATTTTTGCAATGCGTTGAATCGAAATCGAATCGCACCGGATCGTAATAATAGTGAATCGTATTGCATTGCATTGGTAGCTGGCAGCTGCTTATATGTATCATTAATGTATTGTATCGTTGGCTATGCATCGAGATGCGTATTGTATCGGCCTCAGTTATGGAGATGCACATCCCTAATACCTACATAGGAAAAGTAACTACATTTACATACTGTGAATCGTTTTTTTTTATTTATCGAGAATCGTTTTTGCATCGAAAATCGCAATTGTATCGAATTATGACATTTTCTTAATCTTACACCCCTAATATAAACACATACATATAGTACTTTGGAGACCAATTGTGTTTAAATAACATTGAGACAAAGGAGGTAGAGGACGAATACTCACTTCTCTTGGTAGCTGTTCTGATGAATGACGGATCCTGGCCACAGAAAGATAAAAGAGAGAGGTAAAAGGGGGGAATTAATTAGCATGGGTCACATTTCATTCGTTTTGTCTGGTATCTAAAACTTATGTCTGATAGAAAAATGTGCATCACCAAAAGAAGGAACATGTAGATTAACACAGTGGATTAACACAGTGGTAATCGTTTTAACAACGTTGTCATCTGTACAAAGAAAAAACTCTTCCGTTTTTAGTACATTGTTGATGTGTAAAAGTTCCTTAAGTTTGTGTGTTCTTGACGTCTTTTCTTTTAACCCTGCAGGTAGGGTTAACACATCTATTAATAAAAGTTTTACCTATGGAACTTCGGTATGATGAAAATGTGTGTAATATAGCAAACCCAAACAAACAACTCAATTATTCTATGTTAAATGGAACTCTTCCACCATATCTAGTTTTAAAATGAATCACAGGAACTTGCCATCCTAGGTCACATTACCATAAATATAATATAAAATTACTATAAGATAAAATTACTTCAGTTAATTTACCATCGCATGCATGTCCCCCTTTGCTAACCCTTTTGTGGAAGGGCTCTTTGTGAAGGGATTTAGATGTTTGCTTGGAACACCCCTTTAATTGTACATTTATTAAATCACATGTAAGGTTTGTAAATAATACTAGGTAAAGGAGAGCAAACTGATTCCCCCTTCATTTTATCTACCTTATGCCGACCGAAAGGTATATGATTTTCTTTCTTCGGATGAAAACACATATTTTAGAAAAAATAAACTAGACTTTTAGAAATATTATCCATCTCTTGTGTTTGTGTGTCAAATAATGCAAGTGAATAGACACCAAAATGCTGAAGGTCGAAAAAGTCCAAGAGCATTGTAAAGCTCACATGATAAGTGCAGAAAACATCTTGTGTGAAGAACACAGCAAGCTGTGAGTACGCTGTATGAAGTTTCTGGCGTATGCACTTGCATTATATTGGCTTACAATAATGGATAATTTTTCAAAAAATCTTTGTGGAAAGAAAGTCAGATATACATCTGGAATGGCACGAGAGAAGAAAAAAATAGATCATTTTTTAATTTCGAAGTGCATTGTGCCTTTAAAATTGACTGCGGATTTAGATACTGGGTAACACTTTATTTCGATAGTCCACTTTAGACATTCTACTAACTATAAGTAACTTTGCAACTACATGTCAACTATCTGCCATTAGAGTATTAGTAGACTGTCTGCTTAATATTTGCTAACACTCTGTTTTGTTGGTCCCCTAACAGACATTCTACTGACTATAAGTTACTTGGCAACTACAAGTCAACTTATTCTCCTAACCCGAATCCTAACATCTAAACTTAACCTACCAGTCTATTGACTGTCTACTACAGCCTACTAATACTCTAATGAGAGTTAGTTGACATGTTAGTGAAAGTGGACTATCGAAATAAAGTGTAACCAGATACTGCAGTGGATACTTACTAGTGATGGACTTGTTTCTGTGTTGGTGCCTTTTCTGCTCCGTAAGTCCAATGCTTGATCTAATTTTTTTTTTTTTTTTAAGTGTGTTAATAGGATTATTGACCAGGTAACATAGGACCATTTTTTAATGTTCTATAAGTGTTATATAAATCTGGAGAACCCTTACTAAAAATTAACAATGTTTTGCGACACTAACCAAATGGTAATAAATTATTGTAATACGTAAAATAGGAAAGAGGCCACACTATGCATAAACTTTTATTTGCAAAAACACGTTTCGGCGCGTGCCTTCATCAGTTTGCACGCGCCGAAACGCATTTTTGCAAATAAAAGTTTATGCATAGTGCGGCCTCTTTCCTATTTTACGTATTACAATTATCCAGGCCAGCACTCTAAAAGTTTATTAATATATGCAGTGAAGCCTGCTCCTATACTCACTTAATAAATTATTGTAATCAATCCACCATAAAAACATGGTTTCTACACTATAATAAAAAACATGGTTAATTTAGCAAATGTCCTTAAAGGATTAGTTCACCTCAAATTGTGTCATCATTTACTCACTCTCAAGTTGTTTTAAACCTGTATGAATTTCTTTCTTCTGCTGAACACAAAGAAATTTATTTTGAAGAATGTCGGTAAACAGACAGACTTGGGTCCCATTGACTTCCATAGTAGGAAAAAAAAATACTATGGAAGTCAATGGGACCCAAGTTACAGACATTCTTCAAAATATCTTTCTTTGTGTTCAGCAGAAGAAAGAAATTCATACAGGTTTGAAACAACTTGAGGGTGAGTAAATGATGACACAATTTTCAACTTTGAGGTGAACTAATAGAACAGCTCACCCCAAGCTAGAAGCCAGCTCACCCCAATAGAAAAATAGAGTTATCTCATTATGTAGCTTACTCACCCATATGTTGAAATTGTATGAGTTTCTTATGTAGAACCATAATTAAGATATCTTGAAAAATGCCTTTTATTTTTGTCATACAATGAATACAGTTGTTTTATTCCCAAAATTCTTGTGTTTCACAAAAGTAAGTTATACAGGTTTGAAAATACTTTCATTTTGAAAGACATTTATTTTTGGGTCAGCTAGGCCTGTAAACTCAAGAAGATAAAGCTTGTGTGTTCAGTGCATTTGAGCAGATTTACATGTTCTGCCTCTATTTCACGTGTATTTTATGACAATACTCACCGCATCTGATCGTGTGGCTGGATAATATTTATTCCCAAAATGCCTGGATCATGAAGGAAACACACACATACACATCAATATTAGTTATTGGTTTTACTTACTAACGGAGACATTTGCAAAAGCTTGCAAAATTGACTCACCAGCTCCAAAACATATTATTAAGACTCGTTAATTTAAAGGAGAAGTTCACTTTCAAAAAAACGTTTGCTGATAATTTACTCACCCCCATGTCATCCAAGATGTCCATGTCTTTCTTTCTTCAGTCGCAAAGAAATTAAGGTTTTTGATGAAAACATTCCAGGATTTCCCCCCATGTAATGGATTCTATTGGGACCCAAACGGTAGAAGGTCCAAATGACAGTTTAAGTGCAGCTTCAAAGGGCTTTAAACGATACCAGATGATGAATAAGGGTCTTATCTAGCGAAACGATCGGTCATTTCCAAAATAAATAAAAAAGTTTAAGTTTTATAAGCACAAATGTTCGCCTTGCTCTGTTCTGTGATGCGCGTTCGTGACGTCACGTAATACGCAATTACGTTGAAAAGGTCACGCTTGAAAAATTTCTGTCCTGAAGAAAATGTTCTTTTTGGCTTTTTAATATTAAAACACCCAGGATACGCACACGAAATGGGCATTTTAAACGATAAACTGACACAAATACATTTGAAAATGTGTATATGGTCCTCCTTCTGCACATTTGTAAACACGTCAAGCGTGACCTTTTCAACGTAATTGCGTATTACGTGACGTCACGAACGCGCATCACAGAACAGAGCAAGGCGAGCGTTTGTGCTTATAAAACTTAAACTTTTTTATTTATTTTGGAAATGACCGATCGTTTCGCTAGATAAGACCCTTATTCATCGTCTGGTATCGTTTAAAGCCCTTTGAAGCTGCACTTAAACTGTCATTTGGACCTTCTACCGTTTGGGTCCCAATAGAATCCATTACATGGGGGGAAATCCTGGAATGTTTTCATCAAAAACCTTAATTTCTTTGCGACTGAAGAAAGAAAGACATGGACATCTTGGATGACATGGGGGTGAGTAAATTATCAGCAAAAGTTTTTTTGAAAGTGAACTAATCCTTTAACTGATCGGTTAGCCATCCCGCGATCAACGATTCAAAAGCCTAGTTTGCAGATTCTGTGACAGTTCCTTTCTGTCTAAAGATAAGTTACAATATTCTCAGTTCACTCGTTGTAAAGCTCCCATGCTGAGTTTTATTTTTTATCATAAACTAATAAGTATAAGTTAGACAAGTTACACATGCTATTATCACATAACATAAATACATTGGAATACCGTATGCACTAATAATATTGCGCTAATCGCGTTTAGATTCTCAATTTAATACAATCTTGATGTAGCAGAATTTGTATAAAATAAAGTTTTACCTTCCGTAGATTGCAATATGTCCGTTGTTAAAATTCTTTGTCCATATCCCTTGTTTGTTCTTCATTTACATCCAGCAACACCCAGCAACTCGCTCAAAATAAACATTTAGCAGTCCGATGTAAAATAATCCATGTTTTAAACGACGTAAAACCATAGACCCACAGAATAGGGCTTGGGCGTCGTGACGTCATACTTGGCGTGGCGGCCATGTTGATGGCCTCGCGAATGTAAACATACAGCAAGTCGAACGAGGAGAAGCAGAGTTGGAAGAAAGAAAAAATATGTTAAAATCCCGAAAAGGATGTGGAATTTACCGGGATACGTTAGGGAAACCAGGGACCAGTATGTGGACAAATTTTCCTGTAAAATATCCAGTATTTTAATACCTTACTCTCTCATAACATTAATGTTAGCCCTTCCATCGGACCTGTCAGTCTCTGTAACGTTACTATTGTCCTGTTGCTACCCCCTTGCCCTTCCAGCGAAACAGATGTTTTCAAAGCATCGTTTTGCTTACTTGAAGGCAACCTTAGCGTGATATTGGCCTTTTTAATATAACAGCGTGGTTGTTGTGAGAGCACGATTTCACGCCAATCTGTAAGCAAAGTCACGTTAGATCTAGCTTAACAACTCGCTTAGTTAATGCTGCAGTTTTGTAGTACGAATTTTTGCTGTCAGCAGAGGGATAGCAACAGAAAGATGAATGTTGAAATTGTCATTTTTCGGGATATTTTATAGGAAAATACTAAAACGGGAAGACAGCGGGAAAAGAGCTCAAATGCGTGAGAAACCCGGAAAAAACGGGAGGGTTGACAGCTACTAACTACACTTTTTTGCCGATTTTGTCCACATAACGTTACTGGTCCCTGGCTTCCCTATTTAACGTATCCCCGTAAATTCCACATCCTTTTCGGGACTTTAATATCTTTTTTCTTTATTTTTTTTCTCCCAACTCTGCTTCTCTGTTCGACTTGCTGTATGTTTACATTCGCGAGGCCATCAACATGGCCGCCACGCCAAGTATGACGTCACGACGCCCAAGCCCTATAGGCTAATATTGAAGATCCCGCGCAGCAGCAAAGCAAACACCGACTCACTCAACTGACGTTTATTCAAACTTGACTCGTAAAGGCGCGCATAGTTGTCATTGGCTAGATTCCTGGATGACAGTCAGAATAAACAGAGAATAACCAATCATGCTCGAAACAGCTAGGAGAGACAGCCAATAGTGTGGCAACATTGCAATTACAGGAAAATATGAACATATATATATATATATATATATATATATATATATAGGCTATATATATATATATATATATAAAATATATAATGTGCTATTTATTTGGTTGTATTTGTAGACTGGCTGTTATATTTAATCAATTGGTTAAATTGTTTTTTCGTTGCAGTGCATGATTAAAAATTAAACATTAAATAAAAGATTAAAAATACTGTAAGAACTTACAGTAACTGACCATATATAATATTTATTTACCACTGTTCTGATAAAGCGCAATTTAATAGAGCAAACAGTATATTAAACAGAGCAAACACTGCATATATTCATATACAATTCTGTATGTAGATCTATATGAAAATCTAATGAATTGGTATCATGGTGGTGACAGTTACATTCATGTGACCCATAATGACCCTTTTACACTTTCACAAATTCTTGACCTTTCCTTTAGAAACACTCTTATGCCTAATAATGTCAACATCCTTTTTCACCCTGTGTGGCACTGGTACACAACCTGTTGGTTTAGGGTTAATCCTCTGTCCAACGCAACACTTTGGTAACATTGGCATAATTGTATACAAGTTACAACATAATACCCTGGGTTTCACACTTCACAGGCAAGACTTAAGCCTGTAGTCCCAGACTAAAATGCATGTTTGAGCTGTATTACCTGAAAGCAACTTGTACTGACATATCTTATGGCAGTGCCATTGTTTGGTCTCAAGATGCACGCCAGTAATGTTTTTTTTTTTTTCTAAGGCACATTTTTAAAAGCTATAATGAAATACCCAAATTGAACTAAGGACAAATCCTGGCTTTATCTAAACCCTGTCTGTGAAACCGGGTCTGGGTTAGAAATTAAGGGTTAAGGTTAACCCTAACCCTAACCTTAAGACTTGTCTACAGACGTTTATTTAACAGCATGGTATTAACTGCAGTGGTTAGGCCTTTAGCATTGATAAAGGACAAAAATCTTCTCACTGTGACAGTCTGTTTAGTAAAGATTGTTTGTATGGATTGTCCCTAAACTAGAGCTATTGATGCATTCAAGACATACCTGTATCATAAAGATCGTATTTACAAATTGAACACACATGAACGCCGCCACAATGATGAAAATATGAGTAGGAAGCTTGGGATTTTCTTTAAGCCCGATCTTGAAGAGTTATGAGTGTGTCAGTGAGAAACATGTAATACCACAATACTTTGGTATTTAGCAGTTACATTGTCAGGCTTTTCTATTTACGATGAAGTAAGCTAATGTCTGCACAAAATATGACAGTATTATAGTATAACAATATAACATGTAATGATACATTTTACAGTGGCTTCATAAATTAATTTAAAACATAAAAAACAAACAAATAGTAAAACCTCATGAATACAAACTTCCCAGGAGGACTTAAAAGCACCATGTGTGCATCATGAACCCTGTTGGTGTCTAACCAGCAAGATCAATTTAACAGTTAATGATAGAGTCCGTAAATTAACAGTCAGTTAATTAATTTACAGATATTGTTTGTCATTTTGTTCTGAACTAGTTCTGGCTATCAGTCATTTCTGGATGTCAACGGACGTCCAGATTATAGTCAGTATGAACGTCTTTTCTGAACTAGTTCTGGCTGTCAGTGGACGTTTAGATTATGGCCGGATTTGACATCTTTATTCACGTCATTTATGGACTGTTTCTGGATGTCAACGGACGTCCAGATTATAGTCAGTATGAACGTCTTTTCTGAACTAGTTCTGGCTGTCAGTGGACGTTTAGATTATGGCCGGATTGGACATCTTTATTCACGTCATTTATGGACTGTTTCTGGATGTCAACGGACGTCCAGATTATAGTCAGTATGAACGTCTTTTCTGAACTAGTTCTGGCTGTCAGTGGACGTTTAGATTATGACCGGATTGGACATCTTTATTCACGTCATTTATGGACTGTTTCTGGATGTCAACGGACGTCCAGATTATAGTCAGTATGAACGTCTTTTCTGAACTAGTTCTGGCTGTCAGTAGACGTTTAGATTATGGCCAGATTGAACATAATTTCTCAGTGTCATTAATCGACTAATTCTGGCTGTCAATGGACGTTCAGATCATGGCCTGGACGGACGGACTTGATATCAACCTGTTTTGTACGTCCACAGACGTCGCTTGCTCAGTGGGTGGATTGATTATTTGAACGTGCTTCTCATGTGTAGATTCCGCCATCGCGTCTGTTATAGAATATATCAACAGCGCATAATTTTAACAGCCTCAGCTAACAATTTTACGTTATGGGAACGTTCTGGGAACGTTAGTTTTTGGTTCCCAGAATGTTCCCAAGAACGTTCCCTATTGGTTAGCCAGGAAAGTTTTCTTTACGTTAATAGAACGTTCCCTATAAGTTAGGGGAACGTTCCCTATTGGTTAGCCAGGAAAGTTTTCTTTACGTTAATAGAACGTTCCCTATAGGTTAGGGGATCGTTCCCAAAACGTTCCCGGAAGGTTCTCCTAACGTCTACACATCCTGATATGCCTGTATACAAATTATAGATCTAAAAACAACATATTCTACATTGTTTATTGTTCAAACACTTAAGAATCCTATGAATATATTATTATTACAATAAATTGAATTAACAGAAACTATCATTAATAAGTAAATCAATCAGTTTGTATTAAATAAATCAGCGCACAATCCATGTTTTTGTTGATTCATTGTTTAATTATCAACCTAAAATAAGTCATTAAAAACAGCATTAGCAAAATGTATTCAGGAACAGTAATTTACATTTAATATTTCAAACATGAAAATATTTCAAGAAATAAAACTGCACAAACATTTTAATTAAAACTATCTTTTTGCAAACTGTAGCCTACAACTTACAACAAAATTGAAAAAGTATTAATTTATATACAATATACATGAATGTGCCAATCTTCACTCCACTCAAAACATTTAAACTCCCAACACCATCTGCAAATTTAACAAGAAAATAAAAAGACAACGCTTTACATGGACAAACAATCCCATGCCAAAATTCAAGCCCTGCAATTGCATTAATATTCATCTGGAGCAAATGAAAAGAGTGAGGTGGGATTGTGTGTCACAAGCTGTAGGAGATATGAGAGCACGAGCGCTGCTGGTATCGTGTATTTATTCAGATATTTCAGCATCAATGTGTATAGAAAAAATTATATATTTGAAAACACTACATTGCATTTATTTATACTGCACTATTTATTATTTCAGACTACAAATCAAAAAATGTTTGTAAAAAGTAAAAATAATGTTTTATATAGGGGTATTTAAGCCTACATTAAGCCTATGTACCCTTTAAGCCCACTTCCAACTCTGAAGTCAAACAAAAAAACAGAGAAAATAATATTCAAGTCTAGTGAACTCTGACCTGCGAATTCGCTCTACATATAACGTATAAGTCTCACCTCCAATGAAGAATTTGAAAACCTGTAACTGCTGTGTTGTTTATGAGAGAGAAAGAGAAAAAAAGTTTGAAACTGCTATCAATTTTTTTTTATCTCTGTGACTTTACACCTACAAATTCCACTGTCACAGGTGCTCAGTTTTGCTATAATGAAACCCTCACAGAACATGGTAATAATCAGCCATCCATGCAAAAGCAAAGGTCGGTGTAGTTTAGAGGTGCATCTGTCCAGGCCAACGTCTGATGCCTTGATGCCTTCCGCTGGGATCCCAGATAGGGCTGGGACGGTATGGATTTTTTCTTACCGCGGTTGAAAAGCAAGAAATTCCCACGGTATTGCGGTAACCCGCTTTAAACCTCAACCCCCCTCCCCACCCTCCCCCAGTTTTTTTTTTCTGAGACGTTGCGAACAAAGTGTGTCAATGATAATCTCAGGTAGTGTTTATGTGCTTTATTTAATGTTAAAAGCATGCAATGTGACTTTGAATATCGTTTAGTGCTCCAGCTTTGTAGCTGTAAAAGCAACAATGGATAATTCACCTCAGATCTTGAAATTAAACAAATGGAAACAAGAACGTTCAAACTGTGAACGTGTATTCTTTGACAAATATTGTTTTAGTAACTCATAGCCTATGTATTTTTAATAATGTTTAAATGGTGTAATATTTGTGAATTTGATTATGTAGCCTACTTATCCATTTTCTTGCAAGTGCCGTCAAGATTACTCTCTGGTGCTGTGAGTGTGCACTTGCCGCGACTCCGCGAGGGTTGACAAATGCGGTCTTCACGTGAGAGAATTGTGTTAAATAAGCACGTGCAATTAAAAGCTGAGGTCCTGCTTTTACTTTTTTATTTATTTACGGTGCGGCTTGGACGCGGCGTCCGTCGAAAATAGACTAGGCGCCTATCTTTAGCGAAGCGGCGCGGAGAGACGCTTCTGAAACGCGCCGCGTCGTGGCTGTTGTAAACACAAGCATTGACTAGAGTGGTAGTAGTAGACCCGCAGTAGGCGTCACGTGACCGCGGTATTGCGGTAATCGTCCCAGCCCTAATCCCAGAAAACCTGAAATAAAAATAAAAAAATAGTACAGTTCAAAATCTATCATACATACATCTCATCTGGTATCACAAATTATTATTCCAGGTTCATTTTAAGATATGCTCAATATTAGTGCTGCACGATATTGAAAAATGTAGAGTTTATTTAGAGATATTTTTCTAGAGTAGAGTTTATTTAGAGGAGCGAATGCTACTGCTGACGCGGATGTTGACGTCACTTTACAAGTACAGAACCTATTTGTACTTCTGTACTACTCATTTTCTCCCACATAGAGCAGATCGGCACACAACAAAAACTGCTGTTCGGATGTTCCCTTTTCTGATATTTTAGCATTCGTGACATTTTAATTAAAACAGAAATAAGAATTTTTGTATAATAAGCAAAAATTAACAGTAAACTCTAGGGGTGACCCCAAATAGTCGAAGATTCGATGCTTCGATTGGAGGAGCCTGATTCGACTACCGATCTCACGGTCGAATCTTCGCAGAGGTGTTATGAAACGATCATGCCACTTTGGCTATATGAGGGCGCTCAATGTCTGATTTCACATAGAACTACCGGTTTTCTGTCAATACGTTAATATTCAGCCTATTATGATAATGCTGTATATAAAAATGTGCAAAGAAATAAGCTTTTAATAAATATTTTTTTAACGTGCGTGAATAAATCCAAACACCCGTCCGCGTGACAGATTTAAGTTTCACTTTCAATCCGTAACCGACAGAGGAGCGTCTTGGCGGCAAGGATTTAAATCTTTAAAATAACAATGTCTGGGATAAGAAAATATAAAGTGTGGATGTACACCGTTAGAAAGGATATTCTCCAAGGCTGGATTTAGCATCAGGAAAACCATGATCGCACTTCTGCCGGCCAACGTTAACAAGTTTCACGTTAGAATGTATTTTATCCGCGCGCACAATTTGAAAAGACTCCAACGGACAGAGACAGAGTGAAAGACTGGATTTGTTCTCTCGATCAGGTAGGGTATTGATTTCAAAACTTTTCAGACGGTTCTAATTTGATTTTTGGATGCTGTGAGTGTGAACATTTTTAGCTAAAAAGACTGCCACTCCAGTTTAGCATTTTGTTTCTGCAGTTAAAAAGACAAAGTTGAAAATTCTGGCTACTATCGTTATTTTAATAGTTTCTTTATTTTTATTTTATTTATTGATCTGTCAGGGTTATCTAATCTAACTATTTGTGGCTTGTGTTTTGAATATATGTTCCCCTGCACTTTAGGCATTTTGCACACATTTGCTCATCTGTGACTTGATTCTGATTTATTTCGTTTTGTATTTTTATTTATTAGAAAGGTATATTCTGTTCTAATTTAATTTAGTAAATTAATTGTTTATTTTTTCGGTTTATCGATGTTGTGGTGTATAGAGCCTGCTCGCACAGGTAATTTAGCCGATTTAATTTGATTTGTATGTGAAATGCAAATCCTGTCTGTGGCCTTTCTGGAGTTATTTATGTTATTTCTTAGTTTTATTGATCTAAAATGTTTTTATACATTTTCTTCTATATCTTTGTGTGATTTTCTGTACATCGCGGCTTTGAAATGTTAAAGCCCCGCCCCCATACACATGATTCGACTATTAGTCGACTATAAGCAAGACATGACGATTCTGATTCGACTATGAAAATCCATAGTCGGGGACACCCCTAGTAAACTCAGAGATCACCTACCGCTGCAGATGTGTACGGAAGTGAAAAGCGGAAATGCTTAGACCTCTTTCCGGTTCGACCGCTGGGCGCTCCGCATAACCTCTATTGGGGGGATTTTGTAGAGGAGTGAACCTGCATAGAAAATTACAATAGATAACAAGCATAGATTAATACAATAGAAGAAAAATACAGTTGAAATAAGCAGTGCATTATGTTTTTCAGTTAAATCTAACTTATCAGGTACAGAAATTGATTTATCAAAATGTAAAATAAGTCTTCAGTGTAAAAATAAAATAACTATAAAATTAATGTATCTTTGCTAAAGCTACAAGTCATTTTCTCTTTTGATGTTTCATCACCATTGGCAACACAAACAGCTGCGGGTACGTTAGGCTGCTGTCCCTTTAAGACGAATGCGCAGACCTAATATAAATGACACGCATCCGTTTTCTTTCTGTTTAAAACACAAGACAAGAGGAAACTCGCCAAGATGGGCATTTTGACTTCATTTTGCGTGCACGTGTCTGTTTAAGCTCAAAAAAAAGGGAAAGAGAACTGAATTCGGCTAAACTCACCTTCTTCATCTACTGACTGTGGATGGCATCAAGGTCTTGTCCTGAAGAATACAGGGCCAAACAATAGGGATTATATCTCATCTGTTAACAAGAGCAAAGCCATAACTTTAAGAACTCTAAAGATATATTTACCCCCTGATATTGCATTGGGGATATCAATTCAAACATTTTTAAAGGCTAAGAGTATGAGCCACAGCTGCCCAAGATATCTGTGAAAAATAACTGCCTAAAGTTGTCGACCCCCTGAACCACATTCAGCATTTAAAAATACAAAGAATTTCAGTATTGATCAATAAAAAAAAAACATACAAATACATAAATACCTTTGTGTTGGACAGTATGGTGTCAGTCACATTGGCCAACATAATTCAAAACAGACCTAAAGAAATAAAATAAAATATAGTAATCATCAGGATATCATGTTATCATAATAGTTTAATGAATTATTATTATAACTATGACCATTATAATATTGTATTAGTCGCCTATTATTTAGCTGATTATTTAGCCTACAGGCTTCTCAAGGACAATCTCACTGAAAAAACCTGGGGTTAATGATTTTAAAATGTGAGACTTATTTCAAAAGCATAAATCTTACAGACCCCAAACCTTTGAACAGCAGTGCATTGTATGTTTGAGGTGGTTTTGCTTACTAGTCATATGGTTCATAGAGATTTTCTTGGACAGGGAGTGCAGCAGGCCATCACAGCATGATGATCTAGGAACATATAATGCTATTTGTCACAGAGCCAACAATATTACATGTGATAGGTTTATTACAAGGAACCAAGCTAGAACAGAGGTGAAATGCAGAAAAGATAAATATATACAAATCTTAAGATAATATATTGTGAAATAAATGCATATGGAATTATCATCATGATTAAACAATAACTCACCCCTTGTTGTAGAGTTTTATTTTTTCTCTCGCTATTCTGAAATCACATTTTAGCAATATTGGTAAGCGACGTCACTGATTAAGTTAACAATACAGTGCATTCTTTTAGGTTAGCCTAAATAAATTAGCTTACTTTCCATTGACAAATTACCAGCAAAACTATCAAAAACTGTTATCTACACTAAATATGTGTTTAAAAACCCAAACTTTCATAAATAAGACCTCAACTTAACGTAACTTAGGCCTAACGTTCTTTTCTGAAAACGGTTAGCTAGCGTAGATGCTAACGGACTTTTTCAAAGACATAAAACCATTTCTTTAAAGTAAATATTCAACAGAAGCGTGTCAGTTACACGTAAGAAATGTGTCAGGGGCGTTTGTGTGTATTATTTGTGAGATTTTGTTGACTAAACTTACCTGAAAGCAGTGAAACCAACAGCGAGAGACGGGAGTTTTGTTGTTTGTCAATTGTCGATGACGTTTCCATCTGCTCTCGCGCAGCGCACGTGCTCCAGCGTTTGATCACGCGCATGCGCATTAAAACACTTCAAAGTCAAGCAGCATTTAAAATTTAAATAAACATATAGAATTAAAATATATAACATAATTTAAAATATCATTAATAAAAAGTTATTGCGAATAGATCTGAACGTTGTTGGTTATCTTATAACCTTAGGGGACCGTACTGACGACGTTGTCAGTAATGCCTGTTAATAGTAAGTGATATTAAAATAATAACCTGCAGAGAACGTTCTCAGAACGTTCTCTTTAGGTTATAAAAATAAAACCTAAAAATAGCCTGCAAGGAAACGTTCTGGGAAAGTTCTCTTTAGGTTATAAAATAAAACCTAAAAATAACCTGCAGGAAACGTTCTGGGAAGGTTCTCTTTAAGTTATAAAAATAAAACCTAAAAATAACCTGCAGGGAACGTTCTGGGAAGGTTCTCTTTAGGTTATAAAAATTAAACCTAAAAATAACCTGCAGGAAACGTTCTGGGAAGGTTCTCTTTAGGTTATAAATATTAAACCTAAAAATAACCTACAGGGAACGTTCTGGGAAGGTTCTCTTTAGGTCATAAAAATAAAACCTAAAAATAACCTGCAGGAAACGTTCTGGGTAGGTTCTCTTTAGGTTATAAAAATTAAACCTAAAAATAACCTGCAGGAAACGTTCTGGGAAGGTGTCTTTAGGTTATAAAAATGAAACCTAAAAATAACCTACAGGGAAAGTTCTGGGAAGGTTCTCTTTAGGTTATAAAAATGAAACCTAAAAATAACCTACAGGGAACGTTCTGGGAAGGTTCTCTTTAGGTTATAAAAATTAAACCTAAAAATAACCTGCAGGAAACGTTCTGGGAAGGTTCTCTTTCGGTTATTAAATAACAACCTGCAGGGAACGTTCCCAGAACGTTCTATTTAGGTTATAAAAATTAAACCTAAAAATAACCTACAGGGAAAGTTCTGGGAAGGTTCTCTTTAGGTTATAAAAATTAAACCTAAAAATAACCTGCAGGAAACGTTCTGGGAAGGTTCTCTTTAGGTTATTAAATAACAACCTGCAGGGAACGTTCCCAGAACGTTCTATTTAGGTTATAAAAATTAAACCTAAAAATAACCTACAGAGAACGTTCCTAGAACGTTCTTATTTGGTTCCCAAAAAAATAACCAAATGGGAACCATATGGGAACGTTAGGGGAACGTTCTGTGTTTGCTGAGAACCGCGAAAGGCATTTGTCGATCGGAAACATGAATGAAGAACATAGGCCTAATATTAGTAAATACAAGCACACATCTACTGAGGGCAGAAGCAGGAAGAGTTTGGTTCAGATTATTACTAAAAATTGCTTTCCAATTTCAGGGTCATCATGTTTTGAATAGTAGCCTATATAAAGGCTAATGCAACATAAGTGCTGCAAATATTTCTGACCTATAGATCAGCTGTGAACAATAGAAAGGCGAGATAAGTTTTCACTGGATCCATTTATTCTGACCAAAGTTATTTTGATCACATGAACATCGCTTCTTCGTGTGGGTTTTTTGGCCAGTAACTCAAAGGCATCAGTCACAGTGTCAGTTACTTCGACTACTGGGGGAAAGGGACCAAAGTCACCGTTTCCTCAGGTAAGTTATTGCCGTTATTTTCTGTTATTTACTTTTTTTGTTTGTTTGTTTGTTTGTTTTAACTTATTTTGGAAGATCAGGTAGTCTTTCTTGTCACAAAACTAACATGCAGACGTATTTACAATTTTTACCTTGGTTAATATGAAGGACTAAAAATGACAGAACGAAAAATAAATAAATAAATAAATAAAAGTAGAAATAAATAAATAAATGCAGTAATAATAGTGAAAATAAAAACATTTTGGTAATATAAACGGCTATTTCTGTATTTTTACATGTATTTATTTATTTATTTATGCATTTCTATATGTATTTATTTATGTATTTATACATTTATTAATATATTTATGTATTTATATATTTATTTATTTATATATTTATATATGTATTTATTTATACATTTATTTATTCCTACATTTATTTATTTCTGTATTTCCACATTTCTACATTTATTTATTTCTGTATTTCCACATTTCTACATTTATTTATTTCTGTATTTCCACATTTCTACATTTATTTTTCCCTGCGCATGTATGCTAATGACCAATGGCTAAGCCACGCCCCCAAACGCGATGAGCCAATCACAGTACGCATAGCTAACCCAATACACTCGGACATTTTCTGCTTGCTTCCTCGTCCATTGCAATGCATTGCGGTTATCGGTTTTCATTCGTTTTTATGTTTTTTCTTGTCATTTTGGCTTTAAACAGCGTGTGTGTGTGATTTTGGTTGGGTGACAGTTGTAGGTTACAGTTTGACAAGAGTTTATAGTTTGACAAAAGCACAATGTTGTGTTTTACACAAATATAAGTAGGCTAAACACTTTGCAGTTTTAATTATGTCCTGTATGAACAAAATGGAGTATGTTTTTATGTTTCCACTGTTCGATCGCGCCCGCTCTCTGACACACACACACACACACACAGACACACACACAAACACACATTCCAGCAATGCAATCTTGACATCGCAGCCTCTTCATTATTCTGCGCTCACACCAAACGCGAATAGAGCGTCAAATTCGCGCGTATCCGCGTCTAGTTCGACGCTTGAACATTTTGAATCCAAAGCGAATAGGACACGCGTATAAAGCGAGCGTTTGAAGCGAAATAGCACCAAACTATAACGTTTACACTGTGAACTGTAAATCTTTGTTCTGGAGCTGAAGCTTATCGACCTTCTCAACTATAAAATTATTAATATAACCCTCCAATGCATATTTAAGGCCCTTTTGGTGACATCGAGATGATATATAATCTTTCTGTCTCCAAAAAATCACCAATTGACTCCTGTGAAATGTCTCCTACTGTGACAGCTGCCAAAGCGCCTGTTACCGAATGTTGACTGTTTGTCCGAGTGAGTGGAGGGGGCGTGGTTAGCCATTGGTCAATTAGCATACATGCGCAGGGAAAAATAAATGTAGAAATGTGGAAATACAGAAATAAATAAATGTAGAAATGTGGAAATACAGAAATAAATAAATGTAGGAATAAATAAATGTATAAATAAATACATATATAAATATATAAATAAATAAATAAATATATAAATACATAAATATATAAATAAATGTATAAATACATAAATAAATACATATAAAAATGCATAAATAAATAAATAAATACATGTAAAAATACAGAAATAGACATTTATAATACCAAAATGTATTTATTTTCACTATTATTTCTGCATTTATTTATTTATTTCTACTTTTATTTATTTATTTATTTATTTTTCGTTCTGTCATTTTTAGTCCTTCATAGGTTAACAGTGGAAAGATGCGTTGTTAACGGTAAATAAATAACGCGTAGCTAAAACTCTCCTATTAAAGAAAGTGCGAACTAACGTATCAAACTAAATAGTTTTGAGAACGTCAGCCAAGACACAATATTGCCTATGAAAATGTATTATTGTGGTATGGCTCTTATCGTGAACCTTCCCGCTGTGACGGTGCCTTTGACTACTGGGGAAAGGGAACAGCGGTGACATAACATCAGGTAAGAAGTCAAATTAATGAAATAGCTTCCAAACAGCAAAATATGAATCGTTATGCATAGGTATGAAACATATTTCTAGAGCCGATTATTAACTTATTAACAACACTTTTTAGTCAGAGAAAAAAAAATATCATGGATAATTTTACAATAAATTTACGAAAGAAATCAGGTTTTAAGGTTGGCTAATATGGAAAAGATGATCGTTTGTGTTTTTGTGCACTGAAGAAATTAGGCCTATCACTGTGATGCTGTCTTTGACTACTGGGGGAAAGGCACGTCTGTCACAGTGACATCTGGTAAGAAAGAATCCTCTCAATAATCTTGGCACGTTTTAAATATTTTGCTATATGTAAATGTCCGTTCTAGTCCGGCTAAATAAAAGTCTAAATAGTTAAATCTGTGGGTTATATAGGCTAATAATAAATGAAAGCTACTTGTTAAGAGGTAAACATATGATATAGCAGCTATTTTTGTACAATATCCCCTGGTAACATGTCAGTGTGACAATGCTTTTGACTACTGGGGGAAAGGAACAATGGTCACTGTCTCGTCAGGTAAGAAAAATATCCACCTACCAAATCAAAATCTAATTTAAGTAGCCTACGATAAATGTGTGCGCAGTTATTTTGTCGAAAAAAAATGTATTTTACATTAAAGCAACATTTCAATGTCGAGATTTTTTTGTTATGCGAATAGACAATTAAAGTCAGGACATAGTCTAAAGTAATTTAGAAACGCAAATATTCAGATTATGAATAATTGAATTCGAAATAATTGTATTTGTGCATTCAAATAAAACAAGGAATTGGCTACAGGTCGTTCAACAGACTCTGAGCGTTGTATTTTTATACTGCACTGTAACATAAAAAAGATATTGTGTAACTGGGCTTTCGACTACTGGGGAAGCAGCACCAAAGTCACCGTAACAAACAGTAAGATTTTATGATTAATTGCAAGGACATTTGTATCGTAAAAAAGACAAAATTTCACGTGTGTTTTATTATTTATTTATTTATTTATTTATATTATATCTTTAACAGAGTTTTCTATTGCAAACTGTCTTAATTTAGTTGTTGTCAAAGATTAATGTAACATAAGATTAAAGATTACATAATTTTGTAATATTGTTCATGTTAAAAACGAACAAAAATACAACTGTAGTTATTCTTAAACGACTCCTTTCGTTGTACATTATTCTCTCATGTTGCCTTAAACTGCTCAATACGCTGAAAACAGCCGGAGCATAAATATAAGACTAAAAATCCTAACTAAACTGTAACGTCTCGTTTTAACTTTATGCACTGATATCCACTAATACAATGTGTTATATTTTAAGTTGTTGATTGCATCCCGATATTATTAAATAATATTAATATAATAATAATAATAATAATAATAATAAACTGGCGTAGCTTACTGATTTAGAAAGGTAGCCTTTATCTGTCAATGCATGAAGAGGACAATTGGAGATTTAAAAGAATGTTTTTTGTTTAACAACCGCTATTCAAGAAATTATTTCTAGCACAATGAAAATAAAAAAATAAAATAAAAAAAACGGAACTTTTAGAAGTGCGAGGGGTGTTTGTTTGCAGTATTTTGGGGGCTATTTATTTTTTAATGATACATTTTTCGTTTTTTTTCATATGATTTCATAGTTCAAAGTTACAAACTGCTATACAATGCTTTTATTTAAAATTCTCAAATGGTTGAAATTTTTATTAAATTTGTTTTTTAATTTACACTACAAAAGTTACAAGAACTGTTTAATTTGAAACAAAATGAAAAGTCATTATGCAGTCATTATCCAGTAGCCTAATAAATTATTATTCGTTTAGATAATCCTTTATTTATTAGCCTATGGGCCTATGTCTGATAATAAATATGACTGTACATATATGCTATATGACATACAGCATCTACACTGTTAAAAATTAAGGTTCTTAAATTACATTGATGTTTCCATGAATAACCATTAACGTCCATGGATCTTTTCCATTGCACAAAAATGTTCTTCACACTAAGAAAAAAAAATGTTTCTTTTAAGAACTGTTCACTAAGGTTCTTTGAGGAACCCAAAATAGTTATTAAAGGCTATCGCTGTGAAAACTGGAACCTTTATTTTTAAGAGTGTAAGAAAAAAAAAAGTTTCCGCTAATTTTCCGAAATGCCGAAATTTTATGTTTTACGCGACCAACTAAGACTGACCAACAGTTAACCAAGGGGTAGTCTAATCAGTCTTATTTTTTATAAGCAAATTAGATCAATTTACTTGTTAAAGTAACTTACTTTAAAAAAAGTTATGACCAGTCTTAAAGAAGAAGAAGAAAAGATGACTTACTTGCAAGGTAGTCTAAGCAGTTTATCAACATGGCCACAGGTCTCTGATGTAAAGCAAAGATAGCGGTGTAATCTCAATCAATCTTTTTTTTATTTTATTCATCCATCCATCCATTCATTCATTCATTGGTTCATTCGTTCTTTTGACATGGCCTAATAGTGTTGCATAGGCCTATGTTACGTTATAGGTTGTAGTTTATATATTGTCTGAGAAAGATGTAATGTCTCTATAGCTCAACCATCTCCGCCGAAGTCAATCTTCGCCCTGTCTCAGTGTTCTGCTGATTCTGATGGGTTCCTCACCGTCGGCTGCTTGGCCAGAGGTTTCTCACCTGCGGACTCACTCACTTTCAAGTGGAAGGCTCCTGGTGATAAAGAGCTGAATACTTTCGTGCAGTATCCAGCGTTCGGGAGTGACGGAGACTACACCAAAATCAGCCATATGCGTGTGAATAAAAGCGACTGGAATCCTCAAAACCCTTACACATGTGAAGCTTCAAATTCAAATGGCACTTTAACAGCTAAAGTTTCACCAGGTAAGTCACATCTCTGAAATGACTAACATTTTACATTTGACAATGTATCTACTTCATGTGTCTCTCTATTGTATTGCTGTTGGGTCAAGATTATGATGATTTTCTTTGAGGAGGCTTCATGTTTAAAGAGACATTTTAGCGCACTCATAGTTTCGTCAAATCATTGGTTGAATTATTTAATATCAATGGACCTGCTGTTCTGAATGAACTTCAATTTCAAATTCACACAAAGATGATATTTAAACTGATCCCAATTCACAGATATACACATAAATCCCAAGGAGAAGTCATTATTTTCTTACTCCCTTGTAGCTGAACTCACACTGACGCTGAAGCCACCAACTGAGAGAGAACTATTTGTCCATGATAAAGTTGTCTTGGTAGCTGTTGTTTCTTGAGAAGCTTAGACTGTCTTGATACACTATTGTTATTCATTATTGTTTGATTCTTCTGTTTGTTAAATGAACCTTTATCTCTACCTCTAATTCAGATGGACCGAAACCCACTATTACCATTTACAGACCTGATCTTGACCAAATATCAGTGAACAAAGACAGTGTCTCTCTGGTGTGTGAGGTCACAAGCCCTAAACTTGCCAATGTCTCTATCATGTGGTTAGTGGGCGAAGAGCCTTATATAGAGGCCATAACCAGCGTTCCCATCTATAAAAAGGACTTCAAAACTGTTGTCAGCATCCTAACTATTTCAAAAGAAAAGTATGAAGAGCCCAACACCACCATCAGCTGCACAGTCGAACCCGCCGACATGGAGAATAAAAGTGCTCCATTTCAAGTGATAGAAAGCAAAAGTAATTGTCCAGAATGTCCAGTTTGTCCAGATTATTAACTTGTATCTGTTCGTTTATACATTTTCCAGTGCTTATGCTCCCTGTTGCTCACTTGTCAGATTATCTGTCTTTGATGTTTTTGTTCATTGGTCATTGTTCTGCTTTTTTTACTTTACTGCATGGGTCAAACTTCAAAGCCAAATTCATTCTCAAAACTATGCTTAATTTGTTATTGCATGAAAATAAATATGAACAGAAACATAGTTATCATAATATCATAGTGTGAAAAAAACAATAGTTTTCAAGAGCAAACATGTATTCTGACCTGTGTGAGTTTAATGTGTTTGTTAAAATTGCGCATTTATGTTTTGTCCTGTGCTTACTGTACCGCTGTGTTCATGTCCTCTGATATAACAGTTTCATGTTGTATGTTTCAAATCAAAAATATTTCGGTTTGGTTTGACATTTATGTTGTTTTACAGTTTTAAGCAATAAATATTTGTGTTTGCAACTCTGCATGATTTAGTCCAGCTCTTATGGTTCTTATAATCAGAAACTTTGCATGCTTTACATTCTGGTCCTGTTTTATCAGTATTTAGATAAATTAGAATATTTTTGTGACTCTGCACATAGTAAATCCACTTATGGTGACCACCAAAGTCACCAGTAAATATTGACATTTACAATCAATAAGGCATACAGATGTTTTGTTGTAAGGATGTAGCAATATTTTATGTGTACTTAATTATTAGTATGTCAGCATAAGTTAATGTCTGAGTTTAAGCTACTTGGGGGAAAAAAGGAATATGCTTGAGCATATTTTTATAAAGTGTATGGTAGAATGCAGAAACAGTGCAGGACAGTGTTATATGTTTGTCTCTTCTGTGTACATTTAACTGTGTGTGCAAATTAATGTGTGTGAGTACACGTATGCAGTACATGTGGCCGCCATGTTCTTAATTATACACTAACTAGAAGCCTAGTAAGATTCATTGGACTTTAAATTCAGGATGTGTGATTTATGTTTGGATATATGTACTGGACAATGTGCTTATCCTGTTCATATGCCCCATGTACATGTGTTTTCTTTTCCAGGGGAGCCGCCTGAGCCAGAGAAGGGCTTTGCTCTGAACTGTAATAAAGATGTTCTGGAGGAGGATGAGTTCAGAAGCCTCTGGTCCACTGCCACCTCATTCATCTTCCTATTCCTCTTTTCTCTGACATACAGCGCTGTACTTAGTCTCTTTAAGGTAACCCAAACATTATTCAATTGACTACAGAGCTTTTTAAATATGATAAATAAGATACTGTTACAATTATATACATAACGGCTTCACTTTGGATTGCATTATGTAACTAAAATGTTTTTTTTTTATTATTGATCTTATTGACTTTTTCCAGATGAAGCACTGATGATTTTTCCGAAGACTCCAACGTTTCTTATTCTGATGTTGAATCTACATAATTTGCCTCTATTCACACATTTTTGAAGATATTGACACATATGCACTCAGTCTTCACACACTCATCAATAAAGTCTTATTTTGTCTATTCTTTAAGGTTATCTAGATTATTTTCCTTCAAATATTTTATTTGGCAAGTGACATTATCTTGCTGTTTCAGTAGATGTTACAGGGATAGGTCCTTCAGAACATAAAATGTGTGAGCATTATATAGATACATACACTGAAAAAAATGGGAAATGCTAAATTTATTTAATTATGTAATTACAATAAAGGGCAAGTCACACACAGAAATGTTGAAGTAGAAAGACTGAAATTGTATTTTCTTGAAAATCATACTCCTGTAAAAAATAATTTAATCTTAATCAAGTTAATCAAGTTTAAATCATAAATCAATTTAATCATTTAATTTAATTATTTAATCTGTCAAAAAAATATATATGACTTTAGCATGAGGGCAAACATATATGTGGGTCATTGATAAATATGGTTACAATTTTTTTTTTTTTTTATCTTTTCAAAAACTGATGCAATGCAATTGTTTGAGTCATGAACAATGTGTTTAAACAAGCTTCAGTTTTTAAAAAACTTTTTAAAGTGTTTATTTTTCTCTCTCTTTTTTTTTTATGTCAGTGGGTACAACCAAATATAGCTGTACCACCTGACATGGAAAGTGTACCAACCTACCCATACTTGAAATCAGCAGTTTTTACCAGTATTTGAGAGAGATCTACAAATCTTTTCACTCTTCCACAAGGATCCATGTGTGCATTTGGGGATACTCCACTATAAAATGCAAATTCTATCATCATATACTCACCCTCATGTTGTTTCAAACCTGTAATAATTTCTTTCTTCTGCTGAACAGAAAGGAAGATATTTAGAAGAATGTCAGTAACCAGACAGTTTCTGGTCCCATTGACTTCCATTGTAGGAAAAAAATATATATACTTCCTGTTCAGCAGAATAAAGAAATGTATACAGGTTTGAAACAGCATGAGGGTGAATATATGATTCAAGTATTGTTTCGTGTAACCACTGGTGGTAAGCGCCATGTCTATTTTCCTGTTTTTGTTTTGAGTTTCATGTCATGCCTTTGTTTTATGTTTGATCTTGTTTTTGGATATTAATAACACTGCACTTGGGTTCTACAACTTGCTTTCAGTGGACTCCCTATAACAGTTCATTTGTTCAGACAGTTGCACTTGACACATTAGGGGTTTAAGATAACAAAACAAAATAATATGTATTATTTAAGAATTAAATAAGAATTAATTCAAACTAAATGGGTTTTATAGAATAAAGTGATATATGCCATGCATTTATCAAATTATTTCAAAAGGAAACAATGCACATGGACACAAAAATATTCACGTCATGTCATTTACCCCTCTACATTTCAGAAGAACTGATTATCATAGCGTGAGCTTAGAATTATAAGGTTCTATCTGCGTTTAGGGTAGTTCTGAGATATTGAGCATCAAAGTTTTTACATCCCAGCTGGCAAAACTGTTATGTAGTATAACCTACTATTATAGCTCAATAAGACCATCACCCTATAGGTACTTTGAGGATAGAATATCAAAATCCTGGCACATTTGGAAATGGGATTTTATAAGATGGCCCAAATGGAGATAGAACCTTATAATTCTGAGAGCTCTGATTCTGTTTGGAATTATAAGGTTCTATCTCCACTTTTACAAATAAAACCCCACATTTCAAAGAATAAATGTATATAACCATTGATTTTAATCAATTTATATATTTATAATACAAGCACACAGCTTGTAGTATATAATATAATATATAATAGTATAGTATACAAGCAAGTTTGTAAGAATTTTTTTATTTTTTTTATTTTCAAAGAACATGGACATGGAAAAATTACAGCTAAACAAAAAATGTTTTCTTCACATACTACACCCCACTCCTCTGTACTGTAAAAACATTTAGGAAGCATCTTTCATACATTAAAAATGGTTCATTTAGTAGATTAAAACATACAAAATATTGTGTAACATCATGAAAGTTATGTTTTCATCCCTTTCCACCCCCACCCCCTCTGTGCTCTGAAACATTTAAAAAAATGAAAGATGGATTAGTTAGAAAGAAAGAAAGATTAGTTAGAAAGATAGAAAGACGGATTAGCTAAAAAGAAATAAAGAAAGAAAGATGGATTAGTTAGAAAGAAAGATAGATTAGTTAGGAAGAAAGAAAGAAAGAAAGATGGATTAGTAAAAAAGAAAGAAAGAAAGAAAGAAAGAAAGAAAGAAAGAAAGAAAGAAAGAAAGATGGATTAGCTAGAAAGAAAGAAAGATGGATTAGTTAGAAAGAAAGAAAGAAAGAAAGAGAGAAAGATGGATTAGTTAGAAAGAAAGATATATTAGAAAGAAAGAAAGATAGATTAGTTAGAAAGAAAGAAAGATGGATTAGAAAGAAAGAAAGAAAGAAAGATTAGTTAAAAAGAAAGAAAGATGGATTAGTTTGAAAGAAAGATAGATTATTTAGAAAGAAATAAATATTTGAAAGAAAGAAAGATGGATTAGTAAAAAAGAAAGAAAGAGTGATTAGTTATTAAGGATACAGGGCCGTGCACAGACATTTTGAGGGGCAGTGGCTTAAACCAAAAAAGGGGGCACTATAAGGAGTTTGAATGAGGCAGTATCATCTTAATACAGAAAATTAAAAACAACTCTTTTATATGGGCAATACGATTACAATTAGGATTTAGTGCAAAATCAAGTTATGTTGTTATAATTACTCTTCCAAATAAATAATTCAATGTCAATGCCAGTTTAACTGTCTGATGCTCAGTGGGCTCTCACTCTCTGAGCTGTCTCATCCTATGGAAGTAGTATAGACATTTAATTTAATATTATACACTTAAAGTATAAATTGAAATGATATACAGGTTACAACAGTTATAAAGTCACACCGGGGTAAAATGCGCATTTGACTTAATTCTCTTTTATACCACTCAATGGCACAAATTCTGCTCAGCACTTTTTTTCATAAACGCTTTTGATGATGGACTTGGAAATTTGGCTGATCATTGACTTGATCAAAGTTGATTCTGTGCTAATTTAATCTACTATTTTATGTATATATTTTTAATGTTTTAGACTTATGTAGCAATTTAAATACAAAGATCTCAAGAATCTTGTTTCTGTATTTTTAAAATGAAAATTATGACAGATAGCCTATATTTATTGAACAAACATTTATTATTTAATTGATCAAAATAACTCAAATTGTTATAAACTTTACTAAAGTGATTGGTTTGAACAAGTATCAACTTAGACATTATTAAAAGCATATTAATTTAGCTTAAGTATTTTTATCAATACTGTGTGTCTTACCATGCTGGTTTTACCCCGTGTGTACCTCCTTGCCACCTCATACATTAATACGATTTTTAAACAAACCACCTTTCTGATTTATTTTCACACAAAATCTATTGCTCCATAAATTTTCAAACATATATTGTTCTGCAATCATACACTGGGAGTATGAAGGACTAAAAATGACAGAACGAAAAATAAATAAATAAATAAATAAAAGTAGAAATAAATAAATAAATGCAGAAATAATAGTGAAAATAAATACATTTTGGTAATATAAACGGCTATTTCTGTATTTTTACATGTATTTATTTATTTATTTATGCATTTCTATATGTATTTATTTATGTATTTATACATTTATTTATATATTTATGTATTTATATATTTATTTATTTATATATTTATATATGTATTTATTTATACATTTATTTATTCCTACATTTATTTATTTCTGTATTTCCACATTTCTACATTTATTTATTTCTGTATTTCCACATTTCTACATTTATTTATTTCTGTATTTCCACATTTCTACATTTATTTTTCCCTGCGCATGTATGCTAATTACATAGCATTCCTAATTACAATTACATTCCCGGTGGCTAGAGCCACTGCCCTTCTGCCCTCATCAGCTGAGGTGCCCCTCTCGCCCCCCTCCCTAACCCTCCAGAAGATTCCCATAAAAACGTTCTGTTATCGCTCCACTAAAGATCCACTGATTCCGCTAATCCGCTCCGTGTTTTCCTGCTCGCTCCGCAGCGTCACTCGTAGACAAGCATGTGTCTCTCCGACGACAGTTTCAGAATAGAATTTCGTCCCATTCACAGGTCGATTACAAATTACAATCCACATTACAGACAGTAGTCGATCCACAAAATTAGTATTTTGGTAATATGTTTTTGTATTTCTGTCGCAAAATGTTTTGCTCCTGGTCTTCAAATAGTGCTAACAAGTTACAACTCGTGTAACATCCATGTTCTTGGAAGAAAAGCAAATATATGTTTTGTGCCGTTAGCCACCTTGTAACCTACTATATTAAAGTACTATTCATTTAGATTAGAACACATTTAGATAATATATAGTATATTACCTTTTTATTATGTATAATGTTAATATGGTCTCATTAAAATATTATAAATATGATGTATGTTATAGATAGATACTATATCAACTAAGGCAACTGATTATAATGGGAAATATATTTACAGGAGTTAATGTGTGAAAAACTGTCTGCTAAATATTCTATACATAATGATTTACCCTCTGGCTTTCTAGAACTTTGATTCAATTTTTGCAATGTTGAATAGGCTTTGTCTTTGCTCTTTCTCACTCTGTTCTTCTAATTTTGTGAAGGCATTGTTTTTTTGTCTACAAAATCTGCAAACAACAGAAAATGTTATTTATTTATTTGTGATTTATTTATTAGTGTTATTTATATTAGATTAGATCAGGTTAAATAATTTGATTGAATAAGAATTCAAATTTTCACTACTCACCTATGAAGGACTAAAAATGACAGAACGAAAAATAAATAAATAAATAAATAAAAGTAGAAATAAATAAATAAATGCAGAAATAATAGTGAAAATAAATACATTTTGGTATTATAAATGGCTATTTCTGTATTTTTACATGTATTTATTTATTTATTTATGCA
Source organism: Abramis brama (assembly GCA_022829085.1). Lineage (NCBI taxonomy): Eukaryota > Metazoa > Chordata > Actinopteri > Cypriniformes > Leuciscidae > Abramis > Abramis brama. The sequence continues at coordinate 37,458,807 of CM040766.1, forward strand.
TTTTATATGTATTTATTTATGTATTTATACATTTATTTATATATTTATGTATTTATATATTTATTTATTTATATATTTATATATGTATTTATTTATACATTTATTTATTCCTACATTTATTTATTTCTGTATTTCCACATTTCTACATTTATTTATTTCTGTATTTCCACATTTCTACATTTATTTATTTCTGTATTTCCACATTTCTACATTTATTTTTCCCTGCGCATGTATGCTAATTGACCAATGGCTAACCACGCCCCCTCCACTCACTCGGACAAACAGTCAACATTCGGTAACAGGCGCTTTGGCAGCTGTCACAGTAGGAGACATTTCACAGGAGTCAATTGATGATTTTTTGGAGACAGAAAGATTATATATCATCTCGATGTCACCAAAAGGGCCTTAAATATGCATTGGAGGGTTATATTAATAATTTTATAGTTGAGAAGGTCGATAAGCTTTAGCTCCAGAACAAAGATTTACAGTTCACAGTGTAAACGTTATAGTTTGGTGCTATTTCGCTTCAAACGCTCGCTTTATACGCGTGTCCTATTCGCTTTGGATTCAAAATGTTCAAGCGTCGAAATAGACGCGGATACGCGCGAATTTGACGCTCTATTCGCGTTTGGTGTGAGCGCAGAATAATGAACAGGCTGCGATGTCAAGATTGCATTGCTGGAATGTGTGTGTGTGTTTGTGTGTGTGTGTGTGTGTCAGAGAGCGGGCGCGATCGAACAGTGGAAACATAAAAACATACTCCATTTTGTTCATACAGGACATAATTAAAACTGCAAAGTGTTTAGCCTACTTATATTTGTGTAAAACACAACATTGTGCTTTTGTCAAACTGTAAACTCTTGTCAAACTGTAACCTACAACTGTCACCCAACCAAAATCACACACACACGCTGTTTAAAGCCAAAATGACAAGAAAAAACAAAAACGAATGAAAACCGATAACCGCAATGCATTGCAATGGACGAGGAAGCAAGCAGAGAATGTCCGAGTGTATTGGGTTAGCTATGCGTACTGTGATTGGCTCATCGCGTTTGGGGGCGTGGCTTAGCCATTGGTCAATTAGCATACATGCGCAGGGAAAAATAAATGTAGAAATGTGGAAATACAGAAATAAATAAATGTAGAAATGTGGAAATACAGAAATAAATAAATGTAGAAATGTGGAAATACAGAAATAAATAAATGTAGGAATAAATAAATGTATAAATAAATACATATATAAATATATAAATAAATAAATATATAAATACATAAATATATAAATAAATGTATAAATACATAAATAAATACATATAGAAATGCATAAATAAATAAATAAATACATGTAAAAATACAGAAATAGCCGTTTATATTACCAAAATGTATTTATTTTCACTATTATTTCTGCATTTATTTATTTATTTCTACTTTTATTTATTTATTTATTTATTTTTCGTTCTGTCATTTTTAGTCCTTCATACTCCCAGTGTATGATTGCAGAACAATATATGTTTGAAAATTTATGGAGCAATAGATTTTGTGTGAAAATAAATCAGAAAGGTGGTTTGTTTAAAAATCGTATTAATGTATGAGGTGGCAAGGAGGTACACACGGGGTAAAACCAGCATGGTAAGACACACAGTATTGATAAAAATACTTAAGCTAAATTAATATGCTTTTAATAATGTCTAAGTTGATACTTGTTCAAACCAATCACTTTAGTAAAGTTTATAACAATTTGAGTTATTTTGATCAATTAAATAATAAATGTTTGTTCAATAAATATAGGCTATCTGTCATAATTTTCATTTTAAAAATACAGAAACAAGATTCTTGAGATCTTTGTATTTAAATTGCTACATAAGTCTAAAACATTAAAAATATATACATAAAATAGTAGATTAAATTAGCACAGAATCAACTTTGATCAAGTCAATGATCAGCCAAATTTCCAAGTCCATCATCAAAAGCGTTTATGAAAAAAAGTGCTGAGCAGAATTTGTGCCATTGAGTGGTATAAAAGAGAATTAAGTCAAATGCGCATTTTACCCCGGTGTGACTTTATAACTGTTGTAACCTGTATATCATTTCAATTTATACTTTAAGTGTATAATATTAAATTAAATGTCTATACTACTTCCATAGGATGAGACAGCTCAGAGAGTGAGAGCCCACTGAGCATCAGACAGTTAAACTGGCATTGACATTGAATTATTTATTTGGAAGAGTAATTATAACAACATAACTTGATTTTGCACTAAATCCTAATTGTAATCGTATTGCCCATATAAAAGAGTTGTTTTTAATTTTCTGTATTAAGATGATACTGCCTCATTCAAACTCCTTATAGTGCCCCCTTTTTTGGTTTAAGCCACTGCCCCTCAAAATGTCTGTGCACGGCCCTGCTGTAAGGATATATATATAGATAGATACAGTTTGAAGATAGATAGAAACAGTTTGAAAATAGATAGATAGATAGATAGATAGATAGATAGATAGATAGATAGATAGATAGATAGATAGATTAGTAAGAGAGAAAGAAATAACGATTGATTCGTTATAAAAAAAAAGATAGAAAGATGGAAATGCCATCTTTTGCCGGCTTCAAATGTCCAGACTACAGAGCTAAGAGGTGGGTTTTGATTGGTCCGTCTGTGTTCATTCAGGGTTTTGATTGGATATTGAATCTACTGGAGATAGAACCTTATAATCCCAACTCGGTTTATGTTTTGTGAGATGGAACCTTTTTATTTTATTAATAACTACGAACAAAATATTTTTTTTACAAAAAAATAACACCACACAGGCATTAATAAACACCTAATGGATCAGATTATGTCAAAAACTCAATTTCGACCAAAAGTGGAGATAGAACCTTATAATTCTAAGCTCACGATAGAGTAAAGCTAACTAAACCAAACTGATTACTAAAGCTTTCTAACATCATTGGAAGGTTTTGAGGAGTGTCCTGTCCCCAAAAGATGTGTTTTAAAAATGTATTTCTGTTCTTTCAGTTGTTCTGAAATTAAGACAGATTAAACTGCACACAATGACATATTCCTAGAAAAGCTGTAGTTTAAGGAACTATTGCAACGTAGATGTGTTTCTCTCAGTTTCGGTTGTTGTATGTATTTGAATATTTTGTCTCTGGGGATTGAGAATCACCAAAGCAGACGGAGCAGCTGCAAACTTCTGAGCGCTCAAGGAAACGTTTTAACAATAGCCAAACTATAATAAACTTATCTACACACAATGGGTCTCATTCATGAAACACGAGCAGAACGAATTTTTGTGTAAATCGCGTGTAAAGTGGTTCTGGCGTAAATTTTCGGATTCATTAAAATGTTCGTATTTCCCAAATGTTAGTTGGTACGAAAGAAATCTACACCTGCTCCCAGCCACGCGTAAATAGTACGTTTAACATCCGAACGTTTTGCTCATTAATAAACTGCATTTTAATTCAACGTAATCGGGTACATATTTACACAGCATTTTGAAAAAGTATTATATATAGTAATTACATACGGTTTTTCTTTTTACTTGTATTACGAGAGCCAGTAATAGCATCTGCAAACGGAACACAAGTCCACAAGTTTTTTTTATTTTTTTATATTCAAGCTGTTTTTTTTTTGTTTGTTTTTTTACAAGTCCGCAAGTTACAAGTGTTGCAGTCAAGCTTCATGTCGAACCATTTTCTTTTCACTTCTGGGACTGTTCGATTAAAAGATGAAACTCCATTAACTGCATCTGTAATATGCTGCCAAGCATTTTTACCTAAAGCATGTAGCCTATTACCTAAAAAAATCCTTTTTTTTAGGACCTGATACGCCACTATGTACGCTTGAAAATAAAATGTGGCGTTTTGAATGAACTTCTGATAATAAAACTTCAATTTCTGCATCTGAGAAATTTCTCTTCTTCATTCGCTTTTTTTTTTTTTTCTTCCAAAATTATACATGTAATAATACAATAGCATTCGCTTTTGAGAAGACATGTTGAAATCCTTCGTTTCGTGTCATAATATGATGCCCATATATAGCTGTCAGTCGGTTTTAATTGGCGGGATTTATGGTAATTGAGAATGAGCGTGCACGCGCGTCCCATTTACGAGTGATTGGAATTCATTAACCCACACACACATTTCACTATCAAATCTGACGTTTACGAAGTATTTGTGAATCAGGAGAAGAATTTTCGGGAATGTCTCTTTACGCGCAAATCACTCACATATTTACTCGTATATTTACGAATGTTTCATGAATGAGACCCAATATCTTAAGCTTGATGAGCTAAACAATTCAAAACAATTTGCAATGCTGTAAAATGTATAAATGTATACATGTATTTAATTGTAACAACATCCAATTATGGATTTATGTGTAGTCTACATTACAACTAATACTTAAGATTTACTTGAATTACATTTTGTGGTCCATCCAAAAGTATGCCGCTTGAAACATTTGCTGAAAAATATTTTAATCTCCAAGTAAGTTTCTTGCTTTGCTTTCATGCAAATGTGGTGGGCACGTGTTTATGTTACACCCCTGAAAAAGGGGAGAAATAATCACAAGAGTGATATGGGTGTTTCCTCACTTAAAACTTTAGTGTTATATTTGCAACAATAATACATTTTACAAATCAACAGATGTACAGCAAATAGTAGGGTATATGCTTATTCAAGTCACAACAGCATACTCTATAATTCACTGGAACATACTCATTTTGTCAATATAACTTTAGCTGTCAATCAAGCACAAAGTAGCTTTAGCTCAATAAACAATAACTACATTTATCACACATATCAATAAAGTGCTTGAAAGACATTATACAAATAACACAGCAAAATGGATTATTAACTGCGTATCTGTTAATTCACAATTGACATAAAATGGCGGCTGCTCCTGCTCTCGTTACGAAGCTATTTTTCTCTGTAACCGAGCGGGGGCTCCGCTCACACGCGCACCTTTTAAACTCTGCAAACTTAACCCTCACTTACTCAAAATGTTACTAAAACACACCTTCAACACTCTTAACATGTAAACTCATTATTACATTTACTCAACTCAGTTTAATATCTACAACGTACCTGAAAAAGGGGAGAAATAATCACAAGAGTGATATGGGTGTTTCCTCACTTAAAACTTTAGTGTTATGAGGAAAAGACCGCGATTTCCCCGGAGAAAAGGATTGGAAGACAAAAGCAATCAATCACGGGCGCATAGATTAAGATCACTTTGGCGATCACAGATTAACAATTTTACCCGTAAATTAGGCACTACAAAATGAAGTAATCAATATAACATTTACATATTCCTCTTATGATTGTTACCCTTTGTACACATGTCAGATTTTAACTTTTTAACACAATTATATGAATTGTATGAAATTATATGAAATCCTTATTTCTAGTACTGAACGCATGAGCTTTTTAACCTTAAATATTTTAAGATACTCACATCCTATTAATTTAATAAAACCTTTTAACCCATAACAGTACAGTAAGTATTTTCTTTAACCTGTCACATTCTCCCCGACAAAATAAATGTCGTCCCGACATTACCAACATTCATCTTAAACAGTCTCTTATGCGCTAGACCTAGAAAATCATCTTCTGTGAGCCAGTACTTGAGCAGAGGTCAAAGGTCACAGCTCAAATAAAGTCAACGCATTATCCACAGTCCATATCTGTTGACCAACAGTTCAAATAAAGTCAACTCGTTATCCACAGTCATTATCTGTTGACCAGCTGTTCAAACAGTCCATAAGCAGTCCTTTCTCATTGAGGACTCATTTCTCTATTGATTAACAGTCCATCAGGCTCAATGATCTGTATGCATAGTCTGCAAATTGTCTCTTGCAACAGTCTGTAAAATCAGTCAAACCTGTCATCTCTATAGCGTTATACTTGCTGAAGTCCATACATGCAGGGTGGCTGAAGGTAGTATTGGTGTGGTGATGGCAACCACGGAACCAGTCCTGGTGCAGGATAGACAGAGAACAACTGCGGTTGTGGCTGGATACTGTACAAGGAAGGGCTACCAAGCTGATCATAGGTGATACGTCTTGGAGGGTGTCTTTCTCTTTGTGGCCGCTGGTAGGCTGGGTCCTCAGGTTCAGCAACAGTAGTTAATGAAGGAAAGGCCCTTGGTGGACGATCATCAGGCAGATTTTCATCAGGCAAGTTCATTTCTTCAGCAGGTAAGTTCATCTCTTCAGCAGGTAAGTTCATCTCTTCAGCAGGTAAGTTCATCTCTTCAGCAGGTAAGTCTTTAACGGTTGTTGTCCCCTCCAACTGCTTCTCAACAAGGAGCTGTGCTGGTAGCATATCAGGAGCTGGCACTACAACTGTCTCTTTCAGTGGTGGAGGCCTGTGTTCCGACTCTCTCGCTGATTCAATATATGTGGGGACTTGTAGCGGCTCATGATGAAGGTCATATTCATCCCCGCTGTCTTCATCAGAGTCAAGAGATTGTGATGCAGGCTGATGTCTCCTTTTTTTCTTACTTTTGTCCTTGTTAGTCATTTCTGGTTGTGTCTCAAAAGGTAAGTGGTCACAGGACATGAGCAGTTTTCTGTGCAGAACTCTGGAGCGTCCCCTACCCTTTTCTGGTCTCACTTCATAAATCGGCAGGTCTGAACCCATTTGTCTCACTACTGTGTGAATTGTATCTTCCCAATAGTTACGGAGCTTACCGGGTCCTCCTCTTGGTGTAAGGTTTTTAATTAGAACTCGCTCGCCAGGCTGTAGCACTGCACTCCTAACTTTGGTGTCATAGTACTTCTTACTTCTTTCAGCATTTTTCTGAGCATTTTCATTTGCAATGGCGTATGCTTCCTCCATCCCTTGTTTCCATTTCTCCACGTAGTCTCGCTGGTTACTGGGACCTGCCTCTGTACACAATCCAAAGAGCATATCAACTGGAAGCCTGGGTGATCTCCCAAACAGAAGATAAAAGGGTGAATAGCCAGTCACTTCGCAACGGGTGCAGTTATGCATAAACTAGTTTGTGCAGAGACTCTTTCCAATTTGATTTTTGTGTCTCAGTTAGTGTCTTTAACATTTGCAACAAGGTTCTGTTCATACGTTCCACTTGACCGTCACCCATCGGGTGATAGGGTGTTGTTCTGGACCCCGCCATGCCACTGAGTTTCTTTAACTGATGGAACAACTGATTTTCGAATTCTCCCCCTTGGTCATGGTGGATGCGGACGGGAAACCCAAACTTCAGGGCAAAGTCATTGAAGATGAGATTTGCAGCAGTTTTTCCTGACTTTGACGTGGTGGCATAGGCTTGCGTGAAACGTGTAAAATGATCAACAATAACGAGGATGTACTCGTATCCGCCTTTGCATCTGTCAAGATGGAGGAAGTCTATGCATACCAGTTCAAATGGCTGTGTTGTCACAATGTTTGTCAGAGGAGCTCTTATTTCATGGCTTGGCTTTTTCTGTTTGACACAGCTACAAGTTTTAGTCACATAGTGCTCAATGTCAGATTGCATATATGGCCAGAAGAAGCGGTCACGGACTAGTGATACAGTGCGGTCAGTACCTTGGTGTCCCATGTTATTGTGTAACTCTTTCACCACTTTACCTTTGTACTGCTCTGGTAGAACTAACTGCTTGCGGGCTGTAGTGATTCTGTACAGAATGCCATCACTGTCTATTGTCAATTTGTCCCATTCTCGGAATAAGCATTTTATCTTTGGGCTGAATTCTTTTTGCTCCTTAACAGGTGGTTTGGAACCAGATAGTTTGAAATTGAGCACAGGACGGATGACCGGATCAGATTTTTGTGCTTCTCTTATCTCATCTTTTGGAATCGAGCTGATGGATGCAGCAGTTGTCTCACCTTCAACTGATACTGACATAGATGCAGCTGAGAGTGACCAAGTTGCGACATACTCTTCCTGTACCTCAACTGCTTGTATCGTGGCAGTAATAGTGTCTGGTGGAAGCTCTTCAGAACATTCTCTCATCAGTGACTCTACATCCAGTGGCATCCTTGACAAAGCATCTGCATCACTGTTCTCTCTGCCCGGCCTGTACTTGATTGTAAAGTGGAAATCAGCTAATTCTGCAACCCACCTGGAAGTGGTTGCGTTCAGTTTTGCAGTAGACAGTATGTAGCTGAGCGGATTGTTATCGCTGTACACAGTAAATGTCGGAGCATAGTATAAATAATCACGGAACTTATCAGTGATTGCCCATTTTAGAGCTAGAAATTCTAGCTTGCCAGAGTGATAGTGATAGTTCTTCTCAGCTGCTGTTAATGTTCGAGAGCCATAAGCAATGACCCTAAGCTTCTCATCTTGCTTTTGATAGAGAACTGCTCCCAAGCCTTGGTGTGACGCATCAGTGTGTACAACAAATGGCTGAGTGAAATTAGGGAAACCTAAGACTGGTGGGTGAAGCAAACATTCAATCAGCTGTTCAAGTGACTGTTGGTGCTGGTCACGCCACATGATTGGCTGGTTTGAGGGCACAACATGACTTATTTTCTTTGTTTTAGTTTTCCGTGGGTGGTCAGGTACTTTCTCTGCTTTCAGGAGGTCATACAGACAGCTGGCCTTCCTAGAAAAATCTTTGATGTACTGTCTGTAGTAAGTGAGTAACCCAAGCATTTTCCTGAGCTGGCCCACCGTCTCTGGTCTGATTTCTTTCAATGCTCTTACTGCTTCAAAATCGGCTGGGTCAACTTTGCTGCCCTCTGCAGACACTATTCTTCCCAAATAACGGACCTGGGGTTTACAGAGGTCACACTTACTTGGCTTGAGTTTGATGCCATACTCTCTGAGGCGCTGCAAAACTTTACGCACATCATTCACATGGCTGTCGAAAGTTTTACTGAAAACTAGTGTGTCGTCAAGATAAGGAATGCAGATGTTATCCCGGAGCCCTTCCAGACATTCCTCCATACAACGCTGAAAAGCTGCAGGAGCGTTCATGAGACCGAATGGTATGCGTATCCACTCATAGAGTCCCCACGGGGTCACAAATGCTGTCAGTGGTCTGCTTTCTTCAGAGATAAACCCCTGGTGATATGCTTTTCCCTGATCTAAGAGGGAGAACCAGGAATTACCACCTAAGCTGTCCAGGATGTCTTGGACCCGAGGGATTGGCTGGCGGTCGGGATGCGTCTTTCGGTTCAGCTCTCTGTAATCTATACACAACCGGAGGGTCCCGTCCTTCTTCCGAACGCACACAACAGGTGAAGAGTATGAAGAGTTTGATTTTCTAACCCAGCCCTGAGCTATTAGGTCATGAAGGTAACCTTTCATCTCCTGATACAGTGGCCTGGGCACTGACATGTATGTGCGATTGACTGGTTCTGAGTCCTTTAGAGATATAGTCATTTCCAACCGTTCAATGCAGCCAATGTCATTGTCTGATCTGGAGAAGGAGTGACACTCTTCTCTAAGCATTTGCCTAACTATCTCTCTCTGCCCTTCGGTTAGGTGACTTAACTCTACTGGTGGATCCCACTGTTCACTAAAATTACATGGGGTTCGAACGCTGGTATGATTCACTGTAGCTGAGGTGACAGCTTTTTCAACGACTTGGGCAGGTAACACAGTCATAATGGTTTGTACTGTACCAATTATTGTGCGTCCTAACAGGGCAATGTCGTGGCCAGTGGGGTTAGAGACATCAAGCATAATGACTGGACAAACACCTTTCCTGACTCTGACTAATGTATCAAAGAACTCAAGTCCATCTGGCCACTGAGGGTTCAGGTCTGGCTGAAAAAGCATTGTCGTGTCCTCTTTGAAAGGCGGGGAAACTACACGGCACTCAATCTGAATACTACTGTGTTTTGGTACAGCAGCCTTCTTTTCCTTTATTTTCACCCCGTATTCATCTGTCTGTTCTGCGCTAACAGCCTGTATAAAAGCGCTCACCTTGTTTCTTTTGAGGCTTGGAAAATCTTTTCTCACTGTACTGTACCGTTTAGTCTTTTCGGTCATTGCCAGGATGTGCTCGATAACATTGAAACCTATGATGGGATGAGATAGGTGACAGCCTTTCATTACCAGCACTGGGATGATCAGTTCTTTTGTTTGGTCAGTTTCAGAGGCTAGCCGAAAAGTTGTCTCAATCCATCCCAGGTACGGCATTTCAGTCCCATTTGCTGCTGTCAGTCTTAGATCATCAGGTGAGTCCAGGATTTCTGAAACATCCCTCAGCCTTGCGTTTGGGAGGAATTCCTCTTTCCATCGTTCATCAATGACTGAAACCTGGGAGCCTGTGTCCCATAGAGCTTGGAGGTGTTGGTGATTCAGGTGACACTCAACAAGACACTGTCTCCCGACTAACGAGGTGACCTTATGGGGGTGGCAAACCTGTGCTAGAGATGGCAAAGAGTGGGCATTTTTCTCTGTGCAGAAAAGCTTTTCACTAGTAGAGTCAATTTTCAGGTGAGTGCATTTTTCCTTATGTTTGGTCCAATGCTGGTTTTGACATGTTTTGGAACAATACAGTGTCTCTTTACATGATGAACATTGTTTCAGGTTCTCAATTAAATCTTCTCTGGCACAATTTGCACATTTCTGGGACTTTTCGATAGCTATGGTTAACACTCGTCCCTCAGCGGTAACCCTTTCCCGTTTAAAGGGGCCTCTCTTGATGGTCTGACTCCCCGGATTTTACATCCAGCTTGAAAATGTTCTCCACTCCCACATCGGAAGCAGTGTGTGCAGCGTTCATCGGTTCTGGCCTGCTGGCAGATAAAACACCTCCTTGTAGCTTGAGCAGAGCGGTTTGTATACCAGTTGGGTGCATATTGATGCTGTGCAGGGTCAGGTGGTGCTTGGGGCTGACTATAGTTGCTGTAATACTGCTGCTGGGGAAGAGGTGGCTGGGGTTCCCTATCTGGCCTCCTAACTGGAGGTGGGGCATAAGCATAAGGCTGTGACTGAAACATAGGCTGCTGTAATGTCTCCTTAATCTGAGCTATCTCTGCACTGAGACCTTTTAGAGAAGCTACACCCGTCTTAAGTTCAGCTAACTCTGTTAATAGTTCTGCGGGTATCTTCGCTTTGACTTCCTTCACAGAACACTTTGCAGATGGCGTATCTTCTGACTGGACTACACTGACAGTTGTAGCAGGCTGTGTGGCATTAAACCGCTTTTTGTTTCGTCTTTCTAGTTCATTAGCACAAGCAATGTTAAGCTTCTCTAGCAAAACCTCATCTGATGTTTCACTATCTAGCAGGAGAGGCTGCATGTCTATCCTGATACTGTCACTCTGGAGACCCGTAAGGACTGTGTGTAAACACATACGCTGGACCAGTGCCGGGTCATACTTAAGTCCTGATTCTGACTCCTGGGACGCAAACAGTACTTTCTGCCTCAAATCGAAGACGCGCATCAGGAAGCTTTGAGGGGTCTCCTTGCAATGCTGTGATTCTGAAGTTAGCTGTTTGTAAAGCTCTGTTGCGCTCTTCTCTTGAAAGTGGGAACGCAGGATGCATCTAAGTGTGGGAAGAGTTAGCTGGGGTTTACCTTCCAAGTAGCTGCGGAGCTGTGAGCCTGGAGAAATAGCCCTGATTACTGCATCTACAATCTCTACCTCAGGATAACCTCTGTTAAGTCCATTCTCAATCTGATGGGCAAGGCTGGAAAAAATCAGTTTCTCTTTCTGGCCCGGTTCACCTATCTGCCCAGAAATTTTAAACTCTTTGCGCCAGTATTGACTGGGCTGTGGCTGAGCGCTGGGTGAGGGCTGCATGCTCACCTGAGGATGGACAGGGGTTTGGGGCTGGCGCAGAGAATCACTGATCATTGCATTGACTGCAGTAACCTGCTCAGTTTTCACTCCTTGTTGTGAGGTTACAGCTCTCGGTTCCTCTGTTCTGCGATGTGTTCCTGTTGTTTCCATATCATGTTCAGTTTGCTCTGTTTTGTTATCCATGCCACTGATCATCTCCGCCATTTTGTCTTGAAGTAGTAACAATTCTGACATGCCGTCATCTTCTAACTCTGCCAATTCCTCTCTTTCGATGAACATCATGATAAGAGTCATCAATGATATGCGGGATTTGTCTTGGACATTTCTTCTCTGTTCACCTGATATGCCAAGAAAATCACATATCTCTAGTAACTCGTCTTTAGTCAGGGTGTGCAATTTCCCTACTAACTCTCCCTGTAGCTCTTCCAAGGTGGTTGTCATGTTGACAGGACAGGAGAAACTTTTACCGTGCAGGACTTGAACCAGATGGTCTTTACTGTCTCTGATGATCTCTTAATGGCCTCAGTTGACACGTACTTAACCACCAGGATCCAGGTCCCTTCGAACAGCAACACTTTCCTCCCTGCCCGGGTTGTTATGGGGGGGATTTAGCTGGCTCGGAATTTAGCGACCAGTGTGTGGCCACTGGACATCTGAACAGCAATCCCAGCGGTGCCTCCAAAATGTTACACCCCTGAAAAAGGGGAGAAATAATCACAAGAGTGATATGGGTGTTTCCTCACTTAAAACTTTAGTGTTATATTTGCAACAATAATACATTTTACAAATCAACAGATGTACAGCAAATAGTAGGGTATATGCTTATTCAAGTCACAACAGCATACTCTATAATTCACTGGAACATACTCATTTTGTCAATATAACTTTAGCTGTCAATCAAGCACAAAGTAGCTTTAGCTCAATAAACAATAACTACATTTATCACACATATCAATAAAGTGCTTGAAAGACATTATACAAATAACACAGCAAAATGGATTATTAACTGCGTATCTGTTAATTCACAATTGACATAAAATAGCGGCTGCTCCTGCTCTCGTTACGAAGCTATTTTTCTCTGTAACCGAGCGGGGGCTCCGCTCACACGCGCACCTTTTAAACTCTGCAAACTTAACCCTCACTTACTCAAAATGTTACTAAAACACACCTTCAACACTCTTAACATGTAAACTCATTATTACATTTACTCAACTCAGTTTAATATCTACAACGTACCTGAAAAAGGGGAGAAATAATCACAAGAGTGATATGGGTGTTTCCTCACTTAAAACTTTAGTGTTATGAGGAAAAGACCGCGATTTCCCCGGAGAAAAGGATTGGAAGACAAAAGCAATCAATCACGGGCGCATAGATTAAGATCACTTTGGCGATCACAGATTAACACTTTTACCCGTAAATTAGGCACTACAAAATGAAGTAATCAATATAACATTTACATATTCCTCTTATGATTGTTACCCTTTGTACACATGTCAGATTTTAACTTTTTAACACAATTATATGAATTGTATGAAATTATATGAAATCCTTATTACTAGTACTGAACGCATGAGCTTTTTAACCTTAAATATTTTAAGATACTCACATCCTATTAATTTAATAAAACCTTTTAACCCATAACAGTACAGTAAGTATTTTCTTTAACCTGTCACATTTACTTTGACTAAGTTCTCTCTAATGAATTTCAGAATGTCAGAATTAGATCTATTCGAGAGCATCTATGTATTCAGGGTCTGTCTTTCTTCCTCTTTTTCCCCTCACACCTGCTGAAGTGAAACGTTCATGTTTATGACTAACAATTCTTGCAACAATTAAAGCCTGCAACAATTAAACATTAAATATATATTTTATCAATCTTATGCCATGGTTTATTTTACTTACATTGCTTAGTTTTTTTTACAATTGCAAAGTGTTTCTTTTTTCTAAATTCTTAACACAGCAACACCTGCATCACACAAATAGTCAAATAGTTAATTTTCTGTCCAAAACAACATTTTGTTACAAAATGAAAACAAACTTTTTCTGCATACACTAACTCTATAAAAACAAGGCAAACCTGATTCAGTGTCTAATAATTCTGTTAAAACACCATCTTTATATCCACCTGGGATAGTTAATAATAGCACTGAATATCAAATTATCAGTTGATGGCATTACAAAAACTGCATTACTTGTCATGTTTCAGTTCTCTCAGCATACAGGCAATATGTAATCCATTGTTTTTTATAATTCACTTTCCTTATACTTTCAACCATTCTTGGTTGAGTGTTGAATGTATGCATTTTGTTGGCAATATACTTTCTAAAAGTGAACGAGTCATTACTCTATAGAATGCACAGTAAAAAATAGCAAGTAACATAATTGCTCAGGGCCGCTATTGGTCAGATGGGTCCCCTATGCAGAACTTTATGCAATGACAAATGACAAATGATCCCCCGTTTAGCTCACATAGACTGATGTTTTGCTCATGTGAAAGGTTTGAGAAATGTGTCCAAGGGATTGTAAAAATAACTAAATAAATTGTTTTTTTCCCCTCTCTCAATCCACATTGAACAAAACAAATTCTAAGAGTCCCGTTATTACTGTGTGTGTCCATGTAATGGAATAATTCAACACCTGACTATGTCTCCAGCTATGTCTCCAGTCAACAGACTGATAGTGATCTGTTTCTTTAAAATGTTTATCAGCTGTTTCAACATTTTTTAAAATATTGCTGCTGTTGCAGAAGTAGAGGCTTTATATTATATTTAAGGTTTGGAACATTATGTCTTCATTTCTGGCATGCTGTGTTTGACAAGAAAGATCCATGATTTTGGTATTGTGTAAGCTTGTGTGAGAAGAAAATGGAAGCATTTTTGAAACATGTTAACTGTATATTGTGTGAAAATATAAAAAGTAGACTACTTAAAAAAAATAAAAAATACTAGATAAGTTCATAATTAGGGCCCAAAGTTAATTTAAGCCTTAAAAACAACCATGAGAAATTAAAAAAGAGCATCCAGATCAAGAACAAAGAGGCCAGGGAAATATGATTTTGCACTTGATTTATTGAAATGTGTTTTCAATGTTACTTTTAAAATTACATTTAAAATAAAAAATAAACACACAAATACTTGTTACAATATATTACTGAAATATTTAAAAGAGCACGTTTCAAACTTGTGCATTTTCGAAATTATGCACAAGTTTCATGCATTTGGATGAGGAGCACAAACCTGCTTGTTTTTGTAAAGGCCTTAGCGCCATCAAGTGGTAATATTGACGTTAACCGGGAACAGTGAGAAAAACATATTTGATATGTTACTATTTTTCTCAATTGATTTGACACATTTCTTCAAATGAAAGTAATTGTTCTCAAAACAATGAACAGTTTAATATTCACTGCATAATGAAGCACTGCAGTTTATTCTAGTAATGCATTTACAGGGTTGCCAACTTTTCAGTTTAGCTCGGAGTGAGACTTCTCCAACGGGGGGAGGGGGGGGGGGGGGGGGGGGGGGGGGCAAAAGACTTCAAACGGGGGGGGTAAGACTTTCCCTCTCTGCCGTGCGTGCGCGCGCTATCGGTTGGTTTGGAGCACAGTCTCTGTCTCGCATGCGTGCTCGCTCTAGATTGTGGGAGATTTTTAAATCATTTGCGCCATAACTAGTGGTCCATCCAGTAGTTAAGAGCCTGAATTGTTTATAGTAATTCTGAAATTTAGTGCACATGAGTGAAAAAAAATACAGCACAGAAGAATGTCTATTTTTGCGTGAGATTTCTTTGTTGAGCGTGAGAGCGTGAGATTGAGGCTGAATGCGTGACTGTCACGCGAGATGCGTGAGAGTTGGCAACCCTGCATTTATAATACTATCTTCAGGTGTGTTCTCTATTGTTTTTTATAACATTATCAGCCATACAAATACACTAATGAAGATGCATTGTTCATTGTTCATCCACCTCAGTGTTCTTGACTTTAATTCTGAAAAATGTTTGGACATTTGCAGAACTTGCCATGCTAAGACTGTCTCAAAACTACAAATGTACACTATCAGCAATCACAATACTCATAAAAATATGTGTAATGCCATATAACACTTTGGATCTGTTTAGCTTCTCCCAAGAAGAGGCCATGAGCGTGACTCCCATGCTTTCTTATTATTTGTATAACAATGTTTGTTACTTTTGAGAAAAAAGAAAAAAAGAAATTATACATGATTGACAATTAGCATGTTAGGATTGGCGGTATGGTTCTGTTCTGGGAGAGAATTCCCTGTGCATTCATGCAGCCTAGCATGGATAAGAGCAGGGAGAGCAGCAATAACCCCCCTTAGGGTAAACAGAACAAACATGAATGTATTGCAGATATCATTAATTCAAGATTTTAAAGTACTACATAATTCGAGAATTTATTCTGATTCAAGGGGAAGAGGAGATGGGGATGGAGGAGGGTAATTAGCTACTGAGAAACGCGATAGCTGTTGATAATACTGAGGAGCTTGTATATGTATACAGTGATAGACATCCTATTCCTAAGCCTATTATTGATTTTTATTTCCACTTCCCTTTTATCCAAAGAGACGGAACTATCTGCACTGTATTTATCAACGGGAAATACATCATGCTAAAATAATCTGTCATATAGGCTACTGTGGCTCACATTATTGGGGTCGCTTGCAAGTCGCCAATAATTTGGCGGGGGTCGAAATTCGCCACAACAGCGGAATACCACAATAGGCTTAAAGCCTGCATAAAATATTATAGCACTATACCAAAATAATATGTAAAGATAAAGCTTACAGCAGTGTCTTCATACATTAATAAATAATAATAATAATAAAAAGCAAAACACGCCTAATGCACATTTTCTTTGATCTTAATTTTCTTGAAGTGAACC
This sequence comes from Abramis brama, assembly GCA_022829085.1. NCBI lineage: Eukaryota > Metazoa > Chordata > Actinopteri > Cypriniformes > Leuciscidae > Abramis > Abramis brama. The sequence goes on from CM040766.1 coordinate 37,475,435, forward strand.
TTGCTGTATTTTTGTGTAATTAATTAAGAGTACACCGCAGTCTTACTCCAAACAAGGTGATCGACTTTAAACGTGCCTGCCGCCATAAACACGATCTTCCACTTCGTAAATACGAACTTTCCAGTAGGACTTTTCTGAACGCGTTGTTGTCTTTGGAGCTCCATCGATTTGATTTATAATTCTTGATTTTCTCTTTAAACTCACTTACAACGAACATTTTCTACCTTTCCTCACTTTGAAGCACTGCTGCTCAAACCTCATAGTTACAACGCGGACTGTTGAGCAGACGCGTCTCAAGCCTATTAGATTCCAATTAAATGCGACCTTTTGTGATCTCCTGTGTGAACGTGAAATGACCCAGAAGTGACCCGCATGCGCAGAAGAGTACTCAACGGTCAACGACGTCACTTGTTGTTTGCGGAAGTAGCTAAACTTCAACTAACTGTGATTCACTCTCACACACACACACACACACACACGAGCGCGCGCAGCGACCGTTACACAAGAGCCAGACAGCAGCCGCTGACCTATCTTATATCAGCACAAATAAGTTAACATAACGTTAGTCTACTCTTATTCACATTGGATAGGGCCTATATAATGATGGTGGCCGTGGGTTTTTATTTATTTTTTTAATTAACGGGCTCGTCGAGGTCGACCCGTTCGGCAGATTTACCTCAGCTCGACGAATATGCAGTCCGTTTTCAAACCAACGACTACTTCAACGCAGAATTATGACGTTTGTCGCGTATCAATGACGTGCGGGTCGGATACATGCGACCTGGCCGTTCAGACTGAAGTCGCATTTCAAAAGATCGGATACGTATCGGATTTGGACCACATACCCAAGTGGCCTGGGTCGCATTTGAAAAGATCGGATCTCTGTCGTTCAGACTGTCATGAAAAGATCCGATACAGGTCGCATAGGGGCAAACAAGTAATAAAAACTCAGTGAGTGTTTTAGCGCAATTTTCTGACGTCATGGGATCACAACACTAACTGTACGTTCACACCGCCGCCGCCCTGCCACCGACGCCGTAGAAAGATTCGGGGACGCTCTGACGTAGATTAGATTAGAATGCGTGATTTAAAAAAAAAAAAATTATTTAAAGGGGCCGCAAAAACCGTAGCGGCAATTGGTCAAAATCATTATTATTTTGAGCAAATGAATTGCATTCCCGCTGAAAAAACAAGCGTTTTTAGTTCAAAGAAGTTCTAGCGCGAAAATGTTGCCTATAAATAGTGTTGCGCGGCTTTTTCTAATCAAACTGACAACACTATGGATGACAAGTCGTACAATAACGGGAAACCCGCAACAGAAATTATGAATTTTTCCTCCATTTTGCTTAGGAACTAATGCGGTCGGAACCAAAGTTTACAGGATTGTGTTCTCTTGTATCCTCTCAGGCGGAGGACTTCTACATTCCGATTGGTTGCCGCTGGTTGCCGCCGAACCGCGTCATAGCTTATTATCATAAAGTTGACTTGATTTCAACTCTTATCGCCGCTCTCGCCGTCCAAGACGCGCCGCGCCGCCCTCGCCGGAGGTCGCCGCCGGCTCTCATTGAAAATGAATGGCTTCCGGCCACTTTGACGCTCTCGCCGCCGGCGGTGTGAACGCACAGTAAGAGATAGTAAATCTTTTTCGTTTTTTTTTTTTTTTTTTTTTTTGTGCGTTCCCGAGATTAGACCTTCCTTAACATAATGCCGAAAACCCTAAGTCTCTAGGTGGTCTGGTTGAGGAGGAGATAGAAGTGCAAGATTGGTGCGCACAGACAGAACAGAAATCATGAGTTAACAATCGCAATTTTGTCCGTTGGAAAATTGCGCTAAAAAATCGGAATTGGGTCGTTTCAGCCTGCAGTGTGAACGTAGCCTTAGTGATCCAACGCCGGATACTCTTAAAGGTTACCCCTGGGGATCACGGCTGAACGCTTCTTCTCCACACTCACTTACAAACAAACATTTTTTCGCCTATCGTGCGTCTACTCTACACCCGTACCACTAAAAAGACGGATTATATCCAAGACTTCAGCCATAAATTAGTATTAATATTGAAAGCATCACTGGTAGCGTCGTTGCTAACTTAACGTTACTGTCCATCCGTTAGAATGGCGAATATATCAGATGTAAGTAGTCTACCTTTTGGTGCAGTTGAAGACACATTTGAACTGCACGCACTGCAGTCTGAGCTGGAAGCTGTTGAGAAACAGATCCACGACCTTTTAGTGAGACAAGCCGAGCTGATAGACCGGCGTTTAGCTCTTGAAACATCACGCGCCGATGCACACAAATCAGTTATTAACGTTACTAACCCGCTGACTCCGACCTCATCTAATCCGTGCGTTTCTCAACATCGGTCCCGAGCGCAGAGGTCGCGATCAGCCATGGTCTCGTTCACTCCGGCTCCAACACGCCACCACGAAGCCTGGATGGTTCCGCAGCGGAAGACGCGAGTCAGGTCTAGACCAAGAAGACTCTCTCCGACGCTCCCGGTTTTCGAGATATCCACACAAAACCGCTTCTCCCCTTTTTGTGAAACAGAACGCGATGCTGTGATCATCGGCGATTCCATCGTTCGGCACGTACATGCTACATTAAGTAAAAGTAAGGCGCATAGTCACTGCTTTCCTGGTGCTCGTGTTTCTGAAATCGCTGCTCGCGTTCCCGAGATTCTGAACAGTGACGAGCACGTCGGAACTGTGGTCCTGCACGCGGAAGTGAACAACATCAGGCTGCGCCAGACGGAGGTTCTGAAGAAAGACTTCAGGAATCTGTACCGTAGCACATCGCCTGAAACAACGATCATAGTGTCAGGACCGCTTCCCACGTACCGACTAGGACATGAAAAGTTTAGTAGATTATTAGCACTAAATGAATGGTTAATGTCATGGTGCAATGAGCAGAAACTGCTCTTTGTAAATAATTGGAATCTGTTTTGGGAGCGTCCTAGGCTTTTCCGTGCTGATGGCTTACACCCAAGCAGATTCGGAGCGGATCTTCTGTCGGATAACATCTCCAAAATGTTAAATACCTTTTGACTAGTAACCAAAAGTCCAAATCATAGTCTCTGCTGCACCAATTTAACTGATATAAATACTAGTGTTGAACATTGCATAGAAACTGTGTCTATTCCTCGTTTAGTGAGATCAAATAATAAATCTACTGCAGGATCTAGGAAAAATCTAATTGTTATTAAACCAGAAAATGTTGCTATTAGTAAACAAAAACAATTTCTAAAGCTAGGTCTTCTAAACATTAGATCACTCACACCTAAGGCAGTTATTGTAAATGAAATAGTCACAGATAATAGCTTTGATGTACTTTGCCTTACTGAAACCTGGCTTAAACCAAATGATTATTTCGGTCTAAATGAGTCTAGCCCAGCAGGATACTCCTATAAGCATGAGCCCCGTCTGATTGGTCGTGGCGGCGGTGTTGCAACAATCTATAGAGATATTCTCAATGTTACTCAGAAAACGGGCTATAAGTTTATTTCGTTTGAAGTACTTGTACTAAATGTTACGCTCTTATATTTTGGAAAAACATCCCTATTATCTCTAGCCCTGGCTACTGTATATAGACCGCCTGGGCCTTACGCTGATTTCCTAAAAGAGTTTGCAGATTTTCTCTCAGACCTATTAGTCAATATCGATAAAGCATTAATTGTTGGAGATTTTAACATACACGTAGATAATCCAAATTATGCGTTAGGGGCTGCGTTTACAGATTTATTAAACTCCTTTGGGGTCAAGGAAAACGTTACCGGACCAACTCATCGTTTTAATCATACACTCGATTTAATTATATCACATGGAACCGATCCAACCGATATAGATATCCACAAAGTGACGATGTCACTGACCATTACATGGTAACTTGCATATTACGTACTCCTGTAATATATCATGCTGCGCCGCGTTATCGATTAGGCAGAACAATCCATCCACCATAGATAATTTTTAAAACTGCTTATCTGATCTGTCTCAGCTGCTCAGTGAACCCAAACAAACAGATGAACTAGAGGAATTAACTAGCACTATGAGCACCATTCTCTCTGGAAAATTGGATATTGTTGCACCCATTAGATTAAAAAAGGTCAGAGAGAAAAGTAAAGCACCATGGTACAACAATACTACGCATGTTCTAAAGAGAGAAACCCGTAATTTAGAGCGTAAATGGAAACAAACTAATTTAGAGGTCTTTAGAATCGCATGGAAAGACAGTATGTCACGTTATAAAAAGGCCCTTAAAGCGGCCAGGGCTGAGCACCTCCGTAAACTAATAGAAAACAACCAAAACAATCCTAGGTTTTTATTTAACACCGTGGCTAGACTAACAAATAAACAGATGTCACCTGAACAAAATATTCCGTTACAGTTTAGTAGTAATGATTTCATGAAGTTCTTCACTGAGAAAATAGAAAACATCAGAACCACAATTGTAAACGTTCAATCCTCAATCGCGCCTTATAATTCAGCTTCAATTATCACCCTGCAAGAACAATTACAGTGCTTTACAACTATAGAACAAAAAGAGTTAAATAAACTTATCACTTCATCTAAAACAACAACATGTTTATTAGATCCTATACCAACTAAACTACTGAAAGAAGTGTTACCTGTAGTGGAAGAGCCTCTCCTCAATATTATTAACTCATCTTTATCTTTAGGTCATGTTCCAAGAACATTTAAACTGGCAGTTATAAAACCTCTCATTAAGAAACCACAATTAGACCCACATAAACTAGCAAATTATAGACCCATTTCAAATCTACCTTTTATGTCTAAAATACTAGAAAAAGTTGTGTCTGCCCAACTGGGCTCTTTCTTGCAAGAAAATTACATCTATGAAAAGTTAAAATCACAAATGATTTACTTTTAGCTTCTGACCAAGGCTGTATCTCAATATTAGTTTTACTTGATCTTAGTGCTGCGTTCGATACTATAGATCACTCAATACTCTTAGATCGACTACAAAATTATACTGGTGTTCAAGGACAAGCATTAAGCTGGTTCAGATCATACTTATCTGACCGCTACCATTTTGTCTATTTAAATGGAGAAAAATCGATCATTACTCCAGTAAACTATGGAGTGCCGCAGGGATCTGTGTTAGGCCCTCTGTTATTCTCAATATATATGCTGCCACTTGGAAATATTATAAGGAAACATAGAATTAGTTTCCATTGTTATGCTGATGACACTCAAATCTATATTTCATCACGGCCAGATGAAAACGCTAAATTATCCAAATTGACAGAGTGTGTTAAAGATATAAAAGATTGGATGATGCGCAATTTTCTTTTATTAAATCCAGACAAGACAGAGGTACTAATCATCGGTTCAAAAAACCACCCACAAAACCTCTCACAATACAACTTTAACATAGTAGGATGTCCTGTTACTTTATCCTCTACAGTAAAAGACCTGGGTGTTATATTAGACTGCATCCTGTCTTTTGAAAATCATATTTCATATTTTACAAGAACAGCCTTTTTCCACCTTAGAAACATTGCTAAGCTACGTAACATGCTATCAGTTTCTGATGCAGAAAAGTTAGTTCATGCATTCATGACCTCGAGACTAGATTACTGTAATGCTTTATTAGCCGGTTGTCCTGCATCCTCAATAAACAAGCTACAGTTAGTCCAAAATGCCGCCGCTAGAGTTCTAACTAGATCAAGAAAATATGATCATATAACACCAATTTTATCATCACTACATTTGTTGCCTATAAAGTTCCGTATTAATTACAAGGTATTGCTACTGACTTATAAAGCCCTAAACGGCTTAGCTCCAGTCTATTTAACCGATCTTCTATCACCCTATAATCCATCGCACTCTTTAAGATCACTAAATTCGAGGCTTTTGGTCATACTTAGGATATCTAGGTCCACCAAAGGAGGGAGAGCATTTTCACATTTAGCTCCAAAACTCTGGAATAGTCTTCCTGATACTGTTCGTTGCTCAGACTCGCTCTCCCAGTTTAAAACTAGATTAAAGACGCATCTCTTCAGCCAGGCATTCATATAATACTTTTAATCTTACAGTTAAATCCGACCTCTAGTTCATAAACGCCAGAGGAGAACTGGCCCCCAACTCAGCCTGGGTTCTCCCAAGGTTTTTTTTTTTTCTCCATTAGGTCACCTGATGGAGTTTTTCGGTTCCTTGCCACGGTTGCCTTTGGCTTGCTCAGTTGGGGATATTTGGCGATATTTAATTTAATTAATCAATCAACAATACTATTGATCAGCATTACCAAACGTGGATGTTTTCCACTAGAAACAAACATTGATGTATTGTTTTAATCTAATACTGTGAAGCTGCTTTGATACAATCTGTATTGTGAAAAGCGCTATATAAATAAACTTGACTTGACTTGACTTGAATGGATGATAGGCTATATGACAGTCTTGCGCACTTCCTTCCTGTCGCCTGACTGCACTCTCGAGTGGCCAAGACCGCAAGTGTGGGTAAATCTAGCCCAATGAGATTGGAGGGGGGGCACCAGGGAGGACCAATCATATTCCGGGGGGGCCGGTGCCACCCCGTGCCCCCCCTCTAGACACGCATTGATGAGCCTTTCTTGTCCACGAAACAGAGAGGAAACCTATACGTTACATCAAACGAAAGCTATCGAAACATTCACTGAGCAAGACGAATTAAAGTGTTTTTACTTTTTAGTTTTACACAATTTAAAAGGATTTAAAATGTTTTCATGACTCATGCTAATAGCTTTATTAGCAGTCTGGCTTTTAGGAAGCATTAGTTTGCCTCCTATAGAATTTAGGCTTCTATGTGTTTTCAGGTCATTGGTTAAATAGAATTCAGTAGGCCTAATTATATGTTGTTTATTCTTTGTCTGGTACAGTCTACTATATATTTTACTGTGCTTATATTGACATTTCAATTTGAAAGGATGTTAAAAATCTTAAGCGGCCCATGAATAAACATAAGTAGGCTATTTGACATGGTTTGGACCATTGTGCAATACAGCGGCCACAGTGATAAAAGTTATGACAAAAACCGCAAGACACAAAAATTGGTTAACCGTAAAAAGGTTAACCTTTTCATCTGTAATGGTCCACAGCTTACTGTAGTAGTCTACGTAGTCTACTGGCTACATTTCTAGTTTAAATAAATTAATGGCATAATAATGGCCTTTAAACATTTTAAATGCTTATAGCTTTATTTAAAATGTGCTGAGTCCATCAAGAGGTTGTTGTAAAGCCTGTTGCATGAGGAGAATTTGAGGTGGCATGCATCACTGTGCATGGAGTGGCCACAGTGAAACATTTCATTTCATAAACCCCTTACAATTAACAATCACCTCTTAAAACAGTCCTCAACAAATTAGTGTATAATTTTTTTATGGCGTCTGAAAGAATTCTAGGACGGTAGAATATGACAGAAGGATTTCTTTGTTCTCATAAGGTACTGGCAACATCTGTTCCTCATTATGTGGACAGTTAGGATGGGGAAAGGTCTCCTATTCTCCCTATTCTAACACAGTATAGGGTCCTCTTGGCTGCAGATGTGCTTGTGGTAGCCAGAAACTGACCATATGGACTTGTTATTCAATGTATTCCTATATGATGGAAGGTATGTACTCTTATTGGTTAACTCTGTGTAACTCACCTCATATTCTTACTATATATATTCAGACAAAAGTGCCAATTTATTTTTTATTTATTTATTTTATTTATTTAGAAAAGGGACAATGTACATTAATTAACATTCATAAATGTAAATGTACCCAAATTAGCCCGAAGGCTAGTTTTCATTGGTAGTCCCTTTGCCAGATGTTATTAGGCTCTAAACTAGAAAAAAGAAAAAAGGTTAAACATTACAACAATACACTACAACAATCATAAATCTAGAACTTGTAAACACCTCTATAAAATACAATTAAGAACATTATACAAAAAGACAATATACACACAATAGAAAAAAATTGTTATGAGTTAAATATGACTGATTAGGTCTATAATAAAATTAATAATAAGATTAATAATAATAATAGAGGAGCAGCATTAATGTTCACATTGTTGGTTATGAAGAAGCCATTTCTTAAGATTAAGCTTAAAAGAGTTAAATGTTGAGCACTCTCTAATTGAGTGAGGTACAGTATTCCACTGATGTGAAGCTCTGTATGAGAAAACAGCTTGGCCAAACGATGTTTTCCTACGTGGAATTATACAATCCGCTCTAATTGCTCCTCTTGTAATTCTGTTTTCAATAGATTTAAATTTAATAAAATCAGCCAAAGGAGGAGGAGCCAAACCATGCATGATCTTATAAACTAAACAAACATTTTTAAAGTTGATTAGAATTTCCCAGTTAAACAAGTTATACTTATTTAAAATGTGACAATGATGAAAGCTGAATTGTTTTTTATCTAAAATTTTAAGTGCTTGTTTGTATAGTGATTCTAATGGTTTTAGGACTATAGAATGTGTATTTGACCAACTTGTCAAACAATATGTGACATGAGAAAGAATCATAGAGTGGAAATATATCTTTGCTGCCTCATTTGATAAACAATTTCTAATAAACCTAAAGTTAACCAAGTTAAATTTAATCTTTTTGCAAACTTTTTTTATGTGAGTTTTAAAACCAAGACAGGAGTCCAGATGTACCCCTAGATATTTACATTCTGAAACGACCTGTAATCTTTCTCCTGAAATTAAAATGTCCTGCTTTGTATCAGGCCTATGTCCTTTAGAGAAGAACATACAGACTGTTTTTGACACATTTAACCTCAGAAAACTCTGATTTAGCCAGGATGTAACTTTTACCATAACGTCTGTCTTTTTTGCAACCTCTTCTGCATTTTTACCATGTGTAAAAATGACTGTATTGTCAGCATACATTAGAATATTACATTGTTCACACTCCTTAGGTAAATCATTAATATACAAGCTAAAAAGAATTGGGCCCAGTATGGACCCTTGTGGAACACCAGTTGATAGGTCTAATAAATTCGATTTAAAATGATCAATTTTTACTAATTGAGAACGGGAAGAAAGGTAAGATTTGATTAAATTTACAAAATGTATAGAAAAATTATAATCATACAGTTTATGCAAAAGGTTATTATGGTTTAGAGTATCAAATGCTTTCTGTAAATCAAGAAATACAGCCCCTACCACTCCACCTTTATCCATTAATGCTTTTACCTTTTCTGTAAAGTAACATATTGCAGTTTCTGTTGAGTGATTTGCCCTAAAACCAAACTGCATCGGATGTAATTGGAAAGAACTATTATTAAGATGATCAATAATTTGTTTGGCCACTAGTTTTTCAAAAACTTTTGATATTGTAGGTAGGACACTGATGGGCCTATAATTACAAGGTAAGCGAGTGTCGCCTCCCTTAAATATAGGAGCCACAACCGCTGGTTTCCACGAACTAGGGAATATCCCTTGATCTAATGAACTATTAATGATATGTGTTAGAGGGTTGACTATTGAGGAAATAATTTGTTTCAATAAGAGTGTATCCATACCATAAATATCCTTAGCCCTTGAGGTCCTCAGAGACATGACCACTCTTTCAACCTCTAACTTAGTTACTGGTCTTAATACTAATGCTGTGTCACTTTCATTAATTGTTTGTATATAGGGTTGTTGTACAATAAAACTTTGGGCTATTTTATCCACTGACTCAACAAAATAGTGATTAAGGGCCTGTGCCACATAAATCGGGCTCTGTAGAACTGTATCATTAATCTTTAATTCAGTTAGACTTGTTTTAATATTCTTTTGACTAGTCAATTTTTTTATCTGTCTCCATATTATTTTTGAGTTACCATGAGCGTTTTCAATAATTATGATAAAAAAATCTGCCTTTGCTTTCCTTAATGCTCTTACTACCTTATTTCTTAACATTACAAATTTATTTCTATCATGGACCATCTTTGATCTTATCGCTAATTTTAAAGCATTATCCCGTTCCTTCATTAATTTTTTAATATTGTCGTTAACCCAGGGGAGGGACTGTTTCTTGTACTTGTATTTCGTCTTGATTGAAAAATCACTAATTGTAGATTGTAGCTTTTCTGTAAAGATCTGACTAGATTTCTAAATCTATATTAGATGATACCAAATCTTCCCAATTCATATTGTCAATTGCTGATTTAAACTCGTTTTGCTTATTTTTTGGAATACCGAACAATTCCTTATTACTGGTGTAGTAAATCGTTTGCTTGTTAATTTTCTAGAAATAAGCACCATATTATGGTCTGACAACCCTGTGATCATATTATATGACTTTATAATTCTCTCCGGTCTGTTACTAAATATCAGGTCAATCTGAGTGCTAGTGCTGTTTGTTATTCGTGTTGAACCTTTGATCAGTTGGACTAAATTAAAACCATCAACGACTTGTTTGAGCTTCTTCCTTATAGATGTGTCTTCCCAATTTAAATTAAAATCACCCATAACAATAACTTCCTTCTTAAAATCACATTGACATAAGACGTTCTTAAGTTCATCATAAAAACTGTTATTTAAAGCAGGTGCTCGGTAAATAACTATAAGTGTAAAAGACATCTGAGGTGATAGAATCATATTTAAACCTATACATTCTAAATCAATCGGATTTTGCCATATAATCTCATTACAACGAATAGTGTCTCTCACATAAATCATTACGCCACCTCCTTTCCTTTCGATTCGATCCTTCCTATAGAAATCATAACCCGGGATATTTAGAGCAGCTGATGGAGAATTGTCATGAAGCCAGGTTTCAGATAAACAGAGGTAGTCTAAATTAGATTCTAATAGTATATGATTAATCTGATGGGCAATTCCACGCAAAACTGTCACATCCATAACGCCAACACAATGCCATTGTATTTAGTTGGCGTTATGGATGTGACATTTTTGCGCGGAATTGCCCTGATCACTTTTTGATTTTAAACTTCGTATATTTAGGTGTCCACCTAATATACCCTTCGGTTTTACATTTAGATCCCAAATAATTCTAGAGTTATTTACCGTTTGAAAAATTTTAAATTTCCGATTCTTTTGTATTGCTCTGTTGACCACTAGGCTACACGCTTCTTCTTATTATCATGTTCATCAAGTTTATCGTTCAACTCCATATCACTTGAACTTGAGTGCAAATAGTCACTGCCTCCGACCGCGACCTGAGAAAGTGCCGTCTTCGACACAGAGTAAATCCCCACCGGCTCTACCGTCCGCGAATCCATCGATGGTTGACCGTCAGTCGACACCAACACGCCAGGATCGTACCCGCCACTCGTCCGCTAAAGCCTCCGGGGTAATCAGGTGCTCCGATGGCGACGACAACCCTCCCCTCCATGTGTTTTGCTCCAGATGATCACCATGAGCAACGCCCGCCGACCGAGCCAAATCGGTCTCAGAGCTCAGCTGGGCCATCATCGGATCCTCCATGGAGCTCGGGTAGGGCACACGGCACACAGTGTAAGGTTGCGGTCGTTTCAAAACATGGGGAGTCTCTGAATGAGCTACATACCTGAGTAGTGGTAGAGTTGCTAATGAAATTGTCAACAATGCTTCCCTCATCTGTTGCAATGGTTGGACCAGGGCACTGGTGAATCAGAATGTCCCCGGACAAAAGTAAACAGATGGCTATTATCACAGCATTATTGTGTAGTTGTTTGCGCACTGTTCCTTCCAATTTTCTTCGGTAAAACTGACGTGTAGTTAAGAAGGTGATACTGAACGCATAGGGCCTGTCCCAATACCTCCCCTTACCCTAGATTTCTGCCCTAACCCTTGTTTTTGCGCGTTCTCGTGTAGGGGTAGGGTGTCCCAATACTCTAAAGAGCAAGGGGGAGTGCTATTCAACCCTCAAAACATAGTGCGGTCCGATGCAGGCTTAAAACGAAGTGGAAGATGAAATTACCCAGGATACCTTGCGGGCTCAGCAAGCCGGTAAAATTTTTTAAACAAGATGGCGGACACCGCTGGAAAGGAACAATTGAATTGTAATTATATTTTCGCAAATAAGCATGTTAAAATTTCTAAATATGTTGGAATATGTTAGTTTGATGCACATCCAATGGACTGTAAAGTTTTGAACACTAATGTTAGAAAATATTTCACGAAGCTATACGATGTTGATGCCGAGTGCTTCAAGAGAGTCTGCCCATCAAAAATATATCTTATCTGGGTAGTTAATCTAATTTTATTTTCGATGTTGGCTTCCAATTATTATAAAAAGAAGACGTGAGGTAAAACTATTAAAAAATAGCCGTGTTCGTCTAGTGCTTCATCTTTTTCTTCACAGCGCGCGTCACTTCTCCCTAACGTTAAACCCAAACAGCACTGAGCACAATCAGTGATGGTTGTAAAATGCAGTGTCTGCTGATTATAAATTGCGGGAGGTGTTTGATTGTAAAAAGAGCTATTAAAATTATAAGCACAATGATCCGCGCAAGAGACGTTGACCCTGTTCCCATGGCGGCGCGCGTTCGGAAACGGACTGCAACTAGACAAGCAAACTATACTTTGGGTTTCATGTGCGCGTCTTAACTATCAAATACAGACAAAAATATGGCTAAATGACCGGTTTGGAGATTCACTTTAACACAGTGTATGTCTTAAATGGGAGTTGGTTGTGGAATAGTTGGGAGAAAATGTGTATTATTAGATCTGCATTCGGTCTTAAAGTGGCAGCGTCTAATAAACCTGCGAATGATTACACCTTTAATGTGAATAAAACAACTAAAGGCAAAGAGAAAATTTCTCCCAGCTCTTGAATGAATAACTTTAGCTTTAATGAGCATTAATCTATCTATAATAAACTATGCTGTGTTATTTTACATTTGATTACTTTATTAGATTTCTAGCATATTATTATGGATACTTATATCCTGATCATAACTGGGATAGTTATGTGCATGTATATAATTTGCATATAGTGGTGTCCCATTTCATAGGGAAAGATCTTCAACTCCACTTCCCCTCGTTGAGGGGACTTTACTTTTGAGGGCACTCAAAACCAAGTGGAAGTTTTAAGGGGGGAGAAATGGGACAGGGCCATACTCTCCATATCCAGAGAAGCAATTTATTATGTTTGTTTGTTTATAAAAGATCCCATGTTCATAATTATCGTTGTTGTTTTTTAAATCTATGTTATTATGTGACCGTTTAAATGAGACATTTGCTGGGTGGACAAACTTTAAGATTAGCGTGTAGAGTAACAGAGCAGCGACCACACCCGATCGACCATCCGCCATTTTCCACATGATTGCCAATAAAGTGAGATGAGATAACTTTCTCCCTCAGCACTGGGTCATTGAAATTAGGCATATTGGGACCGCAAATCTTACAGCATCATTTTAGATTATTATTTTAAAAATCTCAAGTTTAGATTTTTAAGTTATACCCACATTTTATATAAACACTCAAACTAGCTCTTTCTGGTATATTAATAAATAGTGGCATTGGCATATGAAAATTTAATGATCGCTAATCTTAAAGATAAATGTTTATTTTCTGATACCAGGATCTGACTGAATAGCTCTCTTGTGAGAGGTGTATGACGGAGGCACAGTATTTCAGTCAAATACAAAAATATCAGAAGCATCTGTAAATTAATTATCACTATAGTGAATCCAATTGTTAAAATAACATTATGCTCTCACTTCCATTTGGTTTCCAACAATAACCTTGTTATTTTATATATTTAGAATCAAAAATAATATTTACTTTGTTTAAACCACACTCTGCAAGCAGACTCACAATATAGACTGGAACTTAAACACCAGGATCTGATGAAAAGCTTTCTTGTGAGAGGTCTGTTTTTGTTATGGACTGTCACTCTGTGTATATGGGTGGGTGGGGCACAGTATTTCAGTTCACAACAAAAATGTCAGAAACATCTGTAAATTAATGATCACTTTATCCATAATGTGTTTCTCTTTTTCATCATCATGTTTCACCTTAAGGCTTCACACAGAGAATCTACAAGAAAATTAAAAAGGTATTATTTTTATTTTTGAATTTTTGAATTTTAAATTCATTTTTGAATGTTTTTATTACTTGACCATGTACACCAACTGGCATCACAGTTCAATTATTTATAGATGTCCCCGTTAATTTACAGTAAACTACAGGCAGCTAGATTCACCTGTAGAATGCTGTAATTTTACAGTGGACCTGCTGTTATCTGAATCAACAGTTTATTACTGTAAAAATGTTCCCGTTAATTAACAGTAAACTACAGGCAGCTAGATTTACCTGTAGAATGCTGTAATCTGAAGCAACAGTTTATTACTGTAAAAAATATTACAGTACTGTGCTGTAGAAAATATAGGCTGCACAGTTTAATACTGTCAGGTGTTCGGCTGCACATACACAAACTGTGTATTACTATAAAGTGTATTAAAGTACTCTAAAATGTGATCTTTACATTGTAACACTACTAGAATCTGACTATTTAAAATTTGCATTCTAAAATAAAAAACACACTGAAAATTGCTTGCAAACAAATGGCTCAAACAAAATATGACCTTAAAACATGCTTTTATTAAAGCTAATACCTTTAAGTAATATTCCACCATGTTCCTCACTGACACGCTCTCAATTCATAAACATCAGGGCTTAAAGAAAATCCCAAGCTTTCCACTCATATAAACGACATTGTGATGGAGGTCATGTGTGTTCAACTTGTAAACACGATCTTTCCGACATGGCTTGAACGCACCATTACATTTAGAGCCTTTGCCATCACGATACGCTTATCATAGTAGTTGTGTAGTTGTGTTACTACTCACAACCCCATCTCAATTTTAAATACATATTATACCCTGCATTTTCTGTTATGTGGATTACAAAAGAGAACAACACAACACTAGATAAACTTTTAGATTTATTCTCATACAACATTAGATAGACTTTTACCATATACCTTAAAGGTGCCTTATGTAAAAATAAATAAATTCATACTCCACATTCCATACCAGATGGGGGCAGTATACCTCCAGAAAGTGAGTTGGTCTACTCTAGAGTATGAATATCTTCAAGCTACTCCCCTTCACCTTTACCAGTGAATATGTTCATATTCGTTTTGTTCATATTACATTTTTATTGTTAGTTTGAATTACATTAATTTGACAGACAGCATTCGCTGATGTTGACCAAGCTAGCGCCAACGTAACCAGAGCTTCCAACTCTCACGCATTAACCGTGAGACACACGCAAACACTTTTCACACGCTCTCACCCCACACATCAATTTTCTCACGCACAGAAAAATCGCGAAGCAAAGAGGACACGGAGACCGACAGACTAGACAGAGCAGGTTAGTTATGATATAAAAAAATCTCAGCTCTCAGATTCTGTCAATTAAATACCGTTTTGGCGCTTGTAAATGTTACACGACAGATCCCTAGCGCATGTGAACCGATCATCTCTACTAGCTAATAGTAAAAAAATCACGAACACTGAAAGATACAGTAACGTTAGGCTACAACTTACCAAAATGTATTCCTCATACATAATATCGACCAATCAGTGTTTTTTATCATCGTGAAGAGGTCAATAACACAGCTGGAGAACAATTATGTCAGATTTACCTCAGTAAAGCCATTTAATATACATAATATAAGTCACGTAGTTGGCAAGAAAAAAAGAGCAATAGAGATTGTGCTATGTGTACTATATTACAATACTATATTTATGAACGTTATATACGTTTATCGAACAGCCTTCGATACATTTCTATGTTATAACTTCCCGAAAATCTACACAAACATATAAAACAAACTTCTAACGAAATACTAACAGCATCTTACTTACCAATCCAAACGAAATGTTGCAAGTTCGAAGTCAAACCTCATTTTTTTCATGTCCATTAGTTGTCTCCAGCGATGGAAAGCAGTGCCAATGTTTACTCTGGTTCTGTTCCTTTTTTATCATATTTTATTTGAATGTAGTAGTGGGCAGTAGGCTACTTTCCACACGATTGACATCAGGTTCAAGTACGCCCACAAGCCGTGCGAGTTATTCGTGTATTGCATGTTTGGCTGGTGGTTATGTTGCCGGCGTACCGCCTCCCATGGCCGAAACTGGTATTACGACACCTGTCGGGCCGTGGCTATTAATGCTAATGCTAATTGAGGTTGATATCTCTGCAGCACTATAACTTGACATTTTTTTAATGACATCATCGCCCTTATTTCTTCTCATTCTTTTGATGCATGTAGCTCATTTTTTGGATATTTTTACCTCAATTTTTACATAAGGCACCTTTAAAACAGGCATACATAATTACATACATATACATACATACATACATTACCTGTTCATAAAATACAAATATACTCTTAAGTCAGGCTTCAGTGAACACTAGCCAATTGTTTTATATCAAAACAAATAGTTTATAAAATATATATCAGCATTTTATACTTTTGGACTGATGGTTAAAGTCTTTTTCTGAACAGTTTTCCTAGTTATATTACACACCTCTTTTCTCAGTGCAGCTTTGGTCCTCCGGATTTATTCCAATAAAGTATCTGAAAAATAAGAGGAGAAAATTTTCAATTAAAATGATTAGCAGTGTATATTTTTGATTATCTAAAAAAAATTAACCAAAAACTACTGGATAATTCACTGAAGACTTGGAATTAACTGCAGAGGTCATACAGAGTACATTTATAGTCACTAGATTCTAGCATGAGGCACATAAATGTGGATCTTATCCTGATAAACGAAAGTTATGTGTCAGTCTGGAGTGTGAGCTTTGTTTTAGAGAAACAAAATGCAGACATGTCTAATATGACATGGGCTACTTACCAAGAAGGATCAAACAAGGAGACACAGGCAAGCATTTTCTCAAGGTCAGCAGGTATAGCAGACATCTATTGGTAAAGAAAACAATTTAAGTTGACTGACAGTATTTGTATCTGCAAATAAAAAGTTTAAAACTTAATGTGCTACTTGTTGCTTATATTCTACACAGGCAATAGGCCTAACATATTCAGAATATGAATGGTTTATGTAAAAATTATAATTTTCTCATTTACTCACCCTTATGCAGATTTAAACTCCGATGATGCAAAAGACGATATTTTAATGGAAATGAAATGTCTGTTTGTCCCTACAATGGAAAAAGAAGAGAATGGGGATCAATAATGGGGAACACCAATAGTCATAGTAAATGAAAGATAAAAGTAGCCTAATTTATTGTTTATGTCACATGTTTTAACCAGTTTTCTGAAGTGATTCAATTTGTTTCACCATACATCTAGCAATTGGAGACTAGTTTTTGATGCTTTGATCTCATATCTTTGATATTACATGAAACGACAGGTGACTTAAAGGGATAGTTCACCCAAAAATAAAAATTAGTCCATGATTTACTCACCCTGAAGTCATCCTAGAAGTATATGACATTCTTCTTTCAGACAAATACAATTGGAGTTATATATAAAAAAAATGTCCCGGCTCTTCCAAGCTTTATAATGGTAGTGAATGGCAAATCCATACAAGTGCATCTATCCATCATAAAAGTGTCCCAAACTGCTTTGAGGGGTTAATAAAGGCCTTCTGAAGCGATGCGTTGGTGTAAGAAAAATATCCATATTTATAACTTTATCGACAAAAATAACTAGTAGGCCTACACATCGATTTACAGCGAAAGAGTAACACTTGAACTTGACGCACAAAGTAATGACGAATGCGATAGCTGCTCAGCCCTGTTTGTTTGAACTGGCATAAATATGCCGGAAGCTAGTTATTTTAGTCGATAAAGTTTTAAATATGAACATTTTTCTTACAAGAATGCAACGCTTTGCTTCAGAAGGCCTTTATTAACCCCCCGGAGCCGTTTGGGACACTTTAATGATAGATGCACTTCGATGGACTTAAAAAAAATGGTGCCCATTCACTCCCATTGTAAAGCTTGGAAGAGCCAGGACATTTTTTAATATAACTCCGATTGTATTCGTCTGAAAGAAGAATGTCATATACACCTATAGCATGGCTTCAGGGTGAGTAAATCATGGGCTAATTTTCATTTTTGGGTGAACTATCCCTTTAATGGTACTGTACCTTTATGTTCCTTTTGGAGCTTGAAGGTTTGGTCCCCATTCGCCTTCCATTGTTTGGGCAAACAGACATAATTTCTCCTTAACAATATCTTAATTTTTCCTCCAAAAGAAAGAGACAACATAAAGTAAATGATGAGGAGCTACGGGTGTTAGGCTAATAAAACAAACAGGCAAGCCTTCAGAAGTTTAACTACAATGACAAGGAAAACATAATGTAAAGAAGAGATATTAAAAAAATAGTCTCAATAAAAAAGAAAAATCAGTAAATTATCGACATTCCGTCCGTCCATCTGTTATGCTGCTATTTCTGTAGCGGTTTTTAACACGCACGTTCACAGTAGTCACACAAGAATTATGAATTTTGATCATTCCTCACCTATCTTTTGCTTCGATAAAGATTGGGACATGTGTCCGTCGCATAGGCTATGCATAAACTGTGCCTGTAACGTTAGCAAATACAAACCAAATGCAGTGCAACGAGCTCACAAGCATGCTATCGTTTTACTCGGTTACTTTTCCATGATTAAAACAAGCTATCCTGTCATCTAATTACACTTCACTGGATCTTTATAATATGTTAATATTTAGACGTACTTGGTAACTTACAGTTCAAATCAAAGTAGTTGCAAATAACAGCAGTAGATAATGGACGGTTTGAATCTCACATAAAAAAATAACCACATAAGAAAAAAAGAAAACAAACATTTCACACAATTTTTTTACTCAGATTAAGTTAAGGAAAATGTGCAAGTTGAATAAAAGTTTCTTACCCGTTTGAATGTGATGTGATGACAGTCTGTAGCCTACAATGGGCTCACGTTCCTGTGGTCAAAGTCCAAAGTCGCTTCATCCGATTTAAATCACAAAAACATCACTGGATGTTTAAAATGTAAGTAATAGGTAGTTTACATATAAAATAATACTAGGCAGAGCTGCAAAATGACCTCATGCAAATAAACTAAAATGTCTTCCTAAACTCACATGTGCTGTGCATGGGAAAAAAATATGGTATTATCAACCCGAGTGTCATACTGTTTCTGGTCAACACGCAATTTAAAGCGACCAATTTCTCCCATAATGCATTGCAAAAAAACGGTAACTTACAGTTATTACCTTTTACAGTCTATGGTTATTACATGAAAACAGCATTTTGCTGTAACATTTTCATGTAAATTTACAAGACTTTTTTACATTCTGAAATAGAACAGAAATAAATAAAGAGATCTTTAACCATTCCGCTTTTCATATATATATTTTTTATTATTATTATTAAATAAAAAAGAAATGAAGAAGGGCTTTAGAGTTTGGCTCCAAATGTTCCATATCTTGTACAACAATGTTAAGGGGCAAACCTCAATATGACATGATCTATGTATGAAGATGCACCTTTTTGTACAGCACTCTGCAGCACATCTCCGTTGAATTTACTGCATATCATGACTCCTGAATATTATTGTATTGAATGTGTGTATTTGATGCCTCTTTCCTAATATGCCATAATTATTATTTTCCTGCTATATAACCTTTTCAGTTTCACTAAAACCTTTGCATCTCCATTCACAATTACACTATTACACTGTAATCATTTTGTTTGGTTTATTTTGTATATATTTTATATATATATATATATATATTGAACTCAATATATATTTTTTCCAACTCAACGTTTTACCTTAACCCAAAGTACACAGCAAAAACTCCAGTGTTAAATTAACACTCAAGAGTGTTAAAGTTAATGAGATAATTAAGTGATTAATTTAGTGATGATTGACTATTATTGAAGACACCTGATGATAACAAGCAGAATCACTGAAGGAGAAAATCACAAATTGTAAGCCACCATTATGGTGATCGGTGTTTGCTTTAGTTGGGCTCTTGACCCTTATGTATGTTTACTTTGATTTTGCTTGTCTGCTGTTATTGATTTATATCAGTCAGATGAACAAAGAGACAATGTGATCTGATGGTGTTGGTTATGTTTTGACATAATCATGTTGTGATCCGAAAAACGAAACTTGAGATAGTTTGGTTTAACTTGTTAATTACAGCAGCTCTGTGATTCTACAGCATATGATTTTCAGTATTTTTCATATAATCCAAAATATTTAATAAACATTGTTCTGATCAAAAGACTTCCAAATGAATTTATTTAGAAACACTGACATCAATAATCAGCCTGTGAATCTCAACAATGGTGACAATAACAAAGCATGTTGCAGTGGCTACCACCAATCACAACTCATTAATGGCTCCCATCATGCATTGCGGTATGAATAAATTATGATCTGAATTGTGTATGTGTATTATATAATTTACTTTTCCTAATTGAATATTCTGCTTGTCACCATTGTTGAGATGCATAGACTGAATCTTGACGTCTATGAGTGCCTAAAAGAAAGTTTTTTTTTTTTTCAAAACAACTTTTAAGAAATCCTTTGTATTATATCTAAAATTCTGGATATTTATGCAGAATCACAGTTATGCTGTAACCAACAACATAAATCTAAGTCAGAAATAAGGGTCTTAAAGAGTTCAGTGATCAAGTTCAGATGATGATTGTCATAATATAACCAGTATATTTTTTTCTTTGTTCATCTGGCAGTTATTACTCAGATACAATAGCCAAACAAAATCTAGAGTAAACATATAAGGGTCAAGAGCCCAACTAAAGCAAACACTGATCGCCATAACGGTGGCTTACAATTGTGATTTTCTCCTTCAGTGATTCTGCTTGTTATCATCAGGTGTCTTCAATAATGCTCAATCATCACTCAATTAATCACTTAATTATCTCATTAACTTTAACACTCTTGAGTGTTAATTCAACACTGGAGTTTTAGCTGTGTACTTTGGGTTAAGGTAAAACGTTGAGTTGGAAAAAAAAAATTTTGGTTTGACATTAAATCAAAATTTATGGTTTTAACTAAATCATAAATACAATTTGAGAAAATCTAAAAAAAAATTAGCTGTAACAAATTACATCAATTGTTTTAAGTTAATCCAAAGTATCATTTTTTTTTCAGTGATAGAGGGCGTAACACTTACTTTGAGGCAAAGTGAAAACAGAAGGTATGAACTGAAAATCACAATTTTCCATTGGACCAATGTAAATATATATTTTGAATGAATTGCACTGATGTTTCACTTTTTTCAGTGTATATATATATATACAGTGAGGAAAATAAGTATTTGAACACCCTGCTATTTTGCAAGTTCTCCCACTTAGAAATCATGGAGGGGTCTGAAATTGTCATCGTAGGTGCATGTCCACTGTGAGAGACATAATCTAAAAAAAAAAAATCCAGAAATCACAATGTATGATTTTTTAACTATTTATTTGTATGATACAGCTGCAAATAAGTGTTTGAACACCTGAGAAAATCAATGTTAATATTTGGTACAGTAGCCTTTGTTTGCAATTACAGAGGTCAAACGTTTCCTGTAGTTTTTCACCAGGTTTGCACACACTGCAGGAGGGATTTTGGCCCACTCCTCCACACAGATCTTCTCTAGATCAGTCAGGTTTCTGGGCTGTCGCTGAGAAACACGGAGTTTGAGCTCCCTCCAAAGATTCTCTATTGGGTTTAGGTCTGGAGACTGGCTAGGCCACGCCAGAACCTTGATATGCTTCTTACAGAGCCACTCCTTGGTTATCCTGGCTGTGTGCTTCGGGTCATTGTCATGTTGGAAGACCCAGCCTCGACCCATCTTCAATGCTCTAACTGAGGGAAGGAGGTTGTTCCCCAAAATCTCGCAATACATGGCCCCGGTCATCCTCTCCTTAATACAGTGCAGTCGCCCTGTCCCATGTGCAGAAACCCCCCCCCCAAAGCATGATGCTACCACCCCCGTGCTTCACAGTAGGGATGGTGTTCTTGGGATGGTACTCATCATTCTTCTTCCTCCAAACACGTTTAGTGGAATTATGACCAAAAAGTTCTATTTTGGTCTCATCTGACCACATGACTTTCTCCCATGACTCCTCTGGATCATCCAAATGGTCATTGGCAAACTTAAGACGGGCCTTGACATGTGCTGGTTTAAGCAGGGGAACCTTCCGTGCCATGCATGATTTCAAACCATGACGTCTTAGTGTATTACCAACAATAACCTTGGAAACGGTGGTCCCAGCTCTTTTCAGGTCATTGACCAGCTCCTCCCGTGTAGTTCTGGGCTGATTTCTCACCTTTCTAAGGATCATTGAGACCCCACAAGGTGAGATCTTGCATGGAGCCCCAGTCCGAGGGAGATTGACAGTCATGTTTAGCTTCTTCCATTTTCTAATGATTGCTCCAACAGTGGACCTTTTTTCACCAAGCTGCTTGGCAGTTTCCCCGTAGCCCTTTCCAGCCTTGTGGAGGTGTACAATTTTGTCTCTAGTGTCTTTGGACAGCTCTTTGGTCTTGGCCATGTTAGTAGTTGGATTCTTACTGATTTTATGGGGTGGACAGGTGTCTTTATGCAGCTAACGACCTCAAACAGGTGCATCTAATTTAGGATAATAAATGGAGTGGAGGTGGACATTTTAAAGGCAGACTAACAGGTCTTTGAGGGTCAGAATTCTAGCTGATAGACAGGCGTTCAAATACTTATTTGCAGCTGTATCATACAAATAAATATTTAAAAAAATCATACATTGTGATTTCTGGATTTTTTTTTTTTTTAGATTATGTCTCTCACAGTGGACATGCACCTATGATGACAATTTCAGACCCCTCCATGATTTCCCAAGTGGGAGAACTTGCAAAATAGCAGGGTGTTCAAATACTTATTTTCCTCACTGTATATATATATATATATATATATATATATATATATATATATATATAGTTTAGTTGGAGTAAATGAGATTGTTCTGTTAACCTGATAATCTTAGAGCTGTTGGTATTTAAAATCCCATCTCTATTTTTTTCTTTGCTGAACTAATTATCACAATTAAAATTGAAACTGAAATGGCTAACTGTGACTGTTTATGTTAGATATTTTTAAAAGACCGGATAGATTCTTCACACAAATATGCAGGTGTTTCCTGGTGATACTGTCAAAATGAAACCTCTCTGAGCTCCTGACTGAACTGTTAGAATAACCTTATGCTTTTCTTCTCTAGATGCACACTGACATTTGGGGGTTTAAATTAAGCCAGGAGTAGGCCTTAATCTAGAGTAGTTAATTGTGTCTTTAAAAATGGCTTTCTGTAACACAGACTAAGTACAGATTAGTTACACCTGGACTATGGAGTCCTGAACTAAAATAAACCAGATTAATTTAAAACCAACTGTGCTAATCTGAATTAGCATGATAGAGGTTGCCTATAAAACATGGAATGAACCAAGAAAAGCTTAAAATTGCATGGAACTGAGAAGCAAATCCAAGGAAACAATGGAATCAGAAAAAGACTGCAATCAAAATAAAAATTACTAAACGAGCAAATTTGTTTTAAGCAAGCTAAATAAACTGCACACACCAGCTATGGAATAAAAGAAATGAAATGCTGGAAGTCTGTTTGTTGTGTGTTTGTGTTTGTGTGTGTGTGTGTGTGTTTGTGTGTGTGTGTGTGTGTGTGTGTGTGTGTGTGTGTGTGTGTGTGTGTGTGTGTGTGTGTGTGTGTGTGTGTGTGTGTGTGTGTGTTGGGATATGTGGTTTACACGGACAACACGCTGGACATTTCACCTGGGCTCCCCGGACCTAAGGGTAATACGGGGACTATGCCAAGGTCCTCATAAATCAAAGAGTGTAACTGCATTTGTTAGTGTCTGAACAACATAAATTCTCTTTTTCTTTGAAAGTCCTTATTTACCACTTGACCTGATTTTGAGTGTATCCCAGTGTATAGAACAGCGACCCCACCGCTGGGTTATATTTTGCAGTTTCATACACATTTCTGATACACACGGGGCATTTTGGCGGGCCGTCTTGTGATTGGCTGGTTTGCGCATGTTGGTGGTAACAAACGGAAGTCGACGGGAAGGTCCGCCCAGAAGCATGCCTAATGGACCACACCTTGGAAGTGTAAGCTCGACGTCATTGGATTTACTGGATTAAATACATACAGGTAATAATTATATTTATAAATATAGTTGCATTTTTGCATTAAGTAGTGTTTCCTATTTGCAAGAAATTGTAACTTGTAAGTTACAAATACTGCAAAATGCTATATATTTACCACAATGTTAACTGAGCTAGCTTGAGTGCAATCAACATGTCCTGCTCATTAAGCCTCAGGCTAAAGAGGTGGAGGACAGAAGTAACATTGCCAGCAGGTCAAATTTGTTAGTTTTGTTTTTAAAATGAATTGTTTAAAATGGTTAAAGGGACATTGTGTAGGAATTTCTCCCATCTAGCGGTGAAATAGTATTTTGCATTCAAACAAATATGCTCTCCAGCGCCTCACATTTTCAAATGCATGTTGCATCTACGGTAGCCCTTATGTACCAAAAAGCTATGACAGGATGTCTTATAATAGCACTTCATCGAGTTTTCCTTCGGGTGAACTGGTTTGTTATTTCAAACAAACTGCAACTTGACACAACGAACAAACGAATGTTACAGTTTTGAACAAACAAAACTTACAACCTTGTTTTTAGGGCCTTCTCTACTTTTCTCAATAGCTGCTATTCATCTAAGAGTCTGTTTAACTTTTAACTATAAATGTTCTACTGTCTATATAATAAAGTTCACAACCAAGCAAGGAAAAAAGCTTGTAATTAACACTAGAATTCGTGCCATGGCGGTCATTTTGACCGTTTTGAATATCTGTTTTATATCTGTAATAACTTTGTTGAAAAAATAAATAAAATCCTGCCAGTACCTGACTTTTAAACATTAAAAACATTTAAACATTTAAAATGTTTTTCATATAAATTACACATAAGGCAAAAAAACAAAACAAATGAACATATTTACCTATTTCGGCCATAGACGGTCATATTGACCGCACTGAATTTCGCGGTATTATTATAGGCTATACACCAATATACACAACAATAAAATGTGGTAAAAAAATACACAAAACATATTCAACAACAAATCATTTACATGTAATGATATTCAGAACAGAACAAGAATGAAAAAATAACTATAAACAAGCCAAAATTAAATACTTTATAAGCGAAAGTGAAAGTAAGCTGCGTTAGGCTCACGTAACTCTCTAATTAGAATCAAAATGTTTCAACATTTGCGATGTATTCGGATGGTCAACTATTCTTTATTATAGGCTTTGTACTTCACTCACGTTCCAATATCGACGGAAAAATCATCCTCTTCACACGCGCAAAAATGGTACGAATTGTACCAGGCTACTGACTATATTCAGAGCAGTGGAATTTTTATATGTTAGGCTGACTATTTTATTATGGCTATAATGAACAGGCTGCAATGTCAAGATGTGTGTGTGTGTGTGTGTGTGTGTGTGTAGGCGGGTGCGTGCGCGGGCGCGGGCGCGATCGAGCAGTGGAAGCATGAAAACATAGGCTCTGTCATTTTGTTCAGGACATCTACGGATATTATTTATTTATAAATGTATAATTAAACTTATTTAAATGTACAGTTTGGCGTTGTTTTGTTTTTAAAAGATATCCTAATACAATAAATGCATTAATCTCTCAACTGGGTATTTATCATTAAAGATATAGAGTTTGGATGCTATTTGACCGCTTGCGGCAGCTCTAGTAGTTATGGAATTCTGGCACTTCTAGTGTTAAGACCGTAACATTGACTTACCTGTCGAGAAGAAAGCAGACAACTTCAGCATCTCTTTTGAAAGCTTTCTCCTGCATTAGCTATCCCGACATTAACCCTTGTTTTTTGTAATCTCCGGTCACGATTCCTTTTACGGTCTATTTTGGACTTTTTGGACTACGAGGACTCCTTATCCTGTGACTCAGCATATGTATGAATGAACGGTGTATAAATAATACAGTGTAGCCTTTTAAACTTGCCAGGGCAGTGACAAGCGCCTCTCACTGCTCTGCTCCTCCACTTCTGCTGGCTTCAGTCACGTGACGCTGGCTCTGAACGAAAACGCGTTGTGGAAACGCGTTGGCTTAGTACTTTTTGTCCCTCTCTGCTATTATAGTTTTTCAAGATGGCGGAACTACATGGAAGCCTCCGTGGACCTACCGTCCCATGCATAGATATCATATAAAGGCTAGATGTCTCGTCCGCGCTGCTGGCCAATGGAGCTCGACATCCGCACACGGCGGCCATCTTACGACAGGGTGCTCGCTCACTCATAACATGGTGCATGTACTTTTAAATAACCATAACTTGCTCAATTTTCTACCGATTTTCAAACGGTTTGGTTTGTTATAAACGTCAGAGATGTAGCTATTATACTGTATACATATGAATAATTATGTTCAAAATGTTTAAGCATTCAGAATTATAGCCACGTTAATAACGTTTGTAAGAAACCAAACCGTTTGTAAATCCGTCCAGATTTCAGCGAGATAAGAGGATTTGTGTGCGTGCTGCTCACTCACCTTAATTCACAGAGCCCTGTCCTAAGATGGCCGCCGGTGATGCCGGAAGTGACTCCGCCTTAAGACATCTAGCCTTTATATGATATCTATGGTCCCATATATATAAAGATAATAAATTATTCATTTACGAGGACAAGTCAGATAATTAGCAGAGGTATTTGTATACCATTGATGACATATTTATGAATAAAAATAGTAATTTTAGATAATAAAATACCTAAAAACCTACACATTGTCCCTTTAAGTTGAGCTGTGGCTACCGCATGGCTTAATGAGCAGGACGTAGCTAGTTAAAGGAGAACTCCGGTCAATTTTAACATTGAGTTCATTTTTTTGTAAATTTGGAGTGCTGTCAGTACAGAGAACAACGACAAAAATCGGTGTTGCCTACACCGTGTTATCCTCTTTTTAAAATTTGCACCCTATTGACTTCAATGGGGCATATTTTAAACCTGCTTTTACCCTCTTAACATCCTTGATGTGTCATTACAAGTGCCCAGCCAATGTGAGTGATTCCTTCAGAGTGAACGCGTGTGAATCTGACTGCAGTAGATGTGAAAGATATGAATAAAAATTAAGTTAATTCGGCCAGCGCTCATACCTGTATTTACATCCTGTTTTCGGTTGAAGTCCAAAGTAGTCGATTGTCGAGTTCACGCGCGTGATCATAGGTAACTAAACATATGCGCGTGAACTCGACAATCGACTACTTTGGACTTCAACCGAAAACAGGATGTAAATACAGGTATGAGCGCTGGCCGAATTAACTTCATTTTTATTCATATCTTTCACATCTACCGCAGTCAGATTCACCCGTGTTAACTCTAAAGGAATCACTCACATGACCTGTGCACTTGTAATGACACATCAAGGATGTTAAGAGGGTAAAAGCAGGTTTAAAATATGCCCCATTGAAGTCAATAGGGTGCAAATTTTAAAAAGAGGATAACACGGTGTAGGCAACACCGATTTTTGTCGTTGTTCTCTGTATTGACAGCACTCCAAATTTAAACAAAAATGAGCTCAATGTTAAAATTGACCGGAGTTCTCCTTTAAGCCTCGTTTAGCACGTGAAGTGGATGCCTGCAGAGAGGAGAGGAGGACTAGAAAGCAGCTAGTTGACAACTCTGTTTTTTTTGGAATTGGAACAATAAAAGAACTAAGAGGATGTATTGATATCATCTTTGGTTTTCCTGGTCTGTAAGTAACTCAATAAGTTGATTAACAAGCTTATGTAACTGCCTGTCTGTATCCACTTGTAGCTTTTGTAATTGCTAAAGTCTGGACCTTTACTACAGACATTTTGTTTGTTTTATAGAATTAAA
Organism: Abramis brama; assembly: GCA_022829085.1. Taxonomy (NCBI): domain Eukaryota; kingdom Metazoa; phylum Chordata; class Actinopteri; order Cypriniformes; family Leuciscidae; genus Abramis; species Abramis brama. The sequence continues at coordinate 37,503,287 of CM040766.1, forward strand.
TATTTTCTTAGTAGCCCAACATTATTGTATTTTTATTAAGTTGCAGTGACACAGGAAGGCTGTGATATTAATATGAGTACTTTCAGGTGTGTTTATGATGTTCTGTTAGTGTACTAAACCTGTAAGATAAATTAATTGGTACCAGAGTAACCAACCACAATGATCAATATACAAAACATGAGGGGCAACAGAACTGACAGGTATCTTGTGCAGTGTGTAGAGTGTTATTTAAAAACACTCACATGATAACATTTCATGTCCTGGTTCTTTTTAATGTCATAATAATCTGTAATTCATATTGACCAAAGAAACCAAATTTAAAAGGACTTTGAACCCAAAAACACACTGTGAGTCCCGTTACTGTCACATGAAGAAAGAGAAAATGTAGAGAGTATGATATAAAGAGAAGAGAATCTGACAGAATATGTAGGCTATCAATTTAAGATTTTATCCTGGAAAACTAAACACAGCTGCTCTTAGTTAAAACTTTTTTTCTTGCTACCTGTCTGTTATTTTTGGATGATAACACTGAGCAATATGGTCTATGAAGCCTACTAGAGATTCGCTTGATTTGGTTTTTGATTAGAGAAATTATCCTATGTGGTCAGTGACTTTCTACAATCAGAAAACAAATTCTTAAAAGAATCAATAAAATATGCATGGTCCAGTTATGAGCACATAATTTGGCTTCTGGCCAGATACATAACTACATTACTAATTTACCCAGACTTTTGTTTTCTGATCATGCTTGTCCCAGTGAACATTGTAATCCTGACAATAACTTTTTGTAATTTAGGCTGTGACACCTGTAAAGAGTAAACATGAAGCGGCGTAGACGCATTAATCCAAAGGATGATGCAAGATTTTATGTTACTGCTGAAAGTGACAAAGTGGGACTTGACATCAAGTACATCATTGCTGAAAAGGGTAAGTTGAATCTTCTGGAGCCAGTTGCACCAACAGGGCTTTACTAAGCCTGGTCCTAACTGCTAAGTAGGTCTTAGTTAAGACCAGTCTTTAGAGTTGACCTAACGTCTGTTGCACCAACCAAACTTAAGCCTAGGCTTAACTACGCCTGGTCTTAGCGTTGCGCGTTCATGTGTTGTTGACCAGCAGCGCTAGGTTACGCTGTAAACTATCTTCCGCTGTTTGGTTAACTTGTAACATTAGCCGTATCAATGGAGGAGCAAAGAAAACGAAAAGGAAATTTCACCGACATTGAAATACGAAAGTTAATAGAGCAGTACAGTCAGCACAGACACACACTGACTGCCAAGCAATCAAATACAATAACAAACAAGAAAAAACAAACAACATGGAGACAGATAACAGAGGCGATTAACGATTGCTCTGACTCCGGCTGCCTTCGGACTGAGAGCGATATAAGAAAAAAGTGGAAAGACCTCCTGAGCAAAGCAAAAAAAGATTTGTCTGCAAAAAAACACCACCCGACCGGCGGGGGTCCTCCCCCAAAAACTTCCGTGTACAGTATCATAATTGTGGATATCTTTGGAGAGGATTCCCCGGCTTTTATTGGTTTGGTCGGTGCGGAAAGTGGCGGTACCGACATGGAAGAAACCTCTGTCTCTCCAGAGATGGATGTTGATCACTCAAGCGAGAGTGTGAATTGTGAAGGTGTGTAGCCTATATATTAGAGTAGCCTAGAATAACAGTTTTAGTAGTTGTCAGATAACAATAGGCCTATGACAGATTATCTGTATTTTTTTAGACTCGATGGAGGACCCAGTCACTCCACAAAGTTCTCACGAACACAGCAGCGGTGCACCGCCGGTGAAACGGATGAGGAGGCTGGATAATCTGCAGCAGACACTTCTTGAGAAGGAAATTGTTAGAGTGGAGATTGAAACAAAAAAATTACAGACCGAGCAGGAAAAGTTGGAACTTGAAAAACAAAAAATATGTTTAGAAATACAGTTGCTCCAACAACAGATAAACAGGTCATCTTCGCCTATTTCTGAAGAGGATGGGCGGTCTTTTGTATTTCTGTAAATAAACCTAATGGTAAATTGTGTACAATGAATCAATGACAATTATATATGTAAATTAAAAAAAAAGTTTATTATAGACCTACTGGACTTTCTTTGTGGCTTATTTTTATGGTTTACAACCTGCAGATAATTGGCAGAAATATTTTAACATTTATAAAGCATTAATAATGCGTGTACGGACTAGTCGTCCACCGACATCTTCATGCCCTGCATGGTCCACAGGGTCGACACCTTCCTCTGGCACGGCTGATGGTGTTGCCTAGGGAGAGGGATCATCTTGGTGACACAGATGTTGTGGAGGACAGTGCACGCTGCTATTACGGTGCAGACTCGCTCAGGGTGCATCCGCATCTCTCCATGAAGACAATGAAACCTAGAAAAAAAGTCAATGATTACTGTAAAACCTAAATGTGTCACTTTTTTACTATTATTAAATGAGCAAAACTTGGCCACTAAATATGTAATATTCAACTTTTTTAATTTTTTTTTTTGACGATCGCCATATTCGTAGTGAACGCGCCTATACAGAGAAATGCACATGGATTACATAATCAGAGAGTAGCCTATGTTTTTTCGTTTTGAATTATTTCGTTTAAAGACATTTCAAGCTTTGTGTATTTGATGTATTTCTCATGTCTGTGTGAGGCATACACTGAGTTTCGTTAACTTATAGGATGAGACGCGCTCCCGTTAACGTGCATTGCAAGTGACCGCGCGGGCGCCTCCATGATTGTCTGCTATATACTTCTTATTTATTAAATAGGCTACAGGCAATTGTATGCTGAAAAATTGATTAAAATTAAGATACAATTTATCCAAAACGAAATTCACTTTAAAGAAAGGCTTTCTACAAAACAAAATCATGTCTGACCCGCTCCATGTCTCTCAATATATTGATATATCTTACTCGTGCTGTTCACTTTTCATAATCAACATAGATAAAAAAAAATAACATTATAATATTTTAACAAATATAAAGCAACTGCTAGCCCACCCTAGCGCCGCCCATGTATATAGTTTTCAGTGATCTAGTGACCGCACTACATCAGCACCATGGATAGGGATACAGACACTGTGGAAAGGATTTTACCTGCGCTTGAGGACTCCGATGCACCGCTCAACGAGTGACCTAGTGGTGGTGTGGATGGTGTTATACCGTCGTTCTTGCTCAGTCCTCGGAGCAATTATAGGCGTCATCAGCCAGTGTTTCAGTGGGTATCCACTGTCGCCGAGAAGCAGCCCGTTTACTCTTCCAGCCTCGAAATCCTGGTATAACGCACTCTCCCGGAGGATGCGTGCGTCATGGGTAGATCCAGGCCATCTCGCCACCAAATTAAAGATCTTATAATTGGCGTCACAAGCAATCTGCACATTTATTGAATGGTATCCCTTGCGGTTGACATACAGATACTCATGCTCAGATGGTGCCTGGATCCGGACGTGAGTCCCATCGATGCAGCCCACAATACCAGGAATGCCAGAGGCCCGGCGGAATCGGTGTTTCATCACCGCAGACTCGGCCTCAGTGGGGAGGTGAGCAGATCGCGGAAGGCGACGGCTCAGTGCCAGTGACACTCTGCGGATGGCCCGACATGCGGTGGATTTGTGGACATTAATCATATCTCCAACAGTGTTTTGAAACGCACCATTTGCATAAAAACGTAGCGCTATTAATAGCTGTAATGCTGGTGTCAATGCTGCGTTGTGGTCCGATACATACTGTAAGTCGGGTGACAGCTCTTCAACAAGTTCATATATATCCCTCCGACAGAATCGAAACCTCTCTATCAGCTCCTCATCATTGTAAAGGTCCAATGGATTGCTTCTGTCCCGAATAACTCTCTCCCGTCTAAAAGCCCGCTCATTGTAAAGTCTGTGTATAAGGCGCGCCATGTCTTTACTACTGTATTTACTTATGTGGTTACGAAGTGGTTACTATAGAAACATTATCTATCGGATAACGGCTATTAACGCTATTATATGCCTAGATTTTGAATTTACGCCTGCTACTGACTAGGCGTAAGATTTACGCCCGGTCTTAGCGAGAAGAGGACTTAAGCCTGGATGGTGCAACGGTCGTAACTTTTAGGTCGGACTTAGAATGCTGAGTTAAGACCTACTTACCTTAAGACCAGGCGTACGCCCTGTTGGTGCAACTGGCCCCTGATTGTTTAATCATGATTCGACTTTAATACATATAATTTTTTGCCACTTATTTGTTGTTTTGTCTTTGAATTAGGTCGCGGCATCTTCGCCTCTGTTCCATTTGAAAAAGGAGACTTTCTATTGGAATACAGAGGTGATCTTATAAGCAAGCAAGAATGTGAGAGGAGACAGAGAATTTACCATGACCTCCTTAAAGTGTTTATGTTCGAGTTCCATTTTAATGGAAAACTGTGGTGGTACGTATGTCACTAGTTAATCTAATCAGAATTATGACTCTTTTTCTCTTTTCTCACGTCAGGTTAATTTACATTGCATTAGTATAAAAACTGATTGTTTTGAAAATGTTACTTGTGTTTTTGTAGTGTTGATGCAGCAACAGAGAATGCGTCACTTGGCAGACTTGTGAATGATGACCATATTAATCCTAATGCCAAGATGAAGTACCTCACTGTGCAAGGGAAGCCCCATCTCTGTTTGTTTGCAGTTCGAGACATAAGTCCAGGAGAGGAGATCACCTATAACTATGGTGACTCAGACTGGCCATGGAGATGCAAGGTGGTCAAAATTTGACTTTGTGAAATTGATAGTTCTCATATAAGAAATACTTTAACCATAGAACATTTCACATACCAAAATACTGTACATTTTCCATCTAGCTTCAGGTGGAACATGATTTTTATAGCTTTTGTTAGCAGTTTGTTAGCACCACCTAACCAGCACACCATAGATGATACTGACCATTACAGACTGGTAGAACAAAAACAATGAAGTCATCAAATGCTGTGTTCATCAGAGTGTAGTTTTCATAGTCCACGGTCTACAATATATATATATATTTTTCCTTTTTACAGGGCCTTGATGACGAAATGGCTCCAAAGATGTGTGGTACCACAAATCCCCCATCCACAACTGATGATACTGAAGAGGTATGTCCTCACAAAAGTTAGATTGTTATTAATATCTTGCTCTTGATTGTTAAATATCAAAGAAGTTGTCAGTGAGTTTTAAAGCAAGGTTTTCCTCCGTCTTTCTATCAACAGTAGAATGGTTTATTTTTTTAATTCAGATATCAAATGTCCTCTCTAATATCACGCTCCCTGGACTTTCTCTTTATTGTCCTTTGTCTCTGTTTCATCTTCTACAGCTGACCACTGAGAGCAAGTGCACTCATACAGCCGTCAGCCACCCGAATCCTAGTCCAGAGCTCAGCCCACTCACCAAGGTTGGAGAGGTAAATTAAATCTGATGTACAACTTAGTGAAGTTATTTGTGGCAAAATGTTAAATCTACCAACCTATTTCAATATGTGTGTGTGTGTGTGTGTGTAGTCGCCTGAGTAGAACATGCTTTATGTGGACAGTCGCCTGAGTAGAACATGCTTTATGTGGACAATGGAATGGAAGGACATTGTCTAAACGTGCTTTTTCAAGCTTCAGTCAGTATAATATCTGAGTGTATGTGTATCAAACCCTGAACCCCACCCAAATATGACTTGGGAGGTCCATACAGTTTAGAGGGTCCTGTCCCCAGAGGCATCACTTTGGTTTTTAAAAACACTTGGAGTGCCTGCATTGGATCTGTATGTTGGTTTAATGTGAATGCTAAGTTGTTTGGTTACATGTAATGGATAGGCACCCTATTAGTTATACTGGGCTACAATAAGTCAGCTCCTGGCACTGAGGCTAACCACAAATTCTCCATCTACAATTAAAAAAATAAGAAGGTATATCTTCATATAGGATATGCTTTAAATAAGCTGCATTCAAACATTCAAAGGAAAAAACAAAAACTCAGATAATATCTTCAAGGGCTAATTTCTGTACAAACCTTCAATTTCAATCTCATCCAGTGACCTCCCCTGCATGCTGGAAAGGTTTTCTTTCTCCATTGACAAAAGGAGTTTGGAAATCTTAGCCAGTTGTGTTGTGGGAACTGGTAATCTGTAGAAGTCGCAGTGAACACGAATGTGTTCATCAGAGTGTAGTTTTCATAGTCCACAGTCTACAATATATATATATTTTTTGTTCCTTTTTACAGGGCCTTAATGATGAAATGGCTCCAAAGATGTGTGGAACCACAAATCCCCCATCCACAACTGATGATACTGAAGAGGTATGTCCTCACAAAAGATAGATTTTTATTAATATCTTGCTCTTGATTGTTAATATCAGAAAAGTTGTCAGTGAGTTTTAAAGCAAGGTTTTGCTCCGTCTTTCTATCAACAGTAGAATGGTTTATTTTTTTAAATTCAGATATCAAATGTCCTCTCTAGTATCACGCTCCCTGGACTTTCTCTTTATTGTCCTTTGTCTCTGTTTCATCTTCTACAGCTGACCACTGAGAGCAAGTGCACCCATACAGCCGTCAGCCACCCGAATCAGTCTAGTCCAGAGCTCAGCCCACTCACCAAGGTTGGAGAGGTAAATTAAATCTGATGTACAACTTAGTGAAGTTATTTGTGGCAAAATGTTAAATCTACCAACCTATTGTGTGTGTGTGTGTGTGTGTGTGTGTGTGTGTGTGTGTGTGTGTGTGTGTGTGTGTGTGTGTGTGTGGTTGCCTGAGTAGAACATGCTTTATGTGGACAGTCGCCTGAGTAGAACATGCTTTATGTGGACAATGGAATGGAAGGACATTGTCTAAACATGCTTTTTCAAGCTTCAGTCAGTATAATATCTGAGTGTATGTGTATCAAACCCTGAACCCCACCCAAATATGACTTGGGAGGTCCATACAGTTTAAAGGGTCCTGTCCCCAGAGGCATCACTTTGGTTTTTAAGAACACTTGGAGTGCCTGCATTGGATCTGTATGTTGGTTTAATGTGAATGCTAAGTTGTTTGGTTACATGTAATGGATAGGCACCCTATTAGTTATACTGGGCTACAATAAGTCAGCTCCTGGCACTGAGGCTAACCACAAATTCTCCATCTACAATTAAAAAAATAAAAAGGTATATCTTCATATAGGATATGCTTTAAATAAGCTGCATATAAATAAGATGCGTTATAAATAACAAAATACAATGCAATAAAAGGGTAATCATATGAATGAGGTAAATTAAATGTCACATTGGTATTGGATTTTAAATGATTGGATATCGACATGTAAATATGAAATATCTTTCTGTCCAAACTATGTGGCATAAATACTACAATTAAATTTGAACTGTTGTCAGATCAGGACAAAATTCCACATCCAGAATTGGACCACATATCATCTGATGATGCTGAGGACATGTCTGACAAGGAATACATACCTGATTCGGAGTCAGAATATGAAGATGAATATGATTCAGATGCCAGCATACCCCTAATGTCAAGTCAGGCAAGAGTTGCACATATTCAAGTAAAACCAGTAGTACCTGATGTTGGAACATCTTATGAGTCAGACACAGGCACCCCAGTTGTGCCCAGTATATCAAAATGTTGGCCACCCCTTAAAAATAAGATGATTTCCAATGCTGCTGACACATCTAATTCAGCGAATTCTATCAAAGACTCATCAAAGGAAAAGCTAGAGGATGAAGCTGTGACTCATGAACAAGAATTACCACATCTGATTATGAGTAAAAAAAATTACTGTTATGTTTGTGGTAAGCCACAAAGCAAAATTTCCCGCCACTTGAAAACACACAAGACACATACTGAAATTGTCCAAGCATTTTCCCTTCCTGAGGACTCAAAAGAGTGCAAGATATTATTAGAAAAAATGAGGAATAAGGGAAATTTTAAACATAACATTGCAGTTTTGCAAGATGGAACAGGATCACTGAAAGTGAAGAGAAAGCCAAAAGCTAAAGCACTGGTAGGAAAGTTTATCCACTGTATGTATTGTCAAGGGATGTACATACGTAAGGAGCTTTGGAGACATGTCCGCAGATGCCCCTTTAAGCCAGAAAACGAAGATTTGGGTGACACACCTGGGAGAACCAAAGTACTGGGCTTGGCTGCAACTCTGGAGTCTACATTCTGTCAGCAGATCTCAAGTGGAGTGTGGAAGCTCATTAGTGTCATGAAACAAGATGAGGTGGCCTCAGTTGTGCGAAATGACTTCTCTATTATTCAGTTTGCCCAGTCACTCTACAACAAACATGGACAAGACCCTACAAAATATGAATACATTCGACAAAAGCTCTGTGAAGTGGGGCGTTTGTTGTTATGCCTGCGTACAGAATTCTCAATACATAACCTAGAGGACGCTGTTAAACCTTGCTAACTTCCAGAGAGTTGTGCAAGTAGTAAAGAAAGTTTCAAGTTTTGATGAACAAAAACACTCGTACCAGAAACCAAGCCTTGCGCTGAAACTTGGGCATACACTGAAGAAAATCGCGGACATTATTCATTGTAGGGCACTCATGGCAGAAGATGAAGAACTGATCAGGCACACTGACATATTCAAGAAGTTGTACACCTCCAGGTGGTCTGAGTTGGTGTCTCACAGTGCCCTGAACACACTGAGTGATGCCAAATACAATAAACCATCAACATTGCCCTTCACTGAAGATGTTCAGATCCTTCATCAGTACCTAGAGAAATCTGCAGAAAGTGCCTTCTGCAGCTTGAAGGAAGAGGCCACCACTCAGAACTATGCTCAACTTGCAAAACTCACACTTGCACAAATCATTGTCTTCAATCGAAGACGTGCTGGGGAAGTTTCGAAAATGCGCCTCAAAAGTTTTCATGAAAGGGACAACACAAAGCTCCATGAAGATGTTGCACTGGGGTTGTCGAAGACTGAACAGAAGCTTTGTAACTATTTCAGCCGAATTGAAATCATGGGGAAAAGGGGCAGAAAGGTTGCCGTTCTGCTCACACCAAGTGTGGTGGATGCTTTGTCACTACTTGCCAGTAGAAGAACTGAATGTGGCGTTTGTGCCACAAATGTCTTCCTGTTTGCAAGATCAACGTCAATGAGCCACTACAGAGGCCAGGACTGTTTGCGTGTTCATGCAAGCCAGTGTGGAGCAAAGCACCCTGAGTACCTTAGGTCAACACAACTCAGGAAACATGTTGCCACACTCTCACAAGTCCTTAATTTAAAAAAAAATGAACTTGATCAGGTTGCAGATTTCCTGGGTCACAACATTCGTGTTCACCGCGACTTCTACAGATTACCAGTTCCCACAACACAACTGGCTAAGATTTCCAAACTCCTTTTGTCAATGGAGAAAGGAAACCTTTCCAGCATGCAGGGGAGGTCACTGGATGAGATTGAAATTGAAGGTTTGTACAGAAATTATCCCTTGTAGATATTATCTGAGTTTTTGTTTTTTCCTTTGAATGTTAATTTATAAACATCTAGACTTGGTGTCGTCAGCATCCTTTTCCAAGAAAAAAAAATCACCTTTCATGTCCAAATATGAGTCGAGGACTACTATTCAGAAATATAAACTTAAGTCTACAGTATGGCTGGACAGTAATTCAAAAATATGTTTGTGTAGGTGCAGTCAAATTACGTTAATTATTAACCTAATATCATATTGTGTAATCATTTATCTTATGTGCTCATGGACCACATTAAAAATAAACGCAGGTATAATAGCTCAAAACTACTCAAGTAAAAATAGTTACTTTGCAAAAAGTGGCAAGTACAAAACCAAGTACTATCTTTTCCCTAGGTCTTTTTATTTGATGTGGCTATTTCAACCACAGATTTTTATGTCCAGCTATTTATAAGAGTTTTACCAGAGCTGTAAACTATTTGAATAAATGTAATTAGTAACTGTACTTGAGTATCTTTTTGGCTACTTTGTTGTACTGAGTATCAAAGATATTAGCTACTTTTACTCTACTTGACTACATTTTTGATGTACTTTTTACTCCGATACATTTGTGATGAGTAATGCAATTACAAATTACATTTTGCATGGCACCTAACTTTTTCTGCAGCAGTTTGTTTCTGCTATAAAGAAGTGATATTTCCATCTAAGTGGCATTGACTGAACTATATCTTGTGCGTTTTACTCACCCAAACTTGTCAACAAGTCTACTTTACGTGAATGCGAGTGCATTAGTAGGTGCTAAATTGCAGATGTTTGATTTGGGAGATGAGGTCATGACTGCAGCCAGTGATGAGTCCAAAACCAGCACATCCAGTGCAAGTAGACTTTGACTATTTAATTTTACTTAACATTATTTTATTTATCCACTATATTGACAAGGCCTTTTTGAAGGATATTGGTTTACGTGTGGCCTTTTTGTGCACTTGAGCTTAAATGAGACTTAAATAGATGGTTCACCCAAAAATGAAAATTCTGTCATTTACTCACCCTCAAGTTGTTCCAAACTTGTCTTTGTTCTGCTGTACTAGTCAATGGCTGGCAAGATCTGCTTGGTTACAAAAATATATAAAATATCGTTCTTTGTATACTGCAGAACAAATAAATGTATACAGGTTTGGAACAACTTGAGGTTGACTACATGAAGACAGAATTTTCATTTTTGGGTGAACAATCCCTTTAAGAGGCTGTTGTGTCGACCCTGATTTATTGGACTATTGAGGTGTTCAGTTTTATTTAGATTTTAGAAAATAAACATGACTTTTCATTTTACAAATCAATTGTTTCTTATTTTCACCTGCATGTCTCAGGTGTCAAGGACTAGTGCATCTTTGAGCCTAAACTTAGTATAAGTAAAATACTAAAGTACTGTTAAAATCACTTTTACTCGAGTCGTATTGGTGACTTGTAACTTGTAATAGAGTAATTTATGCTGCAAGGTATCTGTCTTTTTACTCAAGTATGGTTTTCAGGTACTCTTTACACCTCTGAGTTTTACTAATGCCATTTTCCAGATGAGATTGCGTTAAGTGATGCTGAAGACAGTGGGAGCGAATCTGATGACAGCAACACAGATCTCACCGCATCAGAGTTTGGAACTGTGGAGCCCATGGATATTGACTCTACAACCACAGAGCATGATCATGACATGGGAGACTTTGGTATGTTAACTCAATTCATAGTCACTGCTGATAAAATTTATTTTTTCCTGTGACAAAAGTAACTTGTTAAATTATGTTTTCAACAGGATCAGTGTTATTTGTGTCGTCCACAGTAAGTGAGAGTGTACCTCCCTCTGAAGGTAAGATTCAGATTCAAGAGGTTTATTGTCTATGCACAGAAGAAACACAATGGTTTATAGACCTTATGCGCCAGTGAAACGAGGGCGCCGCCATCTTTAGAATATTGTCTTTTAACTTCCGTTTTTGCGGTCGCTCTGTATATTTCTATGGTGCTGCTGTCCAGGAGTAATTAGCTTTTGAAGTGGATTTACTTAATGTAAAGTTAACGAAAGTTATCATGAGGACTGTAATGTTTAAAGCAGATGACTAAACAAATGTCAGTCGACCGGGAAGATTTTAAAACGAGCCGTTCATTAATAAATGCAAAATCGCAGTGAAAATACAGACCGGAAGTCAAAAGACAACGAACGCAGGGCTGAAAAAGGGGCGGGACTTCATAAGGTCTATACCCTACGATGAAATTCTTACTTTGCCCAACTCCCTTAAAGGGATACTTCACTGTTTTTTTCATATTAAACTATGTTATTCCCCTAACTAAGACGAGTTGCTACATACCACTCTCGTCTCAGTGCGTGCACTCAATCGCTCTGGCGCACGGCGACACTTTCATAGCACTTAGCTTAGCCCAGTTCATTCATTAGGATCCAAACAGAGATGAATCTAGAAGCGACCAAACACCTCCATGTTTTCCCTACTTAAATAGTTACTCAAGTAGTTACACGACCAAGTATGGTGACACAAAATAAAACGTGGCGCTTTTCTAAGCGGGTAAAAAGGATAACTATAATGTATGGCGGAATAGCACTGGGAGCATTTTGACTCGGTGTAAAAAGTCAGTTTTTATGAAAGTTTAATATGAAAAAACGGTGAAGTATCCCTTTAACAGAAGGATTATTATCTCTGAACTATATTCTCATAGAATGTACTATATAGAAGGCGAAGCACTGCTGGCTGGAGTGATTAGCGCAACCCTCTGAGCGAACTCCCTGCCCCTCACCACCGAGCTTCTCAGGTGCTGCGAGCAAATCACTCCGCAGAAGTAGCAGTGCTTAGGCCTTCTGAGAATATAGTTCCCTGTATGTATACGGTTAGAAGATGGCTGTGTCTCATGTGACCTTGTTATTTGTACACGCTGTGACTATACATATCTCAACATGTAAATAGGAAAATGTTGGCGTTATTTTGTCACTTATTGGGAGCAGTATGCTAGCTGGAGCTGTTTACCTCCAGTCTTTGTGCTAAGCTAGGCTAGCGGTGGGTGCATCAGACAGAGTTACAGCACGCACGGAGATGAGAAGGGTATGTATGGACTTATCTAACTCTGGGGGATACGGTGAATAAGCTAAAGTCCAAAGTTCCTTTAATGTTTTAAAAAGTGTGGCTCTTGTGTTTTAAGTTGTTGTCAGCCTGTGATAGATTGTAATGATGTTCAAAGAGGCCATCACAAAAGCAAACTGTAAAACAGCTTTTATTTTTTTTACTTTTTGTTATGAGCAACCATGGGTCTTTTGAAGTTGGGTAAGAATAACTTATTTGACCTTTTTTGCTCAATTCTCATTGTCATGGCACTTGTGTTGTGTGACAATCTATTTAGCTCTTACAGGCTGTTATCTGGCTGTTAGTCAGTGACACCAACTAACACTGGTGATGTTAGAGTTGTGCAATAAAATAATAATTCAAGTCCCATTAATGCTTGGTGGTGTCAGGTTAATGTGTATTTATGTTAATGAGCATTTATGTTAATGAGCAAGTATTTAAGTGACGTCATTGTGAGAATGAGAATGAGAACTGTCTCTATAAACCACAATAATTTTAGGGTGGTGTGTATCACGCTCTGAAGGGTGTATCTGAAGTGTAAAGTGTCCTGAATTTTTTTCCAATTTTTTTGAGTGTTTTAATCGAACTCCCATAGCTCTAGGACCTCAGGAAAGGGTAGTCCATCTAAACCACCACCGGGCCTGTTTGGAGAAAAAGTCTGGCTAATCCACATAGGTGTGTGTGTGTGTGTGTGTGTGTGTGTGTGTGTGTGTGTGTGTGTGTGTGTGTGTGTGTGTCTCTCCCCAAGTAATACACGTGTCCACTTTGAAACACAATGTTAATCTGAAGAGCCTCGATTTAGTCCTGGAGTAACTCTAGTCTTCCTCCAGGAAATCAGTTTATTAAACTCTGGACTAAACTAAATCTAGGACTATTTAAAGCCTTGACCGAGAAAGCAAATTTCTGTTAATCTGGTTTAAAGGGCAATTTTAGTCTAGAATTACGCTTAATCTCTATTCGGGAAACCACCCCTTGGATGTTTAACAGTAGTCTTTTTGATTTTGTATATTTTTGCATCAAGCATGTAATTATTACTTTGTTTAAACCATATACTCTGCAAGCAAATATGGACTTGTACTTGAACTTTATTGTGCACTGTCACGAGTCAATGTGTGAGTAAGTGCACTCAATCAAAAGTCTTCGATCCAATAATCCTAAGAATACATATAAGAATCATGGGGGAAATTCATCCACCATCATAACCAAGACAAGACTCAACAAAGAACTGAACAAAATAGGGAATATACACAGGCTAAATGAATTAATTTAACAACAGGTGAATGGAATAATAATCAAGGGAACAAACTGGCACACGGCAGTTTACCACGGCAGCGTTGAGGAAGGGAGGAGCCATGGTGGAGAAGCCGTCAATGACACCATGGTGATGATTGATTGAGATGGAGAACAGGGCAGTTTCAAGCCTTTTTGGCACCCTAGGCGAGAAAATACTGTACATTTTAAGGTTAAATGCATCAATCTGGTGCACTTTGAGGGGCGGTTTCCTGGACAGGGTTTAAATTAAGACAGGAGTAGGCCTTAATCTAGAATAGTTAATCATGTCTTAAAAAATGGCTTTCTGTAACACAGATTAAGTACGGATTATTACACCTGGACTATGGAGTCCTGAACTAAAATAAACCAGATTAATTTAAAACCAACTGTGCTAATCTGAATTAGCATGATAGAGGTTGCCTATAAAACATGGAATGAACCAAGAAAAGCTTAAAATTGCATGGAACTGAGAAGCAAATCCAAGGAAACAAGAAACAAGAAAATCCCATCAGAAAAAGACTGCAATCAAAAAACAAAACAAAAATTACTAAACAAGACACAATTATTTGAAGCAAGCTAAATAAACTGCACACACCAGCTATGGAATAAAATAAAAGAAATGCTGGAAGTCTGTTTGTAATATATATATATATATATATATATATATATATATATATATATATATATATATATATATATATATATACACACACACACACAACCGTTCAAAAGCTTGGGGTCAAGATTTTTAATGTTTTTAAAAGAAGTATCTTCTGCTCACCAAGGCTGCATTTATTTGATAAAAAAAAAAAAAAAAAAACAGTAATATTTTGAAATATTATGACAATTTAAAATGACTGTTTTCTATTTGAATATATTTTAAACTGTAATTTGCAGCATCATAACTCCAGTCTTCAGTGTCACATGATCCTTCAGAAATCATTCTAATATGATGTTTTGATGATCAAGAAACATTCATTATTATTATCAATGTTGAAAACAGTCGTGTACAAATTTTCAAAATTATATATAAAAAAAATGAATAGAAAGTTAAAAAGAACAGCATTTATTTAACATAGAATATTTTCTAACATTATAAATGTCTTTACTGTAACTTTTGATCAGTTTAACTCATCCTTGATAAAAGTATTGATTTATTGTATTTCTTTCCCCCAAAAATAAAATTTAAATTCTTACTGACCCCAAACTTTTGAACGGTAGTGTAGTGTTTAATGTTACAAAAGCTTTAGAATTCAGGTAAATGCTGTTCTTTTGAACTTTCCATTCATCAAAGAATTAAAAAATAATAATAATGTTTTCAACATTGATAATAATAAAGCAGCAAATCATCATATTAGAGTGATTTCTGAAGGATCATGTGACACTGAAGACTGGAGTAATGATGCTGAAAATTCTGTTTTGATCACAGGAATAAATTACACTTCACTATAAAGTTCTGTCAACTTTATATTCACATAGAAAACAGATGATTTACACTGGAATAATATTTCACAATATTACTGTTTTTTTTTTTTTTTATCAAATAAATGCAGCCTTGGTGAGCAGCAGAGATTTCTTTTAAAAACATTAAAAATCTTACTGACCCCAAACTTTTGAACGATATATATATATATATATATATGTGTGTGTGCATGTGTGCATGTGTGTATGTGTGTATGTGTGTATGTGTGTGTGTGTGTATGTGTGCATGTGTGTATGTGTGTATGTGTGTATGTGTGTGTGTGTGTGTGTGTGTGTGTGTATCCAAGTAATACACGTGTCCACTTTGAAACACAATGTTAATCTGAAGTTAAACCTGCCTCCTGGTAGGTTTAATTTAAGCCTCGATTTAGTCCTGGAGTAACTCTAGTCTTCCTCCAGGAAATCAGCTTATTAAACTCTGGACTAAACTAAATCTAGGACTATTTAAAGCCTTGACCGAGAAAGCAGATTTCTGTTAATCTGGTTTAAAGGGCAATTTTAGTCTAGGATTAGGCTTAATTTTGGTCCGGGAAACCGCCCCAGAGAGTTTGAAATTAAGAGCTTCAATACATAAACTGTGCACATTGAACAAAGAAAAAGCATTGACTTATACCTGGACATTAAAGTGGGCTCAAACATCTTTTTAGTTATGATATAGAGTCTCAAGTCTAAATTACATTATCACTGGTGTTTATGATTTATATAAATATTCCTATGATGTAAAACCCTTATAGCCTATAAATGTACTGTATAAATGAAAATGAATATTTCAAAAGTATATTTTACATTACACTATAGGAAAATTACAATACTTTTGTCCTAATTTCTTCACTTGCAAGAAATAAACCCTTGAGCTTTTATTTTGGAGAAAACACCAGATAACCATGCTGATCGCGTGAGCAAAGTGCACACTTCTTTTTAAATCACGCAGCACAAACAGAATGCCAAATTATATAGGATACTTAAAGTCTTTTGCTGTTTTATAAAGTCACAAAGCCATTTCATGGTTTTGATTTTAGTTCGTTGGCAAAATATAACAATAAAGACATTTATACATTTTACATCTCATGTGTTGGGAAAAGGGAGAAGAGCGAGTTCGGCAAAAGGC
Source organism: Abramis brama (assembly GCA_022829085.1). NCBI lineage: Eukaryota > Metazoa > Chordata > Actinopteri > Cypriniformes > Leuciscidae > Abramis > Abramis brama. Next base: position 37,519,662 of record CM040766.1, read on the forward strand.
GGATTCGAACTTGGGTCGAACGCGTCAAAAGCTACTTTCAAGGACCTCACACTCTACGCCCTATGCCACTGTAGATATTTAGAGGCGGGTGTCTTTTTGCCAAAAAGACAGGCACTTAGTGCAAATATAATATAATAGAAATAATAATAATAATAATAATAATAAAAATACATATAAATAAAAAAAATCTCTTGGTGGGGTGGGGGCTCTCACTGCTGCCCCCAAGCTGTTTACGCCCTGGGCGACCGCCTAGTTTGCCTATGCCTGAAATGGCCCTGGTGGAGGAGTCCCAGTTGGAATGGAGGAGATGGCAGGCTGGGGTGGAGCCGGAGGGAGCGAGGACCAAGGCAATGTTGGAAGAAAGAAGGAGCCTGACAAAGGCAAAGGTATGGAGAGACAAAACACAGTCAGAGGAAGACCGTGGTGTAGTAGGATCAACACCTGACTGACGAACCCCGGCGGAGCGAGTGAGGGCTCGGAGGGTTGACGTGGAGCCCAGGGATTCTCTTGCCAGGATGGAGCTGATGACTGGAAGCTAGATTGTGCATCCATGCAGCGCAGTGGGATGGATAGATGAGTTGGGGTGCTGAAAGGGACCAGCGGGGCCGACACACTAGCTGGCTGTGGTAGAGGAGGTAGGAGAGGGAGGCTGGGTGGGAATTCTGGAGATACAGAAAAGTCTGAGCTGGGTGGGACCAGTGGGGATTGGAGAAAAAGGGATACATCCTTTATAAACTCATTCACACCATAACTGTCCATAGAGATCGGATCCAGCATCACTTCGACTGTGGACATGTGGGCAGGGTTTCCACTCCATCCCCTCAAACTCCACGAGCAGCCCCACAGGAACGGTCGATGTAGCCGACACACAAACCTGGTAAGACTCTGGCTCTGGTTTGTCTCTCGCTACAGGCTCAGGTTCTCTGTCTGCGGTGGGCTCATAATCTTCATCCTGATCATGGCTGGTGGCTGGCTGGTCTCTGGGTGCGGAGTGGGGCTAGCGGTGTCCTCCTCGGCTGGGCAGATGGTAAATGGAGATCCGTTACATACCAGCACCCACTCCACAAACAGTGCAAAATCTTCCCGTGGACAATCCACTGGTGTGCCTTGGACTGCTCGCTATAAGGCTGGTGTGATAAAAGCCACGGAGCGAGTGGTCTGGGTAGTGAGTTTGGCACGACAGGTTGACTAGGTCCCGGGTATGGTCATCCAGTTGGACAATAGGGCATAGAGAAATAAAAAATGACAAAAATATGGACGTGGTGTCCGTGATGTCATCTGTAGGTTTCCGAAGATAATTTTTTTTACCAAAAGTGGGCGGAGCCTGCTGTCGCCATCTTGGCAGAGCGTCACTCCCGGATAACTGAAAATGGGCAAAGGAGCGGGATTAGCTAAGGTGACCTGACAGCAGACAAATGGCTAGCAAGCAAGCAAATTTTATTTATATAGCAAACAGATCAATGCAGTTCAAAGTGCTTTACAGGCAAAAAAGAAACAATAGATACAATAGATAGTAGACCCAGTAAAATACAAGAATAAGAATAAAGTTAAGGATAAGGATTAACTAAGGCATAAAATAACAAAAAATTAAGAAAAACATATGAAATATATAAAATGTATTATAAGATTGTAGATTTGAAATTATCCAAGATATTTGAAATGAACAAAGACATTTGCTTGACTGTTTTTCTACCTCTAGGACCATTTGGAGTTCCTAAAGGCACAGATGGGCTGATAGTGATCTAGGCCTGTAGGCCAAAATGTTTGTATTTTGAGGGTCAATTAATTGTCACACCTTTAGTATGGTGGGGGAAGTTCGAATTATCTGATTGGTCAGTTTAAACGTCTCACAGTTGGGTTAAAGTCACATGGTCAGGAAAGGATAAAAGAAGATTGAAACTCTTTTTATCCCATACACAAAAGAAATGTATTTGAAATATATTTTCAGAATATATTTTTGGAATATATGCAAATATTTGAAATTGGCCCAATAAATATATTTTAGTTAAATATATGTAAATATATTTTGAAATTTAAAAAGTCAACATTTTCACAAACAAACAGCACATTTTCAATTTATTTTTTAGATAGACCACTTCAGCCATGGATGTGGGCATGGGAGAGCAGTGCTCTACTTCAACCACCCACATTTTTCCTACTTGCTGACTTTATTGGCCTAAAATGACAATTTTATGAGTTTTTTATATTTTTACAGAATTGAATACAGATATTTAATAGTGTGTGTATGCAGTGTGTTAGACACTGAGTTCTATCTATTGTTTAAGTGCACTTCACTGTTGGAGTGTCACTGCTGCATAATAAATATTGTGCATATTTTCAATATTTAAATGACTTCAGGACAGATGTCAATAAAACAACAATAAATCTAATAATTGCACTTAGTGTTAGGTACGTGCCACCTAATATGGCCTAATATCTGTTATTTTACATTGCAGTCATTTAAATGTAAGTACAGTATTTATTATAGCTGTGTGTCATAATACAGTAGTGAAATATGGTAGCCTACTGTTGTGTATTGGGGAAAAGGTAGAGGAATTACTATGATCAAAATACATTTTCGACCCTTCTTTAGCAAGCTAAACATTTTATGACCATATATTTTGTCATATATTTTACATTACATGTTATAAATGTAAATATATTTCACACTTAACATCATATATTTTTGTTATATTTCAGAATATATTTCAAAATGATAAATATAAGTGGACAACGTCAATGTATTTGGAATATATGCCACATATATTTTTGACACTATAAAATATATTTACATATATTTCTTTTGTGTATGGGATTCTCTCTCTCTCTCGCTCTCTCTCTCTAGTGGGTAGTGGGAAGAATTAGAGTTCGGCAGGGGGGCAATGTTCCGGAAAACATTGCAATTTACCCGGGCGCCACCATTGATTAGCAGACCATCACCTGCTGTTAGCATTCAATTGACTCCCATTCATTTTGGTGTCACTTTGACAGTGAATAACTTTACATCTGAGGCGTTTAAAGACTCCATTTGTCCATTATTTATTTCTAAAGAACACAAAAATGTATAAAAGGCTCCATTACCTTGTATCTTACATTATGGCCCCATAGAAGCCATTTTTGTAAAAATAGGCTAACAATTGCGACCATTTGTGGTCATAACCACGCGACTCTCTGTCGCACAGTAGAGAGATTACCGTATGGACAGGAGGAGAAGCTCGCAGGCAATCGGGGGGATGTGGAGGCAAAATGACAAAATAATTAATCAGAATACTTAGCAAAAGTTTCTCCTGCTCCTAGCTCATGGACACCTCCTACCAGTGGCGGTTCTAGGATTCTTCTGTAACAGGGGCCATTAAGGGGCCACATGTTACATTCAGGGGCCAAATACAGGGTACATTCAAGCACACAAAATAATTTATTCTGTACGGTGCAAATACATTTCGGCAGTCATTCCTTTTTCAAACGCTCTAATAAAAAATTATGAGCCATAAGTTCTTAATGATTTTTTTTTCCATTTATTTATACTGTGCATAAAGGACACAAAGCACTTCTTTCTGAATTCCACCTTTTAAGTTTCATAATCATGTTGTCGCTTATAAACAGTAAATTATTGTTAATTGTTTGGGGGATGGAATTGCATCTGTGATCGTTGTGAAGAATTCTCTGGTTGCTCTTCTCGTCGACGATTGATGGGTGGGAATCTCTAGTCTAGGCACCTCACGATTCGATTCGATTACGATTCAGAGGGTAACGATTATCGATTATTAATTATTATTTTTTTACTACTTGGTACTTTTAAAGCAAATTATTTATGATGACCCATAACGAACTTACTTCCAATACTTCCTATATTAATTTTATTAATAAAACAAATGGAAGTGATTTGGCAAGTCAACTGTAAGGTTACATTTGCCAGCATTTGTCCCAACATTGCAAAGAATCAACAGGAAAATAAATGTGCCTGTACTAGCAGCATACTTGTAGTAAATTAATACAAACTTCAGCATATTCTGAATCTCTAGCATTTAATAATAGACTTCTAACCAACATCCTCTTGTTATTTCCAATGAGCAATATAATCCTTCAGACAAAAAAAAAAAAAAAAAAACATTTTGCTGTAGCAAATTCACAAACCGTTTTCGTTCAAAAATATAGGATGGTGTACCAGCAGCTCTCATACAATGCTTGTGGACATACGCATATTCTAAATAATTAATAACATACAAAGCTGCTCTTATTCACAACTAAATAATAAAGAGTTATGACTTGAAATGTTTGTTGTATACTACAATCAAAAACAGCTTATACAAAAAAAAAGTGAATGAACATCTGCAGAGAGCACAGTCAAAAACTTTTTGTGACTGGCATTGCACATATTGCAGGGCAGTATAAAGTACGTATAACAGATCGGTTTACAGCATATTGATGTGAAAACTAAACAATACAGAAAGCAGCTCTCATACAAAAAAATACTAAATAGGTAACAATGAAATAGCCAATTTTCCATACGTTAGCTTTTAACGAAGAGGGTGCCGTTCAAATTTGGCGCTCAGCCATCATGCGTCTGTTGTGTGCGCGACTCTGTTATGTGCGCACCACAGACTGTCCGCGCACTGCACGTCCGCTTTAGGGCCTGCTCACATATCGCGTCTTTTGCGCGCGCAAGTTCGTTATTTCAAATGTAGCCGCGCGGTATGCGCGCTCATAATGGAAGCGACGCGGTCGCGGTGCGACGCGCTCGTTTTTTCCAAGCGCGTCCGCGCCGCATCGAGATAAAAACATCTCAACTTTTCAGAATGCCGCAAGCGCACCGCAGGTCACGTGACAAGAACCAAGCTTAGCAACGACAGACGCCTCCGAAGCGCAACCACCTCGAGCGCTTTGGAAAAAGGAGAACGCGGCGCGCCTAGCGTTTTCGACGCGTTTTTATGCGCGATATGTGAGCGCCGCCTTAGAGTTCCGCCTTTTGCGTTCCGTCAATATTACGTTATTAAAAAAAAAAAAAATAATAAAAAAAAAAAAAAAAAAAAAAAAATATATATATATATATATATATATATATATATATTTTAGAAAATCGATTTTTGACATTTATGAATCGATTCAGAATCGTCCACGTCCGCATCGATCGCGATGCATCTAAGAATCGATTTTTTCCTCCACCCCTAGCAACGGGGGCCAATCAGGGGCCAATCAGATTTCAGCAGGGGCCAGGGCCCCGCCTCTAGAACCGCCCCTGCCTCCTACTCATACTCTCCGTCTCTACAAGTTTCGGAAGGGAATGATTCAGATTTCTCTTGGCACAGGTACTAGAAGACAGACGGGTTACTCACGTCACATCTACGTCGTCAAGCTCAGTTTGAGTCTGCGCAGTACGCTTAGCCATCAGGAAGTGAGAGCTTCTAATTGACTTTTCTCCGTTGAAACCTATGGGGTCGCTGTGTCCAGTTTATATACTGTCTATGGAGTTCGGGAGCATTCTTTTTAGAGTTTGTTTAAGTCAGTGTTTTTCTGTGTTGTTTCAACAACAGGAACAAGAACATTATTTTGTCCAACTTGTTGCTCAATTGTTTGCGAATTAGACGGCTTATATCTGTTTGTTTATTTGGACATTTGTCTAACATGCCCGTGTTCTCCGCACAAGAAAAGCCGCATGTGATCCGAGTTAATAAAGATTGTATAATCTTTGCCTTCGTTTGTAAGTTTCACAACTAAGTTGAGCGGATCTTGTTGTTCATTCAATATCATAAAGCGTCTAAAAGACATAACATGCTTGATATTCGGATTTTTCAGACCCAGCGGAATCATATTTATAGGTGCTGTTAATCTGCCACATCTTTCAAGACTTAATGAACGGAGGAACGTTCTAAAGTACGATATTTTCTTTGATGGACTCGATAACGGCAGTAGGCCTACTGGCACAAACGTATCATTAATCGTAATTCCGCGTTCTACCAAACCATCAACCTGAAAAAAACAACAACAGCTTTGTTAATCCTTGAAGCTGACTTGATATTTAACCCAAGTTACCCAACCTGTTCGCTGACTTCAACCACCACATCTTCCACAGATATTGAATCATCAGATGTGCTGTGCATTTCAATCCATCCCTAAGAGTTAAGCGTGAGAAATCTCCGCTTGACCCCATTTATCTATGTTGTCCAACCTCAGTCGGCGTTCAAAAAAAGTTTGTTAATTAAATGTAATCCTTTAACGAAATCTTTAAAAAAAAATTATATGGCTGAGGAGATTGTAAATCTGGCAAGTAGCCTAGTGCAGAAAAATCTACTCTGACAATAAATGAAGAGGACAAACAATCAGAAAAAGAGCAAACAGTTATAGAAGATGATAAAGCCGAAGGTGAAAGAGAGGCAGCTGAGGAAGCGGGTTGGAGGAAGAAAGCCTTACTCAGATGTCCATTGTGAGTTCAGGATATGCTAATTCTGAAAATGATTCAGATAATGACCTTGGGAGCATATATAGTCTTTCTGGTGTAGATGATGCTGAAAGATCAGAGTCTTTTGGCTCTCGATTGTATACAGTAAAACAAATCAGTGACTTTCTAGATAGTACTAAAGGAACTTGCAAACCACAAATTGAGATGTGTTTCCCTGATTTGAAGTCTCTTTATTAATAGTCAGCATCATGGCATCCTTAAACTTTGGATCTTTGAATGTTAATGGGTGTCGTGGTGCTGAAAAAAGGTGTGCTTTGTTTGATTTTTTTTAATTGGAAAAAATCGGGTATAGTTTTTCTGCAAGAAACACACAGATTTGAATAATCAGGTGCAATGGCAAAGTGAGTGGAAAGGCAAATCTTTCCTTAGCCATGGTTCAAATGTTAGTGCTGGTGTAGCAGTTCTTATTTCTTCAGATATACAAATACAAGATAGCAGAGCTGAAGAAATAATACCTGGCAGAATGCAAATTATAGAATTTAAGTTATATGAGTTATTTGTTTCTCTTATTAACATTTACGCTAGCTCCTAATGATGGTGTAGAAAGAGTTTCTTAAAAAAAAATAATAATAATGTTATTTCAAAAATACCAAATAATAGAAGAATAATTTTAGCTGGTGTTGTGGCAAAAATATTCATTAAACAATCATCACTGCGTAAGAGACATTTCTGAGTCAAATTGTCTTTTAAAAGTATTTATTCTTGCAAGAAGGCCCAGTTGCCACACAGAAGTCACAAGTACAGTCTGTGAAACAAGTGCAACCATCAGGGAAGAGTGCAGAGCAGCTTTTATACCTTCTCTCAAGGTTACCTGCTTACAGGCTCTTATCTAAACAAGGGAAGGTTTCTCGCCTAGTGATCTAATCCTGCTGAGTTTATTCTTACAAACTCATAAGTTCTAAATTGGACAGCCTCTGACCCTAGGGGGCCAGGACCTCTGGCCCTTTCAATCTGTCTCCTCCTGACGTCTCAGCTGCTTCCCAGTGTTTAAAAACACACACACATCAGTCCGCTAAAGTTGGCAGACCACGTACAGTCCAGCAAAGGGTCATTTCAATGTCTTGACAAATGAAAATCAACACTGTAAATCAATGAAAATCTAAATTTTCCATTACACTGGTGATTTTAATTGTACTCTTGATTACACTATGGATCGGAATCATGTTGAACCTAATCACAATTTGTCTGAAACTCTCAAAACCGTTGTTCAGTTTCACAATCTTGTAGACGTTTGGAGGGAAGCCTTCCCTAGAGATAAACAATACACATGGTTGAAAATGTATTCTAACACAGTCTCTGGTGCAAGACTTGATCGATTTTACGTTCAAAGGAATAATAGAGGAAGGTTTCTTAATAGTAAAATTTTGCCTACACCATTTTCTGATCATCATTATATTGCGGTAGCTATGACCATAACACAGAGCACTTCCCACCATAATATCTGGCGTTTTAACAATAGATTATTGCAAGATAAGTCTTTTGAACAATTTTTTACTCTGTTTTGGAGAGAGTGGAGGGAGAAAAAGTAAAAGTATAAAACTTTAGGCCAGTGGTGGGATATTGGAAAAGTACAGATCCTGCTCTTTTGTCAGCAATATACAAGAAGTCGTATGATGGAACTGAAAGAAAAGGTCCAGTTCTTGGAAGAGCAAATTCTCAAGCTAAGAAGCTCCATCACTGATGGTGAAGAGACAGAAACTGCAAAAATGCTTAAAGAGCACAATTTGATTTTAAAGAATTTGTATGAAGAAAGAAGTCGTTGTGCATCCATACGAGGAAAATATCTTCATTTAAACAGCATTAATTCTTCTACGACTTTCTTTTTTTTATTGGAGAGGAATATTAGAGAGAAGAAAAATATAAATTATCTTAAATTGCCAAATGGAAAAGAAAGAAATAATTTCACAAACTTTAATTTTTTATGAAGATTTATATACAGCACAACCTTGTGATCTTGAAACAACTAATTAGCTTTTAGATGAACTTCCACACCTTAAAAAAAGAAGATAAAGCTGAGTTAGACAAAGCCTTTTCATTTCACGAGTTAACTGAGGCTGTTCAGCAGCAATCCTCAGGAAAATCACCAGGGTTGGATGGTTTGACTTCAGATTTCTACAAAGCCTTCTGGTCCCTCATCGGACAGGATCTGTATGATGTGTTTTGTGAAAGTTTTGAATCAAAAATCTTACCCCTGAGTTGCAGAAGAGCTGTAATCACTCTTTAACCCAAGAATGGAGATCTTGGCCTATTAAAGAACTAGCGACTAGTTTCTCTTTTGAGAACTGACTATAAAATATTATCTAAAGCTCTGACAAATCGTCTCAAGGAATTTTTAGCATCCATTATTCACGAAGATCAGTCCTATTGTGAACCAAAGCGGTCTATATTTGACAATCTTCTTCTTGTGCGGGACATGTTGTATTTAACCGAACTGCATAAGTTTGATCTTGGTCGTGTTTGTTTGGACCAGGAAAAAGCCTTCGATAAAGTTGACCATGAATATCTGTTCAAAATACTTGAAGGCTTTGGCTTTTGGCTTTTGGTTTACTTCATGGATAAGACTTCTGTATAAAGATGTTTATAGTATGCTGAAAATGAATGGAATTCTGACAAGACCTTTTTCTGGCGTCTTGTACACAATTTCCATTGAACCAGTGTTGAGGATGTTGAGAGAGAAGCTGCAAGGATTGTCGGTTCCATCATCTTGCCTCTCAAATACTCCATCAGTGAAATTAACAGCTTATGGCAACGACATCACAGTGATCATTAGATCTGAAGATGATGTTAAACATCTAATCTCATGCCTCAACATTTATGAGAATGCTTCTTCGGCACGTGTCAATTGGGAAAAAACAGATACTTTAGGTCATTGGTCGAATCAGAATCTGCCGCAACTTCCACATCAGTGCCTTTGGAATAAAGAAGTAAAGATACTTGGACTGCTCTTTGGGACTGAACGGTTTATGAAAAATAATTGGGAAGGACTTCTAGAAAAAGTGACAGGCAAGCTCCAGAGATGGAAATGGATTCAAGCCCAGCTTTCTTACAGAGGCAGAGTGTTAGTAGTGAACAATCTAGCCGCCTCAATGCTGTGGCATCGTTTAACAGTGTTAGACCCTTCGAAAGAGCTTTTATCGCAACTTCAAAAAGCCGTTATTATTGGCTTCCTCCAGGGGTTCTTTGTCTTCCCGTTATTGAGGGTGGTCAAGGACTAATTCATCTAGCCTCTAAGATGAAAGCCATGAGGTTACAAACTGCCCAAAAACTGCTTTATTCTTCGGACTCTGTACCGTGGATGAGTTTTGGTCTTGCCATTCTATGGGGAAAAAACAAGATGGGTTTTGATAAGCAAATGTTTCTGATCTCAGAAAACGTTGTAAAGGACATGTTTAAGATCAACTTTTATGGATCTGTGTTTGAAGCTTGGAGTTATTTTAAGCCGGAGCGAAAAGTTATCTTTAATTAACCACTTTTTCACAATCCCTGGTTATCCCATACTTTTATTATGTCTAGCGTTGATATTTCCAGCTTTGGTTTAGCTGGTGTAACTAAAGTTGGAGGTTTGATTGATTTGACGAATAGAGAGTGGGTTTCAGTACAACATTTTACTGCAAATCTCATCCACACTTCCTCCGCCTGATCAGCTTTCAACACTAGATACTAACAGTGCAACTGATAATCTTTTCTCCACTTTAACATCCTGCTTGGACACCTTCTGCCCCCTTTCCTCCAGGCCTGCCCGCGCCACACCCTCTGCCCCCTGGTTATCTGATGTTCTCCGGGAACATCGTTCGAAACTCAGGGGTGCAGAGAGGAAGTGGCGCAAATCAAAAGATCCTACTGATCTTGGTCTTTATCAGTCCCTCCTCTCTTCCTTCTCTGATAATATCTCTACTGCTAAAATGACTTACTATCACAACAAAATGAACAATTCTTCAGACTCTCGCATGCTTTTCAAAACCTTCTCCTCTCTTCTCAACCCTCCTCCTCCTCCTCCTTCATCAACACTAAAAGCTGACGATTTTGCTACATTCTTTATAAATAAAACAACCTCCATCAGCAGCCAATTTAGCAATCCACAAATTGACACACACACTTTTCCAGCTCCTCTCTACCCTCCTTCTCTCTACTCTCAGAGACAGAAGTCTCCAATCTCCTCCTTTCCAATCGCCCTACCACCTGTCCGCTTGATCCTATTCCCACCAACCTACTTCAAGCCATTTCATCCTCAGTTGTACCCACACTCACACACATCATAAACACCTCTCTTCAAACTGGTACCTTTCCCACAGCATTTAAGCAGGCTCGTGTAACCCCACTGCTTAAGAAACCCACTCTAAATCCAGCACATCTGGAGAATTACAGACCAGTATCTCTCCTTCCATTCATCGCGAAAACACTTGAGCGAGTTGTTTTCAACCAGATCTCTTCCTTCCTTACACAGAACAACCTCTTGGACAACAATCAATCTGGTTTCAAAAGCGGACACTCAACTGAGACTGCCCTGCTCTCAGTAATTGAAGCTCTGAGACTGGCAAGAGCAGCCTCCAAATCCTCAGTTCTCATCCTGCTGGATCTGTCTGCTGCCTTTGACACAGTTAACCACCAGATCCTCCTGTCAATCCTAAAGACGAAGGGCATCTCGGGAACCGCACTCCAATGGTTCAAGTCTTACCTCTCAGGTAGGTCCTTTAGAGTATCGTGGAGGGGTGAGGTGTCTAAGACACAACATCTAGCTACTGGAGTGCCTCAGGGCTCAGTGCTTGGACCACTTCTCTTCTCCATCTACATGACATCACTAGGATCTGTGATTCAGAAACATGGTTTTTCCTATCACTGCTACGCTGATGACACACAACTCTACCTCTCATTCCAGCCCGACGATCCGACGGTAGCTGATCGTATCTCATCCTGCCTGACAGACATTTCTGGCTGGATAAAGGACCACCACCTTCAACTAAACCTTGCGAAGACAGAGCTACTCGTGGTCCCGGCCAACCCAACACTTCACCACAACTTTACCATTCAGCTAGACTCGTCATCCATAACTCCATCTAGATCAGCCAGGAACCTTGGTGTGGTAATTGATGATCAATTGAACTTCACAGACCACATTGCAAGAACTGCCCGGTCATGTAGATTTGCCTTGTATAACATTAGGAGGATCAGACCCTTCCTATCAGAACATGCTACTCAACTCCTTGTCCAAGCGCTTGTTTTATCCAGACTTGACTATTGTAACTCTCTCCTGGCTGGTCTTCCAGCTTGCACAGTCAAACCTCTGCAACTGATCCAGAACGCCGCAGCTAGAGTGGTCTTTAACGAGCCGAAAAGGGCACACGTCACTCCTCTCCTCACAAAATTGCACTGGTTGCCAGTTGCCGCTCGCATCAAATTCAAGTCACTGACGTTTGCCTACAGAACAACCACTGGTTCTGCGCCCTTTTACTTTAACTCTTTACTTCAGACTTATGTGCCTTCCAGGAACTTGCGCTCTGCAAGTGAACGGTGTCTTGTGGTGCCATCTCAAAGAGGCACAAAATCTCTTTCTCGGACCTTTACCATGACTGTTCCCTGCTGGTGGAATGATCTGCCGAACTCAACCAGAGCAGCTGAGTCCATAGCCACTTTTAAGAAACGGCTGAAGACACTTCTTTTTCGACAGCACTTGATCCAGTAATACTAACACTTTCTCTCTACTACTCTATTCTGTTCTATAACATAAAAAAAAAGAAAAAAAAAAGAAAAGAAAAATTGCGTTGAATTAAACTGAGAAGGGTCATAGCACTTACATTTTGTTGTCCTACTGCTAGTTTAACTGCTTCTATTGTTCTCATTTGTAAGTCGCTTTGGATAAAAGCGTCTGCTAAATGAATAAATGTAAATGTAAATATTGAATATCAGAGAGAATTATTGGAAATATATTAAAGAATTTTAAAACATACTTTCCTACATCTTTGTGGGAATATATAACAAATTTTATGTCTGGTAATAATCATTCAGAAGTTCTTTTCCCAGAAGTGTATAACACCACAGGTAGACATGGGAATGATAATGATGATAATGTGAACTTGTTGCTCTCTTTTAAAGGTTTACAAAGCCTTCCTTTTTCTATAGTGAACAAACAAAATGTATATAATGTTTGTGTAAAGTCTTTCTTTGCTGGACAGTTAAGAGAGAAGAGATACAAAATGGAGATCTCATCTCTCAGTGACAGAGAATAAATCACCTTCATGGCGGTTATTGTATAAAAACCCCTACCAAAAAGGTCTGGTGATTTACAGTGGTAGATTTTACATTGTGCATTATCAACAAAAGTTTTTCTGTTTAAATGTGAATATTCAGATTCTTCATTTTGTACTTTGTGTAATGAACTTGACACAGTCTTTCATGTTTTCTGCAAATGTTGTAAATTATCTCTGCTTTTTAATGTTTTGGATAGAATTTTGAGTAGTTTATGGATAATTCTTTCAAAAACAGTATTTATTTTTGGGAGGAAGTATTCTCGCGATAAGTGGGACATGATCTGTACTTTTTCAAATTTTTTGGTTGGTCAAGCAAAATTGGCCATTTGGAAGGCTTATAAAATTGAAATGGAAGGACAAAAAGTTAATATGGTTCATTTATTCAAGGCCTTGGTTATATAGGATAAGTTTAGAATATGAATTTAATAAAAATGAATTGTAATCTCCTAATGTTTGAGAAGAAATGGTGTGTAAACAAAAGTATAATTTGTATAGAAGGTGAAGATCTCTTTTTTAAATGGTAATGTTTTGATTAAAAAAAATATGTTTTTTAGATGTTAAAAAATGTTTTAATGGTGGAATAAATCGCTTTAAAAAGTCTCTCTCTCTCTCTCTCTCTCTCTCTCTCTCTCTCTCTCTCTCTCTCTCTGGTAACATTTTTCAAATATGCTGGGTAAAATTGATAATATAAATAATCATCATCTCATACATCTATTTTGAAACTATTTTAAGTGTAACCATAACCATATTTTGTCATTAAACCTTTTCAATTACAACTAATGTGCTAACTAGTTTTGATTGACTATGAAGTGCTACAAATCAGGTAGCAAAAAAGTGTCACGGTTCATGAATTCACTGTTTCCTTCTTGTCTCGTGTACTTGTTGTTATGTGTGTGTGGGTGTGTGCGAGTGGGCGTTACCGCTCTGATCAGTGCATCAGCGATCCAGCTGATCTCACTCTCATCACCAGCCTGATAGTTACCTGTACATCATTTACCTCATTAAAGAGTTTTACTTGCATTATTGCTTCCGTCTCATTGAGCGTGACATAACGATCTGACCACGTCAATGGAAGCAGCGAGTAACCCCTCAACTTTGGATGAGTTTGTTAACTCCAGCATTCAGCGTATGGACAGTCAGGAGAAGAATCTGAACGATACGGCCCGGGCTGTTCAAGCGTTGGTGACGCAGGTGTCCGAGCTCACCCAGCAAGTTCAACATCTGCGAGCTCCCACTGCGCCACCCACACCGGCCGTTCCCCCCACACCATCAGAGAGCGTCTCCCAGTCGGAGCCACCCCTACCTGTTCCGGAATCATACGCGGGTGAGCCGAACTTTTGTAGAGCTTTTCTGACACGTTGCTCAATGCATTTCGCCCTCCAGCCCAGAACCTTCTGCAACGAGAGTGCCAAAGTGGCATTTGTGCTGATTTTGTTGACTGGGAGGGCAGCTCTATGGGGGACGGCGGTGTGGGAGAATCAAGACCCTTGCTGCGCCTCGTTCCAGACACTCGCCGCCGAAATGAAAAGAGTATTTGACAGAGCGGTCGCCAGGAGAGAGGCGGCTCGGATGCTCGCGGAACTCAAGCAAAGAGAGAGGTCAGTGTCAGATTACTCGATTGAATTCAAGACTCTGGCGGCTGAGTGTCAGTGGAACGAGGAGGCGCAGTGGGACATGTTCCTGCATGGGCTGGCTGACCGCGTCCATAGGGAGATCTACGCCCTGGACCTTCCTACTTCCCTTGATGGACTGGTGGAATTGGCACTTCGAGTGGATGCACGACTGACTAGGGTCGAGCGACGGATGTTACCCAGCCGAGGATTAAGAGGAACTGAGAGTCAGCGGTCCAGCGGCAGGGACGTGGTCAGCCTCGTCGACGATCACGAGCCCATGCAGGTCGGTCGAGCTCGGCTTTCCCGGGAGGAGAAGGAAAGGCGGAGGTCCCAAGGCCTTTGCCTGTACTGTGGGGCCGCAGGACATTATGCTTACAACTGCCCGGTAAAAGGCCAAGCCCGGCAGTAAGTATGAGGCTACTGTCGGGTGGGATCTCCGCTGAGAAGACCTCATCAACATCTACGCTCCTCCCGGTAAGACTAAGATGGTCAGCCCACAATCACGACTGTCACGCACTGGTGGATTCAGGGGCCGAAGGTAATTTCATGGACCATTCATTTGCACTCAAGTTCCAAGTCCCCATCCAACCACTCACTCACAAGATCGCTGTTCATGCACTCAACGGCCAGGATTTACCCACCATTGCGCTCATCACCGGACCCATCACACTCATCACATCTGGCAATCACACTGAGACCCTTTCATTTTACATACTGGACTCACCTCTCGCACCTGTTGTTCTCGGACATCCTTGGCTCATCGATCACAACCCCAAAATAGACTGGCAGAAGAATTCAGTGTTGGAATGGAGCAGTAAATGTCATGAGTCCTGTCTTGTGTCTGCCTGTTCGTCTGTTTCTGTCTCTGTGTTTCAGGAGGAGGCAGTGGATTTGTCTAACGTGCCCGCAGAGTACCTAGACCTGAAGGAGGTGTTCAGTAAGTCTCGTGCTGCTTCTCTTCCTCCGCATCGTCCCTATGACTGTGCCATAGAGTTATTGCCAGGTAAGTCTCCGCCTAAAGGCAAGTTATATTCGCTTTCTGTCCCAGAAAGGGAGGCTATGGAGAAATATATTTCTGATTCTCTAGCAACGGGGTTCATCCGCCCTTCCTCTTCTTCAGCGGGGGCGGGGTTCTTTTTTGTGGGGAAGAAGGACGGATCTCTGCGACCTTGTATTGATTACCGGGGGCTGAACAGCATCACGGTAAAGAATACTTATCCTTTGCCGTTGATGTCTTCAGCTTTCGAGAGGTTACAGGGAGCATCCATCTTCACTAAATTGGACTTACGTAATGCTTATCATTTGGTCCGCATCAGGAAGGGGGATGAGTGGAAGACTGCTTTTAACACCCCCAGGGGGCACTTTGAATACTTGGTCATGCCTTTTGGGTTGTCCAACTCCCCAGCAGTCTTCCAGGCACTCGTCAACGACGTGCTGCGAGATATTGTCGACCAGTTCATATATGTCTACCTGGATGACATATTGATAGTTTCATCTTCTCTCCAGGAACATGTGCAGCACGTTCGACGAGTGCTTCAGAGGTTGCTAGAGAATGGGCTTTTTGTCAAGGCGGAGAAATGCGTTTTTCATGCACAGTCTGTTCCTTTCCTAGGGTACATTGTGTCGTCTGAGGGAATACGTATGGATCCTGACAAGGTTAAGGCTGTGGTGGATTGGCCAAGTCCAGATTCCCGTAAGGCCCTACAGAGGTTTCTGGGGTTCGCCAATTTCTACCGGCGGTTTATTCGCAATTTCAGCCAACTAGCCTCACCTCTGACTGCCTTGACCTCCCCCAGAACTACATTCAGGTGGTCAGACGCAGCTGAGGCTGCGTTTGCCAAACTGAAGGGCCGCTTTGTTTCAGCCCCCATCCTCGTTGCCCCTGATCCAGCACGTCAGTTCGTGGTGGAGGTCGACGCGTCAGAGGTGGGGGTAGGTGCAGTGATTTCCCAACGTTCTCTCACAGACGACAGGATGCATCCGTGCGCGTTTTTTTCTCATCGTTTGTCCCCTGCCGAACGCAATTATGACATTGGTAACAGAGAGTTGTTGGCAGTCAAGTTAGCGTTGGAAGAATGGCGTCACTGGTTAGAAGGGTCGGGGGTGCCTTTTATCGTCTGGACCGACCATAAGAATCTGGAATACATTAAGACTGCCAAAAGATTGAACTCCAGGCAGGCTCGGTGGGCACTTTTTTTCGGACGTTTTGATTTTACTCTCTCGTACCGCCCGGGTTCTAAAAACATCAAACCCGATTCTTTATCGCGCATTTTTGATCGTTCCGAACGCCCGTCTACTCCCGAGTGCATTTTACCGGAGACTCTATTCATCTCCACACTCGTATGGGAGGTCGAATCGAAGGTCAAGAAGGCCTTAGAAGGGGTAACGTCTCCACCCGATTGTCCACCGAACCGTTTATTTGTACCGGAGCGATTACGGTCTGACGTTATTCAGTGGGGGCATTGTTCCAACGTGGCTTGTCATCCAGGAGTTAGTCGTACCAAGTTTTTGGTCAAGCAACGATTCTGGTGGCCGCTTATGGCTCGTGATGTCCACAGTTTTGTTTTGGCTTGCTCTGTTTGTGCCATTGGTAAGACCTCCAATCGACCCCCAGATGGGTTACTTCAACCGCTGCCTGTCCCTTCGAGACCCTGGTCCCATATTGCGCTAGATTTTATCACCGCCCTCCCGGCCTCTCGAGGCAACACGGTAGTTTTGACCGTGGTGGACCGGTTCTCGAAGGCGGCCCATTTTATTCCCTTGCCCAAATTACCTTCAGCCAAGGAGACAGCGTTGATTGTCGACCATGTCTTTCGCTTACATGGCCTCCCGACAGACGTGGTTTCCGACAGAGGACCCCAATTTGTGTCCAAATTTTGGCAAGAGTTTTGTAAATTATTGGGAGCGACTGTCAGTCTGTCCTCAGGGTTTCATCCCCAGAGCAATGGTCAAACTGAAAGAGCCAACCAAGATTTGGAGAGGTCGTTGCGATGTTTGGTCTCCAAGAATCCTTCCTCATGGAGCCAACAACTGTCAATGGTGGAGTACGCCCACAATACGTTACCAGTGTCATCTACGGGCCTGTCTCCGTTTGAGTGTAGTGTAGGTTACCAGCCACCAGTTTTTTCTAGTCTGGAATCCGAAGTCGCGGTCCCCTCTGCTCACGCCTTCGTCCAGAGGTGTCACCGCACTTGGACTAGAGCCCGTGAGACTCTACTCCAGGTGGGGGCGCGCACCAAGGCCAAAGCCGACCGCCACCGGTCTAGGCCTCCCGTATACGTCGTTGGTCAAAAAGTGTGGCTTTCTACCAAGAACATTCCTCTCCGCTCCGTCTCTAATAAACTTGCTCCCAAATTTATCGGCCCGTTCACTGTCACCAAGATCATTAGTCCGGTGGCAGTCCGCCTCAAACTCCCTCCAGTGTACAGGAGGATTCATCCCGCCTTTCATGTTTCCAAAATAAAGCCTGTGTTTCGTTCTTGTATTAATCCGCCTGTCCCGGTTCCCCCCCCGCCGCGGCTCGTAGAAGGGGAACCTACATATTCGGTTAACCGTATTCTGGACTCAAGGCGGAGGGGACGCGGTTTCCAGTACTTGGTGGACTGGGAAGGTTACGGTGCGGAGGAGAGAAGTTGGGTACCTGCTAGAGACATCCTGGATCACTCCCTTATTGATGATTACAATCGACAAGTAAGGGAGTCTGGGGACGCCAGGAGGCGTTCCTAGGAGGGGGGGTACTGTCACGGTTCATGAATTCACTGTTTCCTTCTTGTCTCGTGTACTTGTTGTTATGTGTGTGTGGGTGTGTGCGAGTGGGCGTTACCGCTCTGATCAGTGCATCAGCGATCCAGCTGATCTCACTCTCATCACCAGCCTGATAGTTACCTGTACATCATTTACCTCATTAAAGAGTTTTACTTGCATTATTGCTTCCGTCTCATTGAGCGTGACAAAAAGTGAAGTGCTACACCAGGGTGACTAGGAACATGAAATTGTCTAGCTGAGTTATTGTTTCACAGGAGTTTAAATATGAGGAAACACAAAGGCCAAATTCCCTTAATCATCCACAACAGACAAAAAATATAAACCTGACAGCCTCTGCTAGAAATCTTATAATGGGCCGTGGTTGGATCTTCCATCAGGACAACGGTCCAAAACAAACATCAAAATCAACACAAAAATGGGTAACTGCACAAAATGAAGCTTCTGCCATGACCGTCCCAGTCCCCTAAACTGAACCATATAGAAAATGAGTGGGGTGAACTGAACAGAAGAAGCACCAACATGAACTTGTGAATCTGAAGGATCTGGAGAGATTCTGTATGGAGGAATGGTCTCTTATCTCTTGTCAGTTATTCTCCAAATTCATCAGGCATTATAAAAGAAAACTCAGAGCTGTTATCTTGGGAAAAGGAGGTTGCAAAAAGTATTTAATAACAGGGAGCCAATAATTATGAACAGCGTCTTTTGGAGAAAAGCATTTATTTTATAATGTGATTTACCCCCCACTTTCAATTATTTTACTTCAATGAAAGGTTAGATTTTTGTGATTTTTTTTCACACCATTTTTGATCTTTCCAGGGGTGCCATTAATTCGGACCACAACACTGTATTATGATTTTTCATTCAAAATATGTTTTATTCTATTTAATTAGGCCTATTAGTAAATACAAGCACTGAGGGCAGAAGCAGGAAGAGTTTGGTTCAGATTATTATCCTATAAAAATTGCTTTTATATTGTCATCATGTTTAGAATATATAAAGGCTAATGCAACATAAGTGCTGCAAATATTTCTGACCTATAGATCAGCTGTGAACAATAGAAAGGCGAGATAAGTTTTCACTGGATCCATTTATTCTGACCAAAGTTCTTTTGATCACATGAACATCGCTGCTTCGTGTGGGTTTTTGGTCAGTAACTCAAAGGCATCAGTCACTGTGTCAGTTACTTCGACTACTGGGGGAAAGGGACCAAAGTCACCGTTTCCTCAGGTAAGTTATTGCCGATATTTTCTGTTATTTACTTTTTTGTTTGTTTGTTTGTTCATTTGTTTGTTTGTTTTAACTTATTTTGGACGATCAGGTAGTCTTTCTCGTCACAAAACTAACATGCAGACGTATTTACAATTTTTACGTTGGTTAACAGTTGAAAGATGCGTCGGTAACGGTAAATAAATTGCATAGCTAAAACTCTTAATTAATGAAAGTGCAAACTAACGTATCAAACTAAATCGTTTTGAGAACGTCGGCCTAGACAAAATATTGCCTATAAAAATGTATTATTGTGGTTATGGTATGGCTCTTATCGTGAACCTTCCCGCTGTGACGGTGCCTTTGACTACTGGGGAAAGGGAACAGCGGTGACTGTAACATCAGTCTAAGAAGTCAAATTTTGAAATAGCTTACGAACCAAAAAGCAAAATATGAATCGTTATGTAGGCTATATTTCTAGAGCCGATTATTAACTTATTAACAACACTTTTTAGTCATAGAAAAAAATATCTTGGATAATTTGACAATAAATAACGAAATAAATCAGGTTTTAAGGTTGGCTAATATGGAAAAGATCGTTTGTGTTTTTGTGCACTGAAGAAATTAAAAGTATCACTGTGATGCTGCCTTTGATTACTGGGGGAAAGGCACGTCTGTCACAGTGACATCTGGTAAGAAAGAATCCTCTCAATAATCTTGGCACGTTTTAAATATTTAGCTAAATGTAAATGTCCGTTTCTAGTCCGTTTTGGCTAAGGCTAAATAAAAGTCTAAATAGTTCAATCTGTGGGTTATAAAGTAATAAATGAAAGCTACTTAAGAGGTAAACATATGATATAGCTGCTATTTTTGTACAATATCCCCTGGTAAAATGTCAGTGTGACAATGCTTTTGACTACTGGGGGAAAGGAACAATGGAACAATGTCTCGTCAGGTAAGAAAAATATCCACATACCAAATCAAAATCTAATTTAAGTAGCCTACGATAAATGTGTGCGCAGTTATTTTGTCGAAAAAAAAAAATTTTTTACATTAAAGCAACATTTCAATGTCGAGATTTTCTTGTTATGCGATTAGACAATTAAAGTCAGGACATATAGTCTAAAGTAATTTGCTAGAAACGCAAATATTCCGATTATGAATGAATAATTAATTAAATTCGAAATAATTGTATTTGTGCATTCAAATAAAACAAGGAATTGGCTACAGGTCGTTCAACAGACTCTGAGCGTTGTATTTTTATACTGCACTGTAACATTAAAAAGATATTGTGTAACTGGGCTTTCGACTACTGGGGAAGCGGCACCAAAGTCACCGTAACAAACAGTAAGATTTTATGATTAATTGCAAGGACATTTGTATCGTAAAAAGACAAACTTTCACGTGTGTTTTATTATTTATTTATTTTTATTATATATTTTACAGAGTTTGCAAACTGTCTTAATTTAGCTGTTGTCCATTTCATTAGATTTAAAAGACTACATAATTTTGTAATATTGTTCATGTTAAAAACGAACAAAAATACAACAGTAGTTATTCTTAAACGACTCCTTTCGTTGTACATTATTCTCTCATGTGTTGCCTTAAACTGCTCAATACGCTGAAAACAGCCGGAGCATAAATATAAGACTAAAAATCCTAACTAAACTGTAACGTCTCGTTTTAACTTTATGCACTGATATCCACTAATATAATGTGTTATATTTTAAGTTGTTGATTGCATCCCGATATTATTAAATAATAATAATAATAATAATAATAATAAACTGGCGTAGCTTACTGATTTAGAAAGGTAGCCTTTATCTGTCAATGCATGAAGAGGACTTTGTTTTTCTATTTATTTTTTAATGATACATTTTTCGTTTTTTTTTTTTTTCATATGATTTCATAATTCAAAGTTACAAACTGCTATACAATGCTTTTATTTAAAATTCTCAAATGGTTGGAATTTTTATTAAAAAAAATAATAATAATTTAATTGACACTTC
This sequence comes from Abramis brama, assembly GCA_022829085.1. NCBI lineage: Eukaryota > Metazoa > Chordata > Actinopteri > Cypriniformes > Leuciscidae > Abramis > Abramis brama. The sequence goes on from CM040766.1 coordinate 37,540,957, forward strand.
ATAAGTTACAAGAACTGTTTCATTTGAAACAAAATGAAAAGTCATTATGCAGTCATTATCCAGTAGCCTAATAAATTATTCGTTTAGATAATCCTTTATTTATTAGCCTATGGGCCTATGTCTGATAATAAATATGACTGTACATATATGCTATATGACATACAGCATCTACACTGTTAAAAATTAAGGTTCTTAAATTACATTGATGCTTCCATGAATAACTTTTAACGTCCATGGATCCTTTCCATTGCACAAAAGGTTCTTTAGATTAGCTATTAAAATGGTCTTCACACTAAGAAAAAAAAAAGTTTATTTTAAGAACTGTTCACTAAGGTTCTTTGAGGAACCCTAAATAGTTATTCAAGGCTATCGATGTGAAAACTCCATTTTCGAACCTTTATTTTTAAGAGTGTAAGAAAAAAAAAAAATGTTTCCGCTAATTTTCCGAAATTCCATGTTTATCAACATGATGTAAAGCGAAGATAGCGGTGTAATCTCAATCAATTTTTTAATTTTTTATTCATTCACTCATTCATTCATTGGTTCATTCGTTCTGCTTCATTCGTTCTTTTTTGACATGGCCTAATAGTGTTGTATATGTAGGCCTATGTTACGTTATAGGTTGTAGTTTATATATTGTCTGAGAAAGATGTAATGTCTCTACAGCTCAACCAGCTCAACCATCTGCGCCAAAGTCAATCTTCGCCCTGTCTCAGTGTTCTGCTGATTCTGATGGGTTCCTCACAGTCGGCTGCTTGGCCAGAGGTTTCTCACCTGCGGACTCACTCACTTTCAAGTGGAAGGATACCACGAAAGACCTGAATACTTTTGTGCAGTATCCAGCGTTCGGGAGTGACGGAGACTATACCAAAATCAGCCATATCCGTGTGAAAAAAAGCGACTGGAATCCTCAAAACAATTACACATGTGAAGCTTCAAATTCGAAAGGCACTTTAACAGCTGAAGTAGCTGGTAAGTCACATCTCTGAAATGTCTAACATTTTACATGTTACATTTTAGCTACTTCATGTGTCTCTTTGTTATTGCTGTTGGGTTCAGTGTTTTGTATATTGCTGGATATTTTTTATTCGTGGAGGCTCATGTTTGAATAGACATTTTAGCACACTCTTATAGTTTCATTGATCATTGATTGAACTTTTTTAATACCAATGAACCTGCTTTTATATTTTTGTTCATGTCATGCAGTTGTCCTTTATTAAAGTCTAATGAAAGTAAATGTTTTACACTAGCTGAGAACAGCAAGGCTAAATATCTAAAAAACATTAGAACAGAAAAGTACATAATATGCTTAGTCCTTTAGAAATACTTTTTCTCTGACCTCATGCCAGGGAAAACAATGGCATATGAGATTTCTTCTTGTTTTATAAACAAAAGATAAAGGAAAAAGAAAAGAATAATAAGTTAAATATGAATATAGGCTACAACATTTAACATTGACGTTCAAGCTCAAGAGCATCTGTGTGCTTTGCCTAATAAAGCATGTTGCACCATTTGTTTTATTTTTTTATTTTTTTATTTAGTTTGACAGGGACATTGTACATTAATAAAAACATTCCTGTAAATGTACCAGAATTAGCCAAAAGGCTATTTTTCATCCGTAGTCCCTGGACAAGACGTTACAAGTCACCCTAAAGAAAATGTGATTAAAAATACATAATAGAAAATTGAATCATTACATTTTTGAGAAAAAGCAAGCATTTTCTTGCTTTTCATGTCCTCTCTGCTTTCTCCTGTATGTTGCCAGCTCCACCGCCAGATCAGCCTGCAACTGTCGTCTTAACAGTACCTACAAAAAAGGAGTTAGAGACTGGGACAGCAACCTTCTCGTGTTTAGCCCGGCAGTTTTCGCCTAAAACATACTCGTTTAAGTGGTTTCAGGATGATGAGGTGAAAAATGCGATAGACACCTATGACACAAGGAAGAAGAATGCCTCAGTAACCTTGTATAGTGCAACAAGCATTTTTCAAATCAGTGCCGACAAATGGACGAACACAGACGTCAAAGTTAAGTGCGAGTTCGAGCACGAGGCTGGAAATGAAGTCAGAGAGGCCCAATATACAGGTATGTTTTCTCTTGAGGATTGTGAATGTTTCTATATTCATAAGATGTTTACCTCTCTCTAAATCTGTTGCATGTCTGATTTTTGTACATAGCTTCTATGCAAGACTGCAGCAATATTGCTGTTGATATAGTCCAAGTTACATCCCTGAAATGTCTAACATTTTACATTTGACAATGTAGCTACTTCATGTGTCCCTCTCTATTGTATTGCTGTTGGGTCAAGATTGATGATTTTCTTTGAGGAGGCTCATGTTTGAAGAGACATTTTAGAACAATCTTATAGTTTTGTCAAATCATTGATTGAACTTTTTTAATGAACCTGCTTTTATATTTTTGTGCATGTCAAGCAGTTGTCCTTTATCAAAGTCTAATGACAGTAAATGTTTTACACTAGCTGAGAACAGCAAGGCTAAAGATCTAAAAAAACATTAGAACAGAAAAGTACATAATATGCTTAGTCCTTTAGAAATACTTTTTCTCTGACCTCATGCCAGGGAATACAATGGCATATGAGATTTCTTCTTGTTTTATAAACAAAAGATAAAGGAAAAAGAAAAGAATAATAAGTTAAATATGAATATAGGCTACAACATTTAACATTGACGTTCAAACTCAAGAGCATCTGTGTGCTTTGCCTATAAAGCATGTTGCACCATTTTTTTTTTTTTTTTTTATTTGACAGGGACATTGTACATTAATAAAAACATTCCTGTTAATGTACCAGAATTAGCCAAAGGCTATTTTTCATCTGTAGTCCCTGGACAAGATGTTACAAGTCACCCTAAAGAAAATGTGATTAAAAATACATAATAAAATTTTAATCATTAAATTTTGAGAAAAAGTAAGCATTTTCTTGCTTTTCATGTTCTCTCTGCTTTCTCCTGTATGTTGCCAGTTCCAGATCAGCCTGCAACTGTCGTCTTAACAGTACCTACAGAAAAGGAGTTAGAGAGTCGGACAGCAACCTTCTCGTGTTCAGCCCGGCAGTTTTCGCCTAAAACATACTCGTTAAAGTGGTTTCAGGATGATGAGGTGAAAAATGCGATAGAAACCCGTGAAACAAGTGAGAAGAATGCCTCAGTAACCTTGTATAATGCAACAAGCATTTTTCAAATCAGTGCCGACACATTGAAGAACAAAGACGTCAATATTAAGTGCGAGTTCGAGCACAAGATGGGAAAGCAAGTCAGAGAGGCCCAATATACAGGTATGTTTTCTCTTGAGGATTGTGAATGTTTCTTTATTCATAAGATGTTTACCTCTCTCTAAATCTGTTGCATGTCTGATTTTTGTACATCTATGCAAGACTGCAGCGATATTGCTGTTGATATAGTCCAAGTTACATCCCTGAAATGTCTAACATTTTACATTTGACAAAGTAGCATGTGTCCCTCTCTATTGTATTGCTGTTGGGTCAAGATTGATGATTTTCTTTGAGGAGGCTCATGTTTGAAGAGACATTTTAGAACAATCTTTTAGTTTTGTCAAATCACTGATTGAACTTTTTTAATGAACCTGCTTTTATATTTTTGTGCATGCCAAGCAGTTGTCCTTTATCAAAGTCTAATGACAGTAAATGTTTTACACTAGCTGAGAACAGCAAGGCTAAATATCTAAAAAACATTAGAACAGAAAAGTACATAATATGCTTAGTCCTTTAGAAATACTTTTCTCTGACCTCATGCCAGGGAAAACAATGGCATATGAGATTTCTTCTTGTTTTATAAACAAAAGATAAAGGAAAAATAAAAGAATAATAAGTTAAATATAAATATAGGCTACAACATTTAACATTGACGTTCAAACTCAAGAGCATCGTGTGCTTTGCCTAATAAAGCATGTTGCACCATTTGTTTTATTTTTTTATTTAGTTTGACAGGGACATTGTACATTAATAAAAACATTCCTGTAAATGTACCAGAATTAGCCAAAGGCTATTTTTCATCCGTAGTCCCTGGACAAGATGTTACAAGTCACCCTAAAGAAAATGTGATTAAAAATACATAATAGAAAATTGAATCATTACATTTTGAGAAAAAGCAAGCATTTTCTTGCTTTTCATGTCCTCTCTGCTTTCTCCTGTATGTTGCCAGTTCCACAGCCTGCAACTGTCGTCTTAACAGAACCTACAAAAAAGGAGTTAGAGAGTGGGACAGCAACCTTCTTGTGTTCAGCCCGGCAGTTTTCGCCTAAAACATACTCGTTTAAGTGGTTTCTGGATGGTAAGGAGGTGAAAAATGCGATAGACACCTATGACACAAGTGAGAAGAATGCCTCAGTAACCTTGTATAGTGCCACAAGCATTTTTCAAATCAGTGCCGACAAATGGACGAACACAGACGTCAAAGTTAAGTGCGAGTTCGAGCACAAGATGGGAAAGCAAGTCAAAGAGGCCCAATATACAGGTATGTTTTCTCTTGAGGATTGTGAATGTTTCTTTATTCATAAGATGTTTACCTCTCTCTAAATCTGTTGCATGTCTGATTTTTGTACATAGCTTCTATGCAAGACTGCAGCAATATTGCTGTTGATATAGTCCAAGTTACATCCCTGAAATGTCTAACATTTTACATTTGACAATGTAGCTACTTCATGTGTCCCTCTCTATTGTATTGCTGTTGGGTCAAGATTGATGATTTTCTTTGAGGAGGCTCATGTTTGAAGAGACATTTTAGAACAATCTTTTAGTTTTGTCAAATCACTGATTGAACTTTTTTAATGAACCTGCTTTTATATTTTTGTGCATGTCAAGCAGTTGTCCTTTATCAAAGTCTAATGACAGTAAATGTTTTACACTAGCTGAGAACAGCAAGGCTAAAGATCTAAAAAACATTAGAACAGAAAAGTACATAATATGCTTAGTCCTTTAGAAATACTTTTCTCTGACCTCATGCCAGGGAATACAATGGCATATGAGATTTCTTCTTGTTTTATAAACAAAAGATAAAGGAAAAATAAAAGAATAATAAGTTAAATATAAATATAGGCTACAACATTTAACATTGACGTTCAAACTCAAGAGCATCTGTGTGCTTTGCCTAATAAAGCATGTTGCACCATTTTTTTAATTTTTTTTTTATTTAGTTTGACAGGGACATTGTACATTAATAAAAACATCCTGTAAATGTACCAGAATTAGCCAAAGGCTATTTTTCATCCGTAGTCCCTGGACAAGATGTTACAAGTCACCCTAAAGAAAATGTGATTAAAAATACATAATAGAAAATTGAATCATTACATTTTGAGAAAAAGCAAGCAATTTCTTGCTTTTCATGTCCTCTCTGCTTTCTCCTGTATGTTGCCAGTTCCAGATCAGCCTGCAACTGTCGTCTTAACAGTACCTACAGAAAAGGAGTTAGAGAGTCGGACAGCAACCTTCTCGTGTTCAGCCCGGCAGTTTTCGCCTAAAACATACTCGTTTAAGTGGTTTCAGGATGATGAGGTGAAAAATGCAATAGACACCCGTGAAACAAGTGAGAAGAATGCCTCAGTAACCTTGTATAATGCAACAAGCATTTTTCAAATCAGTGCCGACACATTGAAGAACAAAGACGTCAATATTAAGTGCGAGTTCGAGCACAAGATGGGAAAGCAAGTCAGAGAGGCCCAATATACAGGTATGTTTTCTCTTGAGGATTGTAATTGTTTTTTTATTCATAAGATGTTTACCTCTCTCTAAATCTGTTGCATGTCTGATTTTTGTACATAGCTTCTATGCAAGACTGCAGCGATATTGCTGTTGATATAGTCCAAGTTACATCCCTGAAATGTCTAACATTTTACATTTGACAATGTAGCTACTTCATGTGTCCCTCTCTATTGTATTGCTGTTGGGTCAAGATTGTGATGATTTTCTTTGAGGAGGCTCATGTTTGAAGAGACATTTTAGAACAATCTTTTAGTTTTGTCAAATCACTGATTGAACTTTTTTAATGAACCCGCTTTTATATTTTTGAGCATGCCAAGCAGTTGTCCTTTATCAAAGTCTAATGACAGTAAATGTTTTACACTAGGTGAGAACAGCAAGGCTAAAGATCTAAAAAACATTAGAACAGAAAAGTACATAATATGCTTAGTCCTTTAGAAGTACTTTTCTCTGACCTCATGCCAGGGAAAACAATGGCATATGAGATTTCTTCTTGTTTTATAAACAAAAGATAAAGGAAAAAGAAAAAAATAATAAGTTAAATATAAATATAGGCTACAACATTTAACATTGACGTTCAAGCTCAAGAGCATCTGTGTGCTTTGCCTAATAAAGCATGTTGCACCATTTTTTTAATTTTTTAATTTTATTTTATTTAGTTTGACAGGGACATTGTACATTAATAAAAACATTCCTGTAAATGTACCAGAATTAGCCAAAGGCTATTTTTAATCCGTAGTCCCTGGACAAGATGTTACAAGTCACCCTAAAGAAAATGTGATTACAAATACATAATAGAAAATTTAATCATTACATTTTGAGAAAAAGCAAGCATTTTCTTGCTTTTCATGTCCTATCTGCTTTCTCCTGTATGTTGCCAGCTCCACAGCCTGCAACTGTCGTCTTAACAGAACCTACAAAAAAGGAGTTAGAGAGTGGGACAGCAACCTTCTTGTGTTCAGCCCGGCAGTTTTCGCCTAAAACATACTCGTTTAAGTGGTTTCTGGATGGTAAGGAGGTGAAAAATGCGATAGACACCTATGACACAAGTGAGAAGAATGCCTCAGTAACCTTGTATAGTGCCACAAGCATTTTTCAAATCAGTGCCGACAAATGGACGAACACAGACGTCAAAGTTAAGTGCGAGTTCGAGCACAAGATGGGAAAGCAAGTCAGAGAGGCCCAATATACAGGTATGTTTTCTCTTGAGGATTGTAATTGTTTTTTTATTCATAAGATGTTTACCTCTCTCTAAATCTGTTGCATGTCTGATTTTTGTACATAGCTTCTATGCAAGACTGCAGCGATATTGCTGTTGATATAGTCCAAGTTACATCCCTGAAATGTCTAACATTTTACATTTGACAATGTAGCTACTTCATATGTCCCTCTCTATTGTATTGCTGTTGGGTCAAGATTGATGATTTTCTTTGAGGAGGCTCATGTTTGAAGAGACATTTTAGAACAATCTTTTAGTTTTGTCAAATCACTGATTGAACTTTTTTAATGAACCTGCTTTTATATTTTTGTGCATGTCAAGCAGTTGTCCTTTATCAAAGTCTAATGACAGTAAATGTTTTACACTAGCTGAGAACAGCAAGGCTAAAGATCTAAAAAACATTAGAACAGAAAAGTACATAATATGCTTAGTCCTTTAGAAATACTTTTTCTCTGACCTCATGCCAGGGAATACAATGGCATATGAGATTTCTTCTTGTTTTATAAACAAAAGATAAAGGAAAAAGAAAAGAATAATAAGTTAAATATGAATATAGGCTACAACATTTAACATTGACGTTCAAACTCAAGAGCATCTGTGTGCTTTGCCTAATAAAGCATGTTGCACCATTTTTTTATTTTTATTTTATTTAATTTGACAGGGACATTATACATTAATAAAAACATCCTGTAAATGTACCAGAATTAGCCAAAGGCTATTTTTCATCCGTAGTCCCTGGACAAGATGTTACAAGTCACCCTAAAGAAAATGTGATTAAAAATACATAATAGAAAATTGAATCATTACATTTTGAGAAAAAGCAAGCATTTTCTTGCTTTTCATGTCCTCTCTGCTTTCTCCTGTATGTTGCCAGTTCCAGATCAGCCTGCAACTGTCGTCTTAACAGTACCTACAGAAAAGGAGTTAGAGAGTCGGACAGCAACCTTCTCGTGTTCAGCCCGGCAGTTTTCGCCTAAAACATACTCGTTTAAGTGGTTTCAGGATGATGAGGTGAAAAATGCAATAGACACCCGTGAAACAAGTGAGAAGAATGCCTCAGTAACCTTGTATAGTGCCACAAGCATTTTTCAAATCAGTGCCGACACATTGAAGAACAAAGACGTCAATATTAAGTGCGAGTTCGAGCACAAGATGGGAAAGCAAGTCAGAGAGGCCCAATATACAGGTATGTTTTCTCTTGAGGATTGTAATTGTTTTTTTATTCATAAGATGTTTACCTCTCTCTAAATCTGTTGCATGTCTGATTTTTTGTCTGATTTTTGTACATAGCTTCTATGCAAGACTGCAGCAATATTGCTGTTGATATAGTCCAAGTTACATCCCTGAAATGTCTAACATTTTACATTTGACAATGTAGCTACTTCATGTGTCCCTCTCTATTGTATTGCTGTTGGGTCAAGATTGATGATTTTCTTTGAGGAGGCTCATGTTTGAAGAGACATTTTAGAACAATCTTTTAGTTTTGTCAAATCACTGATTGAACTTTTTTAATGAACCTGCTTTTATATTTTTGTGCATGTCAAGCAGTTGTCCTTTATCAAAGTCTATAATGACAGTAAATGTTTTACACTAGCTGAGAACAGCAAGGCTAAAGATCTAAAAAACATTAGAACAGAAAAGTACATAATATGCTTAGTCCTTTAGAAATACTTTTCTCTGACCTCATGCGAGGGAAAACAATGGCATATGAGATTTCTTCTTGTTTTATAAACAAAAGATAAAGGAAAAATAAAAGAATAATAAGTTAAATATAAATATAGGCTACAACATTTAACATTGACGTTCAAACTCAAGAGCATCGTGTGCTTTGCCTAATAAAGCATGTTGCACCATTTGTTTTATTTTTTTATTTAGTTTGACAGGGACATTGTACATTAATAAAAACATTCCTGTAAATGTACCAGAATTAGCCAAAGGCTATTTTTCATCCGTAGTCCCTGGACAAGATGTTACAAGTCACCCTAAAGAAAATGTGATTAAAAATACATAATAGAAAATTGAATCATTACATTTTGAGAAAAAGCAAGCATTTTCTTGCTTTTCATGTCCTCTCTGCTTTCTCCTGTATGTTGCCAGCTCCACAGCCTGCAACTGTCGTCTTAACAGAACCTACAAAAAAGGAGTTAGAGAGTGGGACAGCAACCTTCTTGTGTTCAGCCCGGCAGTTTTCGCCTAAAACATACTCGTTTAAGTGGTTTCTGGATGGTAAGGAGGTGAAAAATGCGATAGACACCTATGACACAAGTGAGAAGAATGCCTCAGTAACCTTGTATAGTGCCACAAGCATTTTTCAAATCAGTGCCGACAAATGGACGAACACAGACGTCAAAGTTAAGTGCGAGTTCGAGCACAAGATGGGAAAGCAAGTCAAAGAGGCCCAATATACAGGTATGTTTTCTCTTGAGGATTGTGAATGTTTCTATATTCATAAGATGTTTACCTCTCTCTAAATCTGTTGCATGTCTGATTTTTGTACATAGCTTCTATGCAAGACTGCAGCAATATTGCTGTTGATATAGTCCAAGTTACATCCCTGAAATGTCTAACATTTTACATTTGACAATGTAGCTACTTCATGTGTCCCTCTCTATTGTATTTCTGTTGGGTCAAGATTGATGATTTTCTTTGAGGAGGCTCATGTTTGAAGAGACATTTTAGAACAATCTTATAGTTTTGTCAAATCATTGATTGAACTTTTTTAATGAACCTGCTTTCATATTTTTGTGCATGCCAAGCAGTTGTCCTTTATCAAAGTCTAATGACAGTAAATGTTTTACACTAGCTGAGAACAGCAAGGCTAAAGATCTAAAAAAACATTAGAACAGAAAAGTACATAATATGCTTAGTCCTTTAGAAATACTTTTCTCTGACCTCATGCCAGGGAAAACAATGGCATATGAGATTTCTTCTTGTTTTATAAACAAAAGATAAAGGAAAAAGAAAAGAATAATAAGTTAAATATGAATATAGGCTACAACATTTAACATTGACGTTCAAACTCAAGAGCATCTGTGTGCTTTGCCTAATAAAGCATGTTGCACCATTTTTTTTTATTTTTTATTTATTTAATTTGACAGGGACATTGTACATTAATAAAAACATTCCTGTAAATGTACCAGAATTAGCCAAAGGCTATTTTTCATCTGTAGTCCCTGGACAAGATGTTACAAGACACCCTAAGGAAAATGTGATTAAAAATACATAATAACATTTTAATCATTAAATTTTGAGAAAAAGCAAGTATTTTCTTGCTTTTCATGTCCTCTCTGCTTTCTCCTGTATGTTGCCAGTTCCAGATCAGCCTGCAACTGTCGTCTTAACAGTACCTACAGAAAAGGAGTTAGAGAGTCGGACAGCAACCTTCTCGTGTTCAGCCCGGCAGTTTTCGCCTAAAACATACTCGTTAAAGTGGTTTCAGGATGATGAGGTGAAAAATGCGATAGACACCCGTGAAACAAGTGAGAAGAATGCCTCAGTAACCTTGTATAGTGCCACAAGCATTTTTCAAATCAGTGCCGACACATTGAAGAACAAAGACGTCAATATTAAGTGCGAGTTCGAGCACAAGATGGGAAAGCAAGTCAGAGAGGCCCAATATACAGGTATGTTTTCTCTTGAGGATTGTGAATGTTTCTTTATTCATAAGATGTTTACCTCTCTCTAAATCTGTTGCATGTCTGATTTTTTGTCTGATTTTTGTACATAGATTCTATGCAAGACTGCAGCAATATTGCTGTTGATATAGTCCAAGTTACATCCCTGAAATGTCTAACATTTTACATTTGACAATGTAGCTACTTCATGTGTCCCTCTCTATTGTATTGCTGTTGGGTCAAGATTGATGATTTTCTTTGAGGAGGCTCATGTTTGAAGAGACATTTTAGAACAATCTTTTAGTTTTGTCAAATCATTGATTGAACTTTTTTAATGAACCTGCTTTTATATTTGTGTGCATGTCAAGCAGTTGTCCTTTATCAAAGTCTAATGACAGTAAATGTTTTACACTAGCTGAGAACAGCAAGGCTAAATATCTAAAAAACATTAGAACAGAAAAGTACATAATATGCTTAGTCCTTTAGAAATACTTTTCTCTGACCTCATGCCAGGGAATACAATGGCATATGAGATTTCTTCTTGTTTTATAAACAAAAGATAAAGGAAAAAGAAAAGAATAATAAGTTAAATATGAATATAGGCTACAACATTTAACATTGACGTTCAAGCTCAAGAGCATCTATGTGCTTTGCCTAATAAAGCATGTTGCACCATTTGTTTTATTTTTTTATTTATTTTTATTTAATTTGACAGGGACATTGTACATTAATAAAAACATTCCTGTAAATGTACCAGAATTAGCCAAAGGCTATTTTTCATCCATAATCCCTGGACAAGATGTTACAAGTCACCCTAAAGAAAATGTGATTAAAAATACATAATAGAAAATTGAATCATTACATTTTGAGAAAAAGCAAGCATTTTCTTGCTTTTCATGTCCTCTCTGCTTTCTCCTGTATGTTGCCAGCTCCACCGCCAGATCAGCCTGCAACTGTCGTCTTAACAGTACCTACAAAAAAGGAGTTAGAGAATGGGACAGCAACCTTCTTGTGTTTAGCCCGGCAGTTTTCGCCTAAAACATACTCGTTAAAGTGGTTTCTGGATGGTAAGGAGGTGAAAAATGCGATAGATACCTATGACACAAGTGAGAAGAATGCCTCAGTAACCTTGTATAGTGCCACAAGCATTTTTCAAATCAGTGCCGACACATTGAAGAACACAGACGTCAAAATTAAGTGCGAGTTCGAGCACGAGGCTGGAAATGAAGTCAGAGAGGCCCAATATACAGGTATGTTTTCTCTTGAGGATTGTGAATGTTTCTTTATTCAAGATGTTTACCTCTCTCTAAATCTGTTGCATGTCTGAGCTTCTATGCAAGACTGCAGTGATATTGCTGTTGATATAGTCCCACCAGGTAAATTACATCTCTGTATTGCTGTTGGGTCAAGATTATGATGATTTTCTTTGAGGAGGCTCATGTTTGAAGAGACATTTTAGAACAATCTTTTAGTTTTGTCAAATCATTGGTTGAATTATTGAATGCCAATGAACCTGCATGCTGTTGTGATGAACTAACTTCTATTTCAAATTCACACAAATATACATTATTTTAAACTGATACCAATTCACAGATATAGACAAATCCCAAGGAACACATGAAGTCATTATTTTCTTTCTTACTCCCTTGTAGCTGAACTCACACTGACGCTAAAGCCACCAGTTGAGAGAGAACTATTTGTCCATGATAAAGTTGTCTTGGAAGCTGTTGTTTCTGGAGATGTACAAAAGAAAGTGCAAGAAGCTTCACTGTCATGCACAGTGAAGAATGAACCTGTACCTATCAAGAATATCAAACCAGGAAATGTCTTTACTGACACTTCACTGTTTATGAAAATCCACAATGTCACCATTGATAAAGAAACATGGTTTGATGGAGAAATAGTCACCTGCACCATCCGTGACACAATTAATAACAGAGAAATCAAGCAGGAGATTCATTTTGATAAAGGAGGTAAGTCAATGTTACTTCCAAATAATTGATTTTGTGGCTGTATGTGCATTTACAGGTGCAATTATAATTTTATGAAAATGGAATATAACAATTTTCTGGCAAAAACTACAAGCCCATTTGAAATGCTTTCGCTGTCAAAAAGCTTAGACTGTCTTGATACAGTATTGTTATTCATTATTGTTTGATTCTTCTGTTTGTTTAATGAACCTTTATCACTTCCTTTAACTCAGATGGACAAATACCCACTGTTACCATTTACAGACCTGATCTTTACAACAACAGTGTCTCTCTGGTGTGTGAGGTCACAAGCCATAAACTTGGTGATGTCTATATCATGTGGCAAGTGAACAGAAATCCTTACATAGGGGCCATAAACAGTTCTCCCAACTGTAAAATGGACACCAAATCTGTTCTCAGCATCCTAACAGTGTCACAAAAAGAGTATGAAGATCCCAAAACCACCATCACCTGCGCAGTCAAACACGCCAACATGAAGGATACAAGTGTTCCATTACAAGTGACAACAAGCAAAAGTAAACAGCCAGAATGTCCAGTTTGTATAAAAGATTATCAATGTTAACTTGTATCTGTTCGTTTGTTCATTTTCCAGTGCTTATGCTCCCTGTTACAATTCACAGATATATACCTAAATCCAAATTTACACATGAAGTTATATACTTTCTTACTCCCTTGTAGCTAAATTCACACTGACGCTGAAGCCACCAATTGAGAGAGAACTATTTATTCATGATAAAGTTGTCTTGGAAGCTGTTGTTTCTGGAGATGTACACGAGACAGTGCAAGAAGCTTCAGTGTCATGCACAGTGAAGAATGGACCTGTATCTAGTGAGAATATCAAACCAGGAAAGGACTTTACTAACACTTCACTGTTTATGAAAATCCACAATGTCACCATTGATAAAGAAACATGGTTTGATGGAGAAATAGTCACCTGCACCATCCGTGACACAATTAATAACAGAGAAATCAAGCAGGAGATTCATTTTGATAAAGGAGGTAAGTCAATGTTACTTCCAAATAATTGATTTTGTGGCTGTATGTGCATTTACAGGTGCAATTATAATTTTATGAAAATGGAATATAAAAAATTTTCTGGCAAAAACTGCAAGCCCATTTGAAATGCTTTCGCTGTCAAAAAGCTTAGACTGTCTTGATACAGTATTGTTATTCATTATTGTTTGATTCTTCTGTTTGTTTAATGAACCTTTATCACTTCCTTTAACTCAGATGGACAGAAACCCAATGTTACCATTCACAGACCTGATCTTTACAACGACAGTGTCTCTCTGGTGTGTGAGGTCACAAGCCATAAACTTGGTGATGTCTATATCATGTGGCAAGTGAACGGAAATCCTTACATAGAGGGCATAACCAGTTCTCCCAACTGTAAAATGGACACCAAATCTGTTCTCAGCATCCTAACAGTGTCACAAAAAGAGTATGAAGATCCCAAAACCACCATCACCTGCGCAGTCAAACACGCCAACATGAAGAATACAAGTGCTCCATTACAAGTGACAACAAGCAAAAGTAAACAGCCAGAATGTCCAGTTTGTATAAAAGATTATCAATGTTAACTTGTATCTGTTCGTTTGTTCATTTTCCAGTGCTTATGCTCTCTGTTGCTCACTTGTCAGATTATCTGTCTTTGATGTTTTTGTTCATTGGTCATTGTTCTGCTTTTTTACTTTACTGCATGTGTCAGACTTCAAAGCCAAGTTTCACTCAAAACTATGCTTAATTTGTTATTGCATGAAAATAAATATGAATGGAAACATAGTCATCATAATATCATAGTGTGATAAAAACAATAGAAATTATTCTGACCTGTGTGAGTTTAATGTGTTTGTTAAAATTGCGCATTTATGTTTTGTCCTGCTTACTGTACCGCCTTTTCATGTCATCTATAACAGTTATGTTTATAATGTTCTATGTTTCAAATCAAAAATATTTCATTTTGGTTTGACATTTATGTTGTTTTACAATTTTAAGCAATAAATCTTTGTGTTTGCAACTCTGCATGTTTTAGTCCAGCTCTCATATGGTTCTTACAATCAGAAACTTTGCATACTTTACATTCTGGTCCTGTTTCATCAGTATTTAGATAAATTAGAATATTATTGTGACTCTGCACACAGTAAAGCCACTTATGGTGACCACCAAAGTCACCATATTGACATTTACAGTCAATAAGGCATGCAAATGTTTTGTTGAAAGGATGTAGTGTGTACTTATATGTCAGTATTAGTTAATGTCTGAGATACTTGGGGGGAAAAAAAGGAATATGCTTGAGCATATTTTTATAAAGTGTATGGTAAAATGCAGAAACAATGAGTAAGAGAGAGGACAATGTTATATGTTTGTCACTTCTGTGTACATTTAGCAGTGTGTGCAAATGAATGTACACGCAGGCATTACATGTTGTCGCCATGTTCTTAATAATACACTAACTAGAAACCTTAGACACATTGGACTTTAAATTCAGGATGTGTGATTTATGTTTGGGTATATGTACTAGACAATGTGCTTATCCTGTTCATATGCCCCATGTACATGTGTTTTCTTTTCCAGGGGAGCCGCCTGAGCCAGAGAAGGGCTTTGCTCTGAACTGTAATAAAGATGTTCTGGAGGAGGATGAGTTCAGAAGTCTCTGGTCTACTGCCACCTCATTCATCTTCCTATTCCTCTTTTCTCTGACATACAGCGCTGTACTTAGTCTCTTCAAGGTAACCCAAACATTACTAAATTGACTACAGATCATTTTAAATAAGATGATAAATAAGATAGTTACAGTTTGTGGCAAGCAAGACGAGGCTGAGGGCCGTGAGAGTGGCACGAGGCCGGTAGCGTGATTACTGATGAGGGTTTTGCGGCACCAGTATAACGAGGTTCGTTGTTATGGGAAGAAGGAGGAGGGAATCAGCGAACATTAAACCACTTTAATACAGTAAATGAAACCAAATACAAAACGAAAGTAAAAGACAGCAGCCCCTCACGGACGACTGCTGACAAGACACACGTTCAGGCCTGTCCTCTCTCGATCTCCAATGTCGTCGCTCACCCTTTATGCTTCCGCTCCTCCGTGAGAGATACGAGACCGGTGCGTCGCGCAGGTGTCGCTCATCAGTAATAACGCCAGCGGCCTCGTGCCGCTCGCTCACGGCCCTAGGCCTCGTAATGCTCGCCACACAGTTATTTACATATCGGCTTCACTTTGGATTGCATTATGTAAAATGGGTTTTTATTATTGATCTTATTGACTTTTTCCAGATGAAGCACTGATGACTTTTAAAAAGAACTTCCGAAGACCCCAAGTTTTCTTATTCTGATGTTGAATCTACATAATTTGCCTCTATTCACACATTTTTGAAGATATTGACAAATATGTACTCAGTTTAATGAAAGGTGTTTTTTAAAAGATCTTTACAAAAACTGATGAAATGCAAAATTTTGAGTCATGAACAATGTGTTTAAACAAGTTTCAGTTTTTAAATAACATTTCAAAGTGTTTAAATTCATTTTAACTTTTTTTTTTATGTCAGGCGGTACAAACAAAATATAGTTGTACCACCTGACATGGAAAGTGTACCAGCCTACCCATACATGAAATCAGCAGTCTTTACCAGTATTTGAGAGAGATCTACAAAACTTTTCACTCTGCTTCAAGGATAAGTTGAGGACATCTGGATGATGTATTATTATTACTGTTATTACCTTGTCAATTTATAATCAAAGAGCCATGTTTGCATGTTCCACACATTTGAGAATAAACAGATTGGTGGACAAAAGTTTTTTCAATTCTCAACAGCTTTACAATAAAACTACTGATATTTATAAAATGTGTGTTTTTTTTAATACCTTTCACAAAGGTTTCAAAACTAAAATGATTCCATATTATTTAGTTTTTAATTTTGTATTATTAAGACACCATTTTAAATAATTTTCTTAGTTCGGACAGTTGCACCACTTAAAATATTGGGGGTTTAAGATAAAAACTAAACTAAAATAATAATATGTATTATTTAAATATACTAAAAATGAATTTAAACTAAATAAGTTTTATAGAATAAAGTGATATAGTGTCATGCATTTATCAAATTATTTCAAAAGGAAATAATGCACTTGGACACAAAAATATGCACGTCAGGTCATTTACCCCTCTACATTTCAGAAGAACTGATTATCATAGATTAAAGCTAAACCAAACTGATTAACTGATTAAACTGCACACAATGACTATATATTCCTAGAAAAGCTTTAGTTTAAGATACTATTGCAATGTAGATGTGTTTCTCTCAGTTTCGGTTGTTGTATTTGAATATTTTGTCTCTGGGGATTGAGAATCACCAAAGCAGACGGAGCAGATGCAAACATCTGAGCGCTCAAGGAAACATTTTAATAATAGCCAAACTATAATAAATGTATCTACACGCAATAACAACTAAGCTTGATGAGCTAAACAATTCAAAACAATTTACAATGCCATAAAATGTATAAATGTATAAAAATGTATTTAATTGTAACAACATCCTCTTTATGTGTAGTCTACATTACAACTAATACTTAAGATTTACATTTTGTGGTCCATCCAATTTGCTTTGCTTTTATGCAAACGTGGTGGGCAAGTGTTTACTTTGACTAAGTTCTCTCTAATGAATTTCAGAAAGTCAGAATTAGATCTATTCGAGAGCGTCTATGTATTCAGGGTCTGTCTTTCTTCCTCTTTTTCCCCTCACACCTGCTGAAGTGAAACGTTCATGTTTATGACTAACAATTCTTGGAAATGTTAAAATGTTTACATTTCAAACCAAAGCCTGCAACAATTAAACATTATATATATTTTATCAATCCTATACCGTGGTTTATTTTACTTACATTGCTTAGTTTTTTGGGGGGTTTTTTTTACAATTGCTAACAAGTGTTTAGTACTTTTTTCTAAATTCTCAACACAGCAACACCTGCATCACACAAACAGTCAAATAGTTAATTTTCTGTCCAAAACCACATTTTGTTACATTAAATACACATTAAATACCAACTCTGCATTTCAAAATAAATAAAAACTTTTATACACTAACTCTATCAAAACAAGGCAAACTTGATTCAGTATCTAATAATTCTGTTTAAACACCATTTTCTATCCACCTGGGACATATAGTTAATAATAGCACTGAATATCAAATTACTAACAGTTGATGGCATTACAAAAACTGCATTACTTGTCATGTTTCAGTTCTCTCAGCATACAGACAATATATAATACACTGTTTTTTATAATTCACTTTTATTATACTTTTCCTTATACTTTCAACCATTCTTGGTTGAGTGTTGAATGTGTGCATTTTGTTGGCAATATACTTTATAGAAGTGAATGAGTCATTACTTTATAGAATGTAATGTAAAGTAGGAAAAAATAGCTACACAAGTAACATAATTGCTCAGGGCACTGGTCAAATGGGTCCCCTATACGCAGAACTTCAGTTGAAATTGCCTTGCAGGGGTGGGGGTGTCGATGGTGCCCCCTTGGTAGTTTATGCCCTTTCACAGACCTTAACAGAAGATCCAACATACATGGTTTTTGGTTCTGCGTTTGTGAAAAACAAAACAAACAAAAAACATAAAGATGCAGAATATCACACATTCTTACTCCTCTCCCCTTCCTCTTCTCCTCCCTTGTCCTGAACTACTCCTGTCCTCCCTCAATATTCCTCTCCCTTGTCCAGATATTACAGGGGTTTTTTTACAATCGTTATAGGACACATACACAGTTTTCAATACACTTTTTCGAAATCCTTAACACAGTTCTCATAACCAGCTTGACACAGCAGTTAATATCACATTCAAAATGCACTAAAGCTGACAGAACAATTCATTCAGGTCTCAAATCAACTCATTCTTCCAGAACATTAACAAAGGTTGACAACGAACAAACAAACTTCGTCACTCATAAAACAATGACCTAAGAAAATACAACGGGCAGCAGTACACTATGTTTTCTTTTGTAAAGTCTCTTTACGAAGCAAGAATGACACTCTCAGTCTCTGATGTTTAGAATTCACTTATAAATTCGCCTGTAGAGTTTTGGTGATGTAGAGAGAAAAGAAGTGATGTAATTTGAAAGATGAATACTTTCATTGAATACCTACATTTTGTGCCAAAGCAATGACAAATGATCCACAGTTTAGCTCACATAGACTGATGTTTTGCTCATGTGAAAGGTATGAGAAGAGAAATGTGTCCAAGGGATTGTAAAAATAACACAAAAAAAATGTTTACTCCTCTCTCAATCCACATTGAACAATACCTTTTATTACTGTGTGTGTGTATGTCCATGTAATGGAAATAATTGAGCTCTGTTTGAGTCTGCGTGTCAGGAACGGAAGTCCTAAAAAAAATCGCTAAAAATGGGCTTCACTTGTCTCAATTGAGTTCCAATGAGATGGCTCTGTCCACTTCTTATACTGTCTATGCATATGATGGACACTTTACTATCCCATGATGCCACGGGGGAGGAGTTGTCATTGTTATATTTAAAAATGGCGGAAAAGGCGGAAAGCGGAGACGTGTAAGTACTTTATAAAACAATTTTTGTTTCTTTGTGGTTAAATTATATTTTTTTAACATCATATAAGTAAATGATTGACTTGTTAAACGTTTAAATAATGTAAATTGAGGGTGTTCTTTTCCAGCCAATTCAGAAAAAATATAGTTGTATCATTATTATTACGGAATAGTCCGAGCTAATGTAAATGCAGATGTATATTGATACTTCTGGTCGAAGTGCTCTGGAAATGTTGCAAATATAACAAAGTTATAAGAGACACGGGATAACTGTTGCTCTCTTTCCATTCAACCGGAATATCTTTTATTAACAACTTCATTTCAACTTTATATCTGCATTCAAGAATTATTCCTGTTATCTTTTGTTGCTCTGTATTGAAACACAGGTAATATCCACAACTGGATATGGATAACATGAAGTCACACTCTCTTCAAAAGTACATTTCCACATAAATGTATCTTCACATATTTCCACATAAATGTATCTTCACATATTTCCACAACATTCACTTATCACAATTTTATCTTACCGTAAACATTGGTGCGGTAGACTGTGAGGAAATGGACTCTACATGGGTTTGTAAGGAAGGTTGGCCCAGTGACTCATAAGTGAATATTGGTTTAGGTCTTTTCTCTCTTACTGACCTCCTAACTTCTCCACGTGTCTCTCTTTCAGGCCAAGTCATAGTAGAGGGAGGACTCGGTCTTTCCACTTGTACTTGCTCCTCATGTCCATTTGTCTCATCTTCTTCAAGCTGAGATAGGTAAGTATCTTCAAGATGTTTACTTGTCTGTGTTTCTTCCACTACTTCCACTTCCCTGTCCCCTGCATTCAGTTCATCCTCTTCAGGCTGCGGTAGGTAAGTATCATCAGATGGTTCGCTTGTCTGTGATTCTTTTCCCACTACTCCTATTCCTCTATCCTCTGACTGTTGTTCTTCTACTTCGGGAAGGTGTACCTCTCGCCCCTTGGGTAAGTATGTGTCCATCGATACAGTTTTCCTCGTAGGTAATGTGCTTGAACAGTCTTTACGAATCATTGTCTGTTTCTTTGGAGTCTGATCAGGTGCTTTTGCAGGAGATAACTTTGACATTGGACTTTGCTCTCTCATTGAGATCACTGATCTGTTATGTCCAGCTTGATCACTTTCCATCCTGACTACAGGTGTTCTCAGCCAATAACCTCCTGTCCACTCATCCTCATCATCAGTGTCTGATATTCCATCCTTGTCAGCAGAGTTCACCCTCTGTTGAGGCTGATTTTGCCTCTGATGGGGGGTTCCAACAGAGTCAGCTGGCTGTACTGGGCTCTCAACTGGCAAGTCATTCACTAACAGCAGCAAGTTTCGGTGTATGGTTCTGTTCTTTGTATTTGAGTCTCCCTCAGGATGAATGACATACACCGGATTGTCTGAGATTTGCTCCTTCACCACATAGATCCTCTTCTCCCAGTATGAGCATAGCTTACCAGGTCCACCTCGTTCACCCATGTTTCGAACCAGCACTCGATCTCCTGGTTTGAGGACCACGCCCCTCGCCTTTTGATCATAGTAGGACTTGTTCTTTGCACTTGATGACAGGCTGGATTTGTTTGCAATTCTGTATGCTTCTGTCATCCTTTTTGACCATTTCTCTACATACCCTTTGTGTGTCACTGATTCAGTGTTTTCCATTAATCCAAACAAAAGATCCACGGGCAGACGGGGATGTTGTCCATACAGTAGGCAATGAGGTGAGTATCCTGTCGATTCGTGGCGTGTGCAGTTATATGCGTGTATCATTTGTGGTAAATGTTCTTTCCATCTCTCCTTTTCTCTGTCTGTCAGTGTCCGTATCATTTGTGGTGAATGTTCTCTCCATCTCTCCTTTTCTCTGTCTGTCAGTGTCCGTAACATTTGCAGCAGTGTACGGTTGAACCGTTCAGCAGGGTTACCCTGTGGGTGGTAAGGAGATGTTCGTGAATGTCCAACCCCTGACAGCCGTCCAAGAGTGTGAAACAGATTGTTCTCGAACTCACATCCTTGATCATGGTGGAGACGGTTTGAATAACCCAGACGAGGTATGTAGTCGTTGTATATCCGTTCAGCTGCAGTTTGTCCTGATTTATTTTTGGTTGGGTAAGCCTGAGCAAATCTGGTAAAATGGTCTATTACTACCAGAATGTACTCATAGCCTCCTTTGCTTTTCTCCAGGTGTAGGTAGTCTATGCAAACCAAATCGAGAGGGGAAGCAGAAGTCAGACCACCCATTGGCGCAGGCACATGTGTGGTGGGTTTCTTTTGCTTTATACAACTGCATTTCCTGGTGACATACTCCTCTATACACCTTTTCATGTGTGGCCAATAGAAACGTTCTCTGGCAAGATGGAGCACACGTTCAGTGCCAACGTGTCCCAGGTTGTCATGGAGATGCTTTAGGGCAACTGACCAGTACTTGGTGGGTAGGACTAACTGTTTTCTCTCTGGTGTTTGGCGGTACAGGACTCCATTCTCCAATTGTAGTTGACTCCACTCATGAAGGAGCTCGCGAGTGAGCCCACTCACTGACCTTCTGACCTCGTCAGTAAGAACCTTATTTGCCTCTTTCAGTCTCATTATTTCCCCTATTCCAGGGTCCTCTCGTTGGGCTTTGGCCAGCTCTTCGTGGCTTATTTTGGGCAACTGTGAATTAGGCTGTGGTATCACATCAGCAGAGGAGGTGTAAAGTGCAGCAATCCATGCTACATCTTTCTTCTGGGCTGCTCTACCCCCTTCCCAAGTCACATGCAGGACATCCTGAGACAACTCCTCCGTGCATGTTGCCACATAGTTGTCAATATCGAGTGGGATGCGTGAAAGCGTGTCGGCGTCTATATTGCTTTTTCCAGGTCTGTATTTAATGTTAAAGTGGAACTCTGACAATTCTCCCACCCAGCGATGGCCAACTGCATTGTGTTTCGCAGTGCTCATGACATAAGTAAGCGGATTGTTATCAGTGTAAATGGTGAAATGTGGAGCATAGAAGAGATAGTCTCTAAATTTCTCACACACTGCCCACTTCAAAGCAAGGAACTCGAGTTTTCCACTGTGGAGTCGGTAGTTCCTTTCAGCAGGTGTCAGAGTTCGTGATCCATATCCGATGACTCACATTTTCCCACAATGTCGCTGATAGAGGATTGCGCCGAGCCCTTTCTCCGATGCATCCGTGTGTAGGACAAATGGCTCCTCGAAGTTGGGGTATGCAAGGACTGGGGGGTTGATCAGCATACTGACAAGCCTTTCCAATGTGCTTTGGTGATCAGGCTTCCATATGATGGGTGTTTTGGATGGGAGTTGTGGACCCTTGGACTTGCAGTGATTTGGAAGGGGTTGGGGCATGGAGGACTTAACTTGGAGCAGCTCGTACAATGGCTTTGCTATTTTGGCGAAGTCCTGTATGTAGGAACGATAGTAACTCAGGAAGCCGAGAACCCGTCAGAGGTCACCAACTGTTTGGGGTGTTTTGGTTTTTAAAGCCATCACTGCCTTAAGGTCTTTGGGGTCAATTCGAACTCCCTCGGCCGACACCAAGCGTCCAACATAGCGAACCTCCTTCTGAAACATCTCGCACTTTTCTGCCCGTAGCTTCACCCCATGATGTTGGAGTGCTTGGAGGACCTTGCGAATCACCCCCATGTGGTCACTGAAGGATCTGGAGTAGCACAGTAGGTCATCCAGGTACGGGATGCAGTACTCATCTCTCATAGGGTCTAACATCTCCTCCATGCTCCTTTGAAACGCTGCAGGTGCATTAGAAAGTCCAAATGGGATCCTTACCCATTCGTAAAGGCCCCAGGGGGTGATGAAGGCTGTGAGATGACGTGACCCTTCTGCCATGAACCCCTGGTGGTAAGCTTTACCTTGGTCCAGTATACTAAACATGGAATATCCTCCCAGCGTGTCTATCAAATCCCGTATTCGTGGCAGCGGATGCCCGTCGGGTACGGTCTTTTGATTCAGAAGACGATAGTCTATGCAAAGACGAAGATTGCCGTCCTTCTTCCGTACACATACAACTGGTGCCGAATAGGCAGATTTAGATTTCACTATCCAACCCTTCACAAGAAGATCTTGGATGTACTCTTTCACTTCTTTAAACAACGGTTTGGGGATGGACGTGTATGCTCTTTGTACAGGGATATCGTCGTTGAGATTGATCACCATCTGCAGGTTTGGGATACAGCCAAGGTCGTTTCCGTCTCTTGCAAAGGCGTTTGACTCCTCGTGAAGCATCTTCCTAGCGGCCTCTTGCTGTTCTTCCTCCAGATGGTCAAGGTTTACAGGTGGGTCCCATAGAGCTGGATCTGAGTTGCTGACCTGAGTGGTGATGACCTGACTGACAGTCACTGCAGGCTGTGATTTGTCCAGGATATCTGCCTCCACAACATTTTCAACACGCTGCAGGATCCCTAGAGCTGTTTTACGTGGTATTGTGATGTCATGATTGGTTTTATTACCAATTGGAATGGTGACATAGGGCTTTGTTGGGTTCTGGACTTCAAACAGACCTGGCCCTGTATCCCACTGTCCAGACGGTAGACTGTCTTCATCTGTCTCAAACAACACTAATCGGGTAGAGGCATCCATGTTTGACGGAACCCGACACCTCACCCACAACACTCGACCAGCAGGGAGAACTATCTCCTTGGCACCTGTTCTTAAGCGTCCTTGTCGTGTGACTGGCTTTGCTGTCTGAATAAAGTTGACAAGAGCTTCAGCTGTCTCTTTGGGAATAGATATGGCGTTGCTAAGCAAGATAGTGAGTATTGGCACTAGTCTCTCTGGTTTGCCACAAATGAGTACTTCCAACACGTTAAAGCCAATCAATGGTTTATCCATGGGGTAGCTGCTAATGAGGAATGGAACACTAATGGACAGGTTGGGGTCCAAGTTCCCTGGCAAGTTTATTGTAATAGCTACCCACCCATCATATAGAATGATACTGCCATTTGCTGCAATAACTTTCAGCTCCTCCTCTCCCAAGATCTCAGAGACTGAGTGGATACTGAGGTCAGGTAGGTACTCTTCTTTCCAGGCACGACTGACTATACTGACTTGTGACCCAGAGTCGAGCAAAGAAGTGACTGCTAAACCATTTAGATAGCTCTGAACTAGGGTCTTTTTGCCAATCAGACCAGCAACTGCTCTAGCTTTAGCTACACGTGGTGACTGGGGAGGGACCTGACATACTTGGCTACACTGACTTAATGGACTTGTCGTTACTGGGGTTGAGGGTGAAGAACGGTGCAACTTGTCATTACCGACCTCACTTTCTGGTTGGGACTTGCTTCCCGACTCAGCCACTAGATGTCCCTCTCCAGTGCCCGATTGAAGTTTCCCTGCTTCCTTGGTCGTTTTAAACAGCCCGCTGCACAGTGTCCTTCTTCCCCACATGTGAAACAGTGTTTAAAGTCTTGTTTGTCTTGTTCCACGCAGCTTGGACAACCATAAGGTTTCCCCCATTTTGTTTGTGCCCTATTCTGATTATACTGACGCCCATGATGAGTCGATTGTTGTTGGTTTTGTTTTTGCATGGCTTCAACCAGCTTAGTGAGTTCCTCTACTTTGGTCTTGAGATCTTTTAGAGCAGGGGTGCCCAATCCTGCTCCTGGCGATCGACTGTCCTGCACAGTTCATCTCCAACCCTAATCAAACACACCTGAAGCAACCAATTAAGGTCTTCAGAGCACGGCAGGATCACTTGAAAATTAAAGGCAGGTGTGTTTGATTAGGGTTGGAGATGAACTGTGCAGGACAGTCGATCGCCAGGAGCAGGATTGGGCACCCCTGTTTTAGAGGATCTGGCTTTGTTTGATTTGGCTTGGACGCAGCACTCTCTGACTTTGTGCTAGTTGTCTTCACCACCTCCGACCCAAGCTGTGTACTGTGTACATTGGTTACGGTTTGTCGGCGTGAAGGACCCAGTCTTTTCATTCTCTCACTTTCCTCACTAGTGATTTTCATCACATGACGCAGAATCATATCATCAGTGATCTCTCTGTTTGCCAACAATGGTTTGAGTTCTCTGCATATGCCGGTGTGCTTGTGCCCAAAGCCTTGGTACACTGTATGTAGGAAAACATCTTGCACTGTAGCTGTAGTGTACTTGATGTCAGTATCAGCTAATCTTGATGTCAATAGAACACGTTGTTTTAGACCGATCACACGATAAAGGAACTGTTGTGGTGTCTCGTTCTCGTCTTGTTTCGTGCACATCAACTCTTGAAATAACTCTGTGCTGTTTTTTTTCTCTTAGGTGAGTTTGAAGAAACCCCTTGAGTTCAGTCACTGTCATGTCGTCTTTGTTTATCAACATTTCTTTGAATATGCCTGGTTTCATGATTCTTAGCACACCACGAACAATCTCTGGAATCCTTCTTTGATTCCATCATCAATTTGTCTACAGACATTATTGTAGCTGATATCTGAAGATTGGTCACCAATCTGTCCGCCTTGCACTTTGAACTCTCTCTACTTTTGAGGCAGGTAGCTGAGTTCCCTTAAGGACACCATCCCCTCACGCGCCGACTGAGAGACAAGTTCACTCGGTGGTTTTCTGTCTGGCTGTTGAAGAGGGCCTGAGGATTGGGTTAACTGTGCCTGTGGCGATACAGCATGTGTTGGTAAGCACTGCATGAGTTTCTTGCTAACCTCTTCATAGCTAGCTAGCACTTTAAGCAAATCAGTGTTAGCTGTGTCATGTGTACTTAACATGGCTGCTCCTATTGGGCCTGAATCTAGTTCAGCAATATCACTAGGTAACGCAGCACTAGCTACATTGAATGTGTGGTGGCTCTGTTTGTGAGTGTCTGTGGTGCTTTCAGGGGCTGTTTGGATAATGACTGAACCTTCAATAAAATCAACACGGTCATCACGCTTACCCCAACCCTGCTCAGTATGTAACTCAGAATCACCTTTTACATTTGACATCAACACATCATCATCACGACATTTCACCACATCATCAATAACGTCTTTCAACATCAACAACTGAACCATTCCTTCGTCCTCCGTGTCAAGTAACTGCTTACTGTACATGAACGAGTTGATGTGATCGTAACATCCTTCCTGGTCTCCCTCCACAAGCTCTGACTGGTCCTCGCTCAACACTGGCTCCACCACTCTGACGACCTGAAGAAGCTCTCCAGCTGACAGGGTGAGTAAGCTTTTCCTAATTTCCCACACTAGGCTCTTCCTCCCACCACTCGACATGATGGCTCCTCGTCTCCCTCACGGCTGGCAACACAGTTTGGCGATGATGCAGTCAGCTCCGATTCGTCGACCTCCACTCGTTCGCAATCGCAGTTCCACGGCTGGACAGGGTTAATCACTGGTCATCATTGTCATCATTCGGCCCCCGCTCCACTAGGTGGCGCCGAAGTATCCCGGACAAGCCCCCAAGAATCTGTAACGGGTCCCGGCCAGGGGTCCGCTAGCAGATGTATATTGATACCTCTGGTCGAAGTGCTCTGGAAATGTTGCAAATATAACAAAGTTATAAGAGACGCGGGACAACTGTTGCTCTCTTTCCTTTCAACCGGAATATCTTTTATTAACAACTTTATTTCAACTTTATATCTGCATTCAAGAATTGTTACTGTTATCTTTTGTTGCTCTGTATTGAAACACAGGTAATATCCATAATTGGATAACATGAAGTCACATTCTCTTCAAAAGTACATTTCGACATAAATGTATCTTCACATATTTCCACAACATTCACTTATCACAGTTTTATCTTACCGTAAACACATTTTTTCTCTAACCATATTCTCTGGTATCTATCATTAAACGAGTATTTCTGTATTCATTATACCTTTTGTAAGTGTTCACTTAATATAACAGAATAAATCCCATTTGCAGTTAAGTTAAATTGTATTTACATTACATGAGTACAAACTTCAATATTAAACATTTCTGTCAGGACCACTACCATCAAATATGATTGACAATTAGCATACAGTTTGGATTGGCGGAATGGTTCCGTTCTGGGCGAGAACTCCCTGCGCATCCATGCAGCCTAGCATGGATAAGAGCAGGGAGAGCAGCAATAATCCCCCTTGGGGTAAACAGTACAGAACCAACATGAAAATTTGCAAATATATTCAATTCAAGATTTTAAAGTACAACTTTATTCGATAACTATTCTGATTCAAGGGGAATCAGAATGTCAAATCCTGACTGGGCGAGAGGAGGAGCTGGGGATGGAGGAGGGTAATTCGCTCCTGAGAAACGCGATAGCTGCTGATAATACTGAAGCACCATATATGTATATGGTGATAGGCGTCATATTCCTATAGGTAGATGTGGATCAGCTGAGGGTCAGCTGATGCGAGCTTGACTAACGTGACCTGCCAGAACTAACGCTACGCTTGATATTTGTCTCATAACTTTTACACTTAATTCCTATGAACCGAAATAAAATGATAGTCTAATATTGCCACGTGCGTTTCACCCAAAGCTACATTCTGTAAACTGCTATTTATTTATCTGTAAACGTCATTTATTATCCGTAATGCATAGTCTTCCACACACAGTTACTTTACACATACACAGTAATAAACTCAGAAATATCCCTGAGCAGTTAGGAATAGATCAAAGAAAACATTAGTGCGTGCGTCGGTCGCCATTTCCTCTCAACTTCACAACGTTATCATTGAACTTGACTATTTACACACTTAACATACCTTTAGCTTATTAAACACACATCACTGGGGATTCATATAGCTTATAACCCTTTGCAAGTCATATAAAAGATGTACAACAAACCTGGAAATGTTGCAAATATAACAAAGTTATAAGAGACGCGGGACAACTGTTGCTCTCTTTCTATTCCATTAAACCGGAATCAGAGCCATAGAGAGTCAGGACACTCTTTGATGTCGCCGCTATGGCTGTCACGTGGTTCATGTAAGCCCCAATAGTTCCAAAACATACTCTGGCTGTCATGTTCTTCTATGGGGCAGACTGCAGCGATTGCATTATTGAACGGTAAATATAAAATAAAACACACACCCAAGTACTTTTTCAGCTGTTATTGCATTATTGCATTTTGTTAATGTCAGTTTTGCATTTGGAGATAAGTTTTAGGCTATAGGCCTATTTTTGGAGGGAAAAGCTTAGTGTTCATGTTCGCATGGGTAGTAGCACTGGCTTTAGCGGCTCTAACTTAACTTTTCCATATCATTCATCTGATGATGGACGTCTCATGATATTTATTTTAGCACAACTGGGCTGTATTAGGCTATTGATTCCCGTGATTTTGCTTATAAATTTTGATTCAGCCATTAGCCTACCTTCGTGATCACGCAAAGAGGTCTGCCGTGGCGGTCCGTTCAGAATTCGCTTAGAAGCTAGCTCACTTCTTCTGATGGAAGTGGCCACCCCCAGGACCACAACGTGAAACATGATCATGTTAAGACTAAGAATATAATTTTAAGATTAAGCCATACACATTATCAAAACTATAACAGATTAAAAACGAATTTAAGCATGGCTGATACAAATGAAGGTTTTCAAATAAAATATTTTTTATTAAACAATGACAGACAACACAAATGTGTGCTTGTGTGAGTGTGTGTGAACAAGGACAACAAAAACCAGGGGCAGGTGATCCATGAAACAGAAAGGACTGGTGATGACCATAACAATCCTAGAGGTCCAGCATTGTTCTCACAAGCCGCTTCACTCAAGACAATAAAACATAATGAAAAGTTAGTATATCCCAAACAATTAAATTAAATAAAAGTTGCTATAAAGGTGGCAGCGATTCATTACTGAACCTAACTGTCACAGCTGACGAAGTCGCGCTAGCTAACTAGCTAGCAGGCAGTGCTTGAAAATTGGTTGAAACCAGAGAATGTCTAATATGGCGAGAAGTTTCACTCTCACTACACTTCCGGCTTTTGAACTGGTTGCAGTTCCACTCTGATTCCATATGAGGGCGCTCACAGGACGAGTGCAAAATGAATGGAGGTCAATGGCAGTATACCCCTCAAAATCCACTTTTCTCAGGATATAATTTTTTGTCTAGTAATTTGAATGTTGTATTCGAAAGGAGATGCAAAGAAATTACACATTGCTGGGTGTTCGATTTTTTAGAGTCACTTATTTGCTTTAAAAAGTCTTTCAAAATGTCAATGACGTCAGAATGTTGACGTCATTAGCAGAATGCTAGCGTGTTATGGGCAACAACAACTCAACCTGTAAGAAATCAAAACGACATAAGTACTCGTTCATTCAACTTTAGACCTAAAACCCATGTTGAACTTGCCATATCTACAATCAGATCTGAGATTTCTCAACGGCAATCGGGTGAAAGAGACAAATTTAGCCGTCTAGCCCCATTGACTCCCATTCATTCTGCACTCATGGCGAGCGCCCCCAGTGGAACTCTGGTGGTACTACAACCAAAATTCGGTACAATAGGGCTTAATAGGGAGTGGGCAGGCTCTCCGTATACGGGCTCTGTTGAAACTCTTCTCTCTCGCAACTCTTTCTCTCTATGGCTCTGACCGGAATATGAGCTTCTCTTCCTCTGCGCCTCGCTAAGGGTCCCAGAGTGACGCAGCTGAAAGGTACTGCCACCTTGTGTCTGTTCTGTGAAACAGCATGTCATAGCGCGTTTCTGTGCATTCTCTCAACAGTATTTAATTTGTAATAAAATAAAATAAAACAAAAGATAATAATCTCAACAAAACCTATTTTTTTGAGTGTGACATAAATCAGCTAGCTAACACTGTTTTCTTTAAACAAAGACGTTGGTAACACTTTATAATAACGTTCAGTTGTAAGTCATTTATAAGTGGTTAGTTAATGATGAACTAATCATTTACAGAACATTCATAAATGAGTAGCAAGTGATATACTAACATTTTATGTAGGGGAGAGCCGGGACAGTTGAAACACTTTTCAGATAAATGTCGTTTTCTAAGATAAGGTTACAAATAGATTATTTATTTTTTGTGATTAACATCTCACATATGTGTTCTCTTAGTATCATGTGTTATTCGGTACAAATATAGAATGATTTAAGTAAAATTTGACTTTGAACGGGAGTTGTGCTTTGTTTCAATCGTCCCGCCTGTGCGGGACGATTGAAACACAGGGGTGGGACGGATGAAACATAACAGTTTAAACGGCAACTATTCATCTAATGCTTATTTTTGTGAACAATATCTGACAAGTAACTTATGTACATATTGTTACAAACATATTTTGTAATTTATTTTAATTTAAAGGTTCATATTAACCATTTTTGTTCTGTCGCCCAATAAATAATCGGCGATAAGCCTATGTGCATTTTGTAATCTTTCTAATAGGCTATTTTGACGAAGATAAACAAATCCGTTTACAATTAATTTCCTTACATTTCTTCCTTGAGTCATATTGAGTGTTTGCTAGTTGAATAGCCTGTTATTATGAAGAAAACGAGGTCAACCAGAAGACCATAAATTAAATTTATTGAAGATTGAAGATTGGACAATTGATGATTATTACAGAGATAGCATGTGTTTTGTAATTGAAAATTAATTTGCATTAAAAGAAACACAAGTCTAGAAACAGTATATGAATCTATGAACAGTATAGGCTATGATCAGGTTTAACGTGCAGGACGCGCTGTCGCGACGGTTTAAACACTGTTTCAACCGTCCCGACAGCGCCTCCTGTCATTTAAACCTCTTTTGCCCTTAAACTAAAAAACTCTGATATTGCACACTTAAGGGTGTGTTGCAGTACTAATACACCTGCTGTATTATCATTACAATTGCACATGAAACAATAAATCCAACTTGTCAGTCAAAAAAAAGTACCGCACGAAATAATTCACTTACAGCACTCAAAAACAGCTTCCATCTTCTTCCGCTTATCCGGGGCCGGGTCGCGGGGGCAGCAGTCTAAGCAGAGATCCCCAGACTTCCCTCTCCCTAGACACTTCCTCCAGCTCTTCTGGGGGGACACCGAGGCGTTCCCAGGCCAGCCGGGAGACATAGTCTCTCCAGCGTGTCCTAGGTCTTCCCCGGGGTCTCCTCCCAGTGGGACGTGCCCGGAACACCTTCCCGGGAAGGCGTCCAGGAGGCATCCGGAACAGATGCCCGAGCCACCTCAGCTGACCCCTCTCGATGTGGAGGAGCAGCGGCTCTACTCTGAGCTCCTCCCGAGTGACCGAGCTTCTCACCCTATCTCTAAGGGATCGCCCAGCCACCCTGCGGAGAAAGCTCATTTCGGCCGCCTGTATCCGGGATCTTGTCCTTTCGGTCATGACCCAAAGCTCATGACCATAGGTGAGAGTAGGAACGTAGATTGACCGGTAAATCGAGAGCTTCGCCTTGCGGCTCAGCTCTTTCTTTACCACGACAGACCGGTACATCGACCGCATTACTGCAGAAGCTGCACCGATCCGTCTGTCAATCTCCCGTTCCATCCTTCCCTCACTCGTGAACAAAACCCCAAGATACTTAAACTCCTCCACTTGAGGCAGGAACTCTCCATCAACCTGAAGCAGGCAAGCCACCCTTTTCCGACTGAGGACCATGGCCTCGGATTTGGAGGTGCTGATTCTCATCCCAGCCGCTTCACACTCGGCTGCAAACCGTCCCAGTGCATGCTGGAGGTCCTGGTTTGATGAGGCCAACACGACAACATCATCCGCAAAGAGCAGAGACGAAATCGTGTTGTCACCAAACCTGACACCCTCCGGCCCCTGGCTGCGCCTAGAAATTCTGTCCATAAAAATCATGAACAGAACCGGCGACAAAGGGCAGCCCTGCCGGAGTCCAACACGCACCGGGAACAAGTCTGACTTACTGCTGGCAATACGAACCAAGCTCCTGCTTCGGTCGTACAGGGATCGGACAGCCCTTAGTAAAGGACCCCGAACCCCATACTCCCGGAGCACCATCCACAGGCCGCCGCGAGAGACACAGTCGAATGCCTTCTCCAAATCCACAAAGCACATGTGGACTGGTTGGGCAAATTCCCATGAACCCTCCAGCACCCTGTAGAGGGTATAGAGCTGGTCCAGTGTTCCACAGCCTGGACGAAAACCACACTGTTCCTCCTGAATCCGAGGTTCTACTATCGGCCGTATTCTCCTCTCCAGTACCCTGGCATAGACTTTCCCAGGGAGGCTGAGAAGTGTGATCCCCCTGTAGTTGGAACACACCCTCCGGTCCCCCTTCTTAAAAAGAGGGACCACCACCCCGGTCTGCCATCTCAGAGGCACTGTCCCCGACTGCCACGCGATGCTGCAGAGGCGTGTCAGCCAAGACAGCCCCACAACATCCAGAGACTTGAGGTACTCAGGGCGGATCTCATCCACCCCCGGTGCCTTGCCACCGAGGAGTTTCTTGACTACCTCGGTGACTTCAGCTTGGGTGATGGACGAGTCCACCTCTGAGCCCTCAGCCTCTGCTTCCTCAATGGAAGACGTGACAGCGGGATTGAGGAGATCCTCGAAGTATTCCTTCCACCGTCCAACGACATCCCCAGTTGAGGTCAACAGCTCCCCACCTCTACTGTAAACAGCGTTGGTAGGGCACTGCTTCCCTCTCCTGAGTCGCCGGACGGTTTGCCAGAATCTCTTCGAGGCCAGCCGATAGTCCTTCTCCATGGCCTCACCGAACTCCTCCCAGGCCCGAGTTTTTGCCTCCACAACCACCCGGGCTGCAGTCCGCTTGGCCTGCCGGTACCTGTCAGCTGCCTCAGGAGTCCCGCAAGCCAACCAGGCCCGATAGGACTCCTTCTTCAGCTTGACGGCATCCCTTACTTCCGGTGTCCACCACCGGGTTCGGGGATTGCCGCCTCGACAGGCACCGGAGACCTTACGGCCACAGCTCCGAGCGGCCGCTTCGACAATGGAGGTGGAGAACATGGTCCACTCGGACTCAATATCTCCAGCCTCCCTCGGGATCCGGTCGAAGCTCTGCCGGAGATGGGAGTTGAAGATCTCTCTGACAGGAGACTCGGCCAAACGTTCCAGTACGCTTGGGTCTGCCGAGTCTGTCCAGCTTCCTCCCCCGCCATCGGATCCAACTCACCACCAGGTGGTGATCAGTTGACAGCTCCGCCCCTCTCTTCACCCGAGTGTCCAAGACATACGGCCGGAGGTCAGATGAAACAACCACAAAGTCGATCATCGACCTACGGCCTAGGGTGTCCTGGTGCCACGTGCACTGATGGACACCCTTATACTTGAACATGGTGTTCGTTATGGACAAGCTGTAACTAGCACAGAAGTCCAATAACTGAACACCGCTCGGGTTCAGATCAAAAACAGCTTTGCGGCTTTAACTCCAAAACGGCACGACGTAAAGAAGAAATGTTTTCGCGGGTATGGTAGGCATTGCGTGCTGTACGTGCTGACGAAATTTGACGTACATGACGTGAGTGGTTTTCAAGGAAATCTCAGTGTTTCATCCGTCCCGCGTTTCAATCGTCCCGCCTCTCCCCTATGTTTTGTAAATTCCGTTACAAGTCATTTACATGTGATTAGTTAATGATTAAAGGGATACTTCTGGATTTAGCATTCCACCCTCATATCCCCCTGAGAGGAGAGATTTATGTATTTTTTGTCTGGAAAAAATCCTCCGATGACGCAAAAATCGTCATTTTGCGTCATCGGAGGATTTTCTGGCCAGAGGCTAAAGACTACAGCCAGTAGGAGGAGCTGTTCCGCATGTTTTCAACCCGGCCATAGAGGGTGAGATCTCACTCACAGAATGTACACAGTGTCAGCCGTCTTTCTTTGGAAGCTAAGCTAGCAGGCTCTTGTCCTGTGGAGAAAGCTGAGAAGTAGGAGAAAGCTGAGTAGTAGGGTTTACCATCCTCCTTTTCCCGGACTTGTCCGGCGGGCGAGATCGTTCAAAATGTCCGGGATTCGACTTTTGCTTTCTGCGGTCGCCATTCATTGTTTACATGCACACCTCTTGTTTCAATCTAACTGAATTCATTCCGATTGGTGAGTCTGAATGTAGTGTTTACATGAACGCTAAACAAGTGATCGGTTGATGTGCGTTTTAACACTGCTAAGAAAATTCCCGCTCCTCTGTGAGATTGCGAGACCGGCGCATCTCAGTAATGACGCCACCGGCCTCGCGCCGTTCTCCCGCGGCCGTCAGCCTCGTCCTGCTCGCCACAGTAAACATGATGAATGGCGACTGTAGAACGCAAAAGCCGAATCCCGGACATTTTGGGCGATCCCGAAATCCCACGCAGACTCGTCACGGAGACTCACTGATAGCCTAACCTTGTTGTTTTCAACTGCGCTCTCTTACCGGTAGGCGTAGCCTCCTAGGGCAGCGAAGCAAGTGCATTCTGGGAGTTGTTGTCTTTCATCCACATAAGCCAAAAATACATTTTCTGGCTTTTCTCAGTCTAGAAAGCTCCAAATTAAAAAATTTCTTCACATTTCTTCTACATAAATGACCTATTTTAAATACACATTCATCTTTCCAGAGGTGAAGTCTCCCTTTAACTAATTATTTACGAAACATGACTATGCGTTCATAAATGATTAATAAGTGATATATTAATTATTGTATGTTTTGTAGATTCAGTTATAAGTAATTTACAATTGATTAGTTAATGATTAACTAGTCATATACAAAACATGAATATGCATTTCATAAATGTTTAATAAATGTTTTTTTTTTTTTTTTATATATGTAGCAATTAGTGTTGTGGTGTAAAAAGTGTTGTAAATGCCTTGAATACACAGATCATTTGTAGGTATATGTAACACATTTACAAGTGATGAATAGTTTACACTTTAGATTAAGGGATGCAGAAAGTGTTGTAAATGATTTACAACACTTTCTGCATCCCCTAATCTAAAATGTAAACTATTCATCACTTGTAAATGTGTTACATATACATTCGTAGATAACATTCGCAGACCTTATGCCTTTTTGATTCTTGAAGTGGTAATCTACAAATGAAGTGTAAGACATTTACAAGTGATGAATAGTTTACACTTTAGATTAGGGGACGCAGAAAGTGTTGTAAATGATTTATTCATGTGTTTACACATCTATAACAGGTGTTATAGTGTATACTGCAGTGTAAGTGCTGACTGGTGAGGGTATAGACAGCTTCTCTGAAACACATGGAGTCTTTAACCACTGTGTGTCACAGTGTCTGGTTTGTGTTCCCTGGGTGTCCACTAGAGGTCCTTTTCCCCACGGTGTCATCCACATTATGAACTGCATTCCCCACAATCCTTCTCTGTACCCATCACTTATCATTGCACCCAGCTGTTCCCCATAATCATTGCACTCAGCTGTTCCCCATTATCATTGTTAGTTTCTGTGTGTATATATACCCTGCCTGTTTAGTGTTTGTCACAGAGTCGTTGTTATTCGTCACTACACTTCTGGTCTGTGTTTCCTAGCCTGTTCTTGTTTATTTGTTTGGACTGCTATTATGGATTTTGACCCCTGCATGGATGACTACGAATTGGATTGTCCTAACATTAAATATACTGCTAATGGATCTTACTGCTTCCCGTGTGTGTTCCATGACACTGTGCACCTGATGTGAGCAAAACATACAAAAAAAAATTAACATAATTTATTAAACATTTATGAAACGCATAGTCATGTTTTTTAAATGATTAGTTAATCATTAACTAATCAATTGTAAATGACTTATAACACAATTTACAAAACATACATAAAATGTTAGTATGTCACTTGCTACTCATTTATGAATGTTTTGTAAATGATTAGTTCATCATTAACTAATCACTTATAAATGACTTACAACTGAACGTTATTATAAAGTGTTACCAAGACGCTCGTTGTTTAGCAGTTTAATGAGATGGTTACAAAACTACAGTAAATTAAAACGTACTTGGTTACTAACGTAACGTAACCTCGGTTCTCTCTACACTCTCAGAAATAAAGGTACAGAAAAGACAAAAAAAAGGTACAAATGCTCGTCGCTGGGGCAGTACCCCCAAGGGGAACAAACTTGTACCATATTAATGGGTACAAAGAAGTACCCCTACAGTTTGTGCCTTTTAGGTACAAATATGTACCTTCTAGGGTACAAATGGCTCGTCACTGGGGTGGTACCCCCGAGGTACAGCAATGGTACCCTTACCATAGGTACATAGTTGTACCCTTTTATACTGTACCTTTTGAGAGACAATTTGGTACCTTAGCAATAAATTTGTACCTTAATCCACTGGTACAAAAAGGTACCCCATTAAATGGTACCAATTTGTTCTCGTTAGGGGTACCACCCCAGCGACAATGCCATTGTACCTATAAAGTGGCAAAAATGTCCTTGATAAATAGAAAAGAATGAGAGCAAAAGAAAGCAGTGTTTTGTTTTCCCACAATCAATGATTTAAAAGAAGTTAAACTGTACAAATTAAAATACTGGACAGAGAATAACGACCGCACACCACAATCTTCGTTTGCAATAAACTTTAATAAAATTATTTTCACATTTAAGCAACTTTAATAGAGAATCACTTTATGAATACATTACTTACTGCAGAATCAGTTTATGAATGCATTACTTACTGCAGTGCAAGAACATAACATAACATAACATAACATAATGCTTTAAACTGACTAAAAGCTACTGTGAGTGTTCATTGTATGCTTAAATGATTATTTCACCCCAAAATGAAAATTTCCTAATAATTTACTCACCCCAGTGCCATCCAAG
Organism: Abramis brama; assembly: GCA_022829085.1. NCBI lineage: Eukaryota > Metazoa > Chordata > Actinopteri > Cypriniformes > Leuciscidae > Abramis > Abramis brama. The sequence goes on from CM040766.1 coordinate 37,577,770, forward strand.
ATATCCATGTCTTTCTTTCCTCAGTGGGAGAGAAATTGTTTGAGGAAAACATTTCTGGATTTTTCTTCTAACAATGGACTTCATTGGTTACCATCGTTTTTAAGTCCAAATCAATGCAGTTTCAAAAGTCTTTGAAGTGTTTAAATGGGCTGTACGCGATCACAGCTGAAGAAGAGGTTGTTTTCTAGCGAAACGATGGGTCATTTTCAAAAAAAATGATAATTTATACTTTTTACCTTCAATAGTTCGGATTGAGCTGATCAACAAACGGACAGGGAACTACGTCATCACGTTGAAAGGTCACGCCGGCGCCGGCAGAAGTACCGCCCCACTGTTTACAATGCGACCGTACGTAGGAGGATAGTTCAAATAGTATTGTTTGCTATTATATATATATATATATTAGTAATAGTAATAGTACTAGTAGTATTAGTAGTAGTAGTAGTAGTAGTAATAGTAATAGTATTACTAATAGTAATAGTATTCAGTGAATATGAATAGTATATGAATAACATATAACATATTATTATGTTATATTATATTATATTATGTTATATTATTATTATATTATTATGTTATAACATATAACATATAACAATTACAATAATTATACTATAATAATGAATGAATTAAGTGATGGATTCTACATTTGAAATATAGCATTTAAATGTTTTTTGTTTAAAAAGGCTGTTTAGTAAATATCGGGGCTGTATTCTTCCTCTTTATATATAAAAAAAAAAGTTCTACCAAAAATGTTTTGCAATGGTTAGGGGATACTTGGCTTAAAAAAGCAATTCAAAGGGGGTAAGTTACAATGTTGAAAAACGTTTGAGAAACACTGCTGTAGAGAAGACCCGGGAATAGGCTAGTTGCACGTGGCCGCCATTTTGGATTACGGATCAGCGAGTGTCGCATTACGCCCGGTGCATTTAATTGCCATTCGCTCGTGTGATAGTAATATGGATCTTAGTAGTATTTTAAGCTCCCTGCACCGGGCGTAACGCGAAACCGGACGTGTCTAACCGCACACTCGCTGATCCGAAGTCCAAAATGGCGGCCACGTGCAACTAGTCTATTCTAACGTACGCAACATAGCCGCCATCTTCTCTAACGTTAAACTGAGTTCCACGTGCACAAATGGAATCAAACATCATCCAACATTTTCAACTTATAAATATACAGTACCCGTACACTAAACACTTACATAATTGATTATCTACATAGCTGCAACACTATTTGAGCATCAACTTAACTTTAACTCAACTTTTTAGTCGAGTACGTTGGCTGTATGAGGAACGATAGCTGTAGCCGAACTCTAAGCTAGCTGGCAAACGTCAGCTAACGTTATGCTTTTTTCTTTACAATCTTTACAACTAGCTAACGAACGTTAGTGGTAACTTACAAATAAGTCCCGATATAATGTTAGTTTTATCTAACTGTAGCTAACGTGCAGCCAACTTTAATCAGCGGGTCGCAAGTGTCACTTAAATGTAACTTTACGTTAGCTAACGACAGTATTACTCACCTCTGAATTTCTGCGCTTCAACTTCTGTCAGTGTTAAACCACCTTCTCTCAATGTTTGGGTCAGCTCATCTGAGGATAAAGTTGGCAGGGCCATTGTTGAGCTGTCAAGCGTCCTGCAGGCTCCAGCGACTGCCGTGCCGAGTGAAAGAAAGAGGCGTGACCACTGACCTAGAACGCGAATAACGGCGCGAAAAAACAGCCAGTCATAATATTAGACAGACCAACAACAGGACAATTTTAAAAATTTTCGCCATCTTTTTCATCACTAAATTCACTTATGAGAACGTTTTAGGCGAGAATTTTATAGGTTTAGATTTCGAATATAGGCAGTCTTGTGAAAATTGATGCCAAATTGACAATTTGCTTCAAAGTTTTCGGAGTTGAGAAGCTCCATGTGAGGCGACAGCCAGCAGGCGCCTGCCCCGGCCGCTAGCTCGTCGCTCGGCCAGTCCTGCTCAGAGACCCCGCTGTCTCTCAGACCGGTCTCGTAAATAAGAGGCTTTTATTTCGCCGTTGACGATTTGTTTGTTTACATGCTGTTCATGTAAACACTCAAATTCCATTCATGACATTGATGTACATCCAAGTTCACTCGACTACATACTCATGACGTCACATACATACTCACTATCAGTGAAACAGCACGAAATAAACTCATAACACAGAATTAATGAATAAAGGAAAACATAAAACATGCAGAATAACACTATACTCGGTACTTTATCTCCGCATTTTATCTCTGCATAACTCGCGGCGCGCGCGCTAATCACACCACGTTTGCTATGTGCGCAGCACAGATCGTTAACACTATAAACAGTTTACAGACTCAACAGTCTCATATACATAGGAAACAATACAGTTAACAGTCCTTCTTATGAAGATCTATCTAAAACAATGATGGTGTGCATTTTATACATTCGTTACCTGTAAAGGATGATAATTAACAAGTTTAAGCGATGCGACCATCAGCGTTGCTTTATCTTGAATGAAACGTATCGCGAGAACTCCTTCTCTAAATGCAGGCAAGCCGCGCCCACGCCCGCACAACCAAGCACACACATCCATCTTAAAGGGATACTTCACTTTAAAATGAAAATTCTGTCATCATTTACTCACCCTCAAGTTGTTTAAAACCTGTATGAATTTCTTTCTTCTGCTGAACAGAAAGGAACATATTTTGAAGAATGTCGGTAACCAAACAGTTGACTGGACCCCATTGACTTCCATAGTAGGAAAAAAAAGTACTATGGAAGTTAATGGTTCCAGTTAACTGTTTGGTTACTGACATTCTTCAAAATATGTTCCTTTCTGTTCAGCAGAAGAAAGAAATTCATACAGGTTTTAAACAACTTGAGGGTGAGTAAATGATGACAGAATTTTCATTTTAAAGTGAAGTATCCCTTTAACTATAATAATATATATTGAATTAATTCTAACCAATAGTGCTTATTATAGAAGCCAAAATATATGCAAAATATATGCAGCAATTATTTAAATGAAAACAATAATGATAATAATTATAAAAATCGAGTATAAATCTGTAAATAATCCCTTAGCAGAAACAAATGAAAATACTTACGAAAACTGATAGTGATAATAATTATGCACTTATCACAGAGGATTATTCAGCATACCACATTTACAAATTATGACAAAGGCTCTATCAGTCTTAGAAAAGGCACACATAAGTAGCTGCTACCCCAGAGGATTGTGTACCCTGTAACTTGAAAAGTACTTCTAATGGCGCGTTTCCACCGAGTGGTACGGTACGGTACGGGTCGGGTCGGTACCCTTTTATTTGCGTTTCCACTGCCAAAAGTTGAGAATGGTACCAAAAAGCCGAACCGTACCGTACCACTTTTTGGGTACCCTTCCGTTGGGGTACCTAGCACAGTGGAACGGTACTAAAGGGTGGAGCTAGACTCACTGCAGAACGTTGATTGGTTGACAGAGAATCGTCATTTGCGCGTGCCGCAAGGGGAAAGACACAACACACGAGGCGCCATTTTTAAATTACAACACCGTCGCAACAATGTCGCCGCGCAGCATAACTTTACCGTGGTCGACCCAGGAGGTGCAGACCTTCTTGGGTATCATCGGTGAAGAAAGGGTGCAAAGGGAACTCGATGGCATGGTGAGAAACGAAAAGGTTTTTCAGCATGTTTCTGAGAGGATGGCTGTCGAGGGTTACCAGCGGACGTCCGAGCAGTGCCGCATTAAATGCAAGAAACTGCGGAGTGACTATCGTAAGGTGAAAGACCACAACAGCCGGAGTGGTGTTCACAGAAAAAATTGGAAGTGGCTAGAAATGATGGACGCCATCTACGGGCACAGACCGGCGAGTTTGGGATGAGAAGGAGGCATCGATACGGCTACCTCGTTGCTGGAGTCGATGATGGAGCCTCCCGGTAAGTTTGTAATTGTGAAATATAACGTTAGTATACATCGATCACGGGAAAGCTTACGTTCAATGCACAACTTTTGTGCAAGTCTGTTGTTTGTCTGTCAGCCAGCCAGTGTGGTATCAACCGATCATTTGCAAGCTAGCAAAACGCTAACGTTAGTTTACTAGCCTGTGGTGGACGGAGTACATGTCCAGTAACGTTACTTGTAGCCTACAGATACCCTAATAAAATACAACTGTTTTATTACTAAACATATTCTACTAAATATATATTAAAGAGAGATGGGTCCAATGATATAGCTTAAGGAAAGAGTAAGAACTCCGTCTGAAAATTATTATGAAATATCAGAGCAAGGTGAAAATGTCCACATTCAATAGGCTTAAACAGTACAGTAATGTTGTGGGGTAAAAAGTACAATATTATGCTTTGGAATGTAGTGCAATAAAAGTTACTCTTATAAAATTATAGATACTTGAAAAAAAAAAAATACTTATGTACATTATACAAAGTAAAAATGCTTTGTTTGGCTACCCACTCAGTCCTACTACGTTGTATGTTCTGTATTTATCTCAACCGCATTGTTGCCGTTTGTGTTATTAACGTGACTTTTGTAAATTTTCAGTTGAGCATCCTAGCTGTCAGGAGGAAATGGAGGCACTTGATGAGATTTCCACCCTTGAAAGCTCAAGTTCGCCTGCCAGGACATCAACCCCGACACCACCACCAGAATCTGCTTCATCAACTTCGAGTGAACCTCGGCGTATTACAATCGGTAAGACATGAACACCAGAGTGAAAAGAAATGTATAATACTGTAATAATATATACTAGAGGTGTAACAATATATCGTGCCATAATATATTTCGCAATACAAAAGCGCAACAATACGTATTGTGGATGTTGACAATATGTATCATGGATAGTTCTCCCAAAATAAAAATTACTATGTGAGAAAAAATTCATGTTTTCAGAGTGTCAGTACTACATTAAATTACTATATAATGTTGCTTATGATGTATACTAATGCAATGGGGGAATATTTGTGGGTCCTCATAATGGCAAATGTCTTATTACCAGAACGTTAAGAATATTCGTCTAAAATAATTCAGTATTTTCAGCTTCAGAATCATGAATATTTTTATTCTGGTGTCACCATTGTCCTTGGGTTACAAGCACCAAGTCCAAGCCTATCCATTTAAACCCACAATGTAATATCCAAGTTTTCATTTTAATCGACAATAATTTTTTTTTTTTTACCTTTTATCATATGTCGTGGAGTATCGCAATATTGTATCACGAGTTCATTATCGTCATATGTTAATATATACATGTCCAATTTAGACATTGTATTGTAGTACTGTAGATATCTCCCCATAATATTGGTTGGCTCAAATCACAAGGATCAAAATGCTTCGCTAAACAAACCAACATTCCTGTCTCTTTTGCATTCCAGGCAAGAGGAAAAGGGGGCAACAGGATGTTCATGCGGCCCTGGTTGAGATGCAGGCAGCTGATGAGAAGCAGCAGGAGTGGTTGGAGAGGATGGAGGAACGCCGTGACCGGCGCTTCGAACTTATGCTGGAGGATGCACGTGAGGCAAGGCGGCATGAGGCTGAACTAACTCGCCAACACATGGAGCAGTCTGCAAGCTTCAATCAGGCCTTCCTCGGCACGCTCAGTCAGCTGGTGCAGGCGTTGAGTAGTCGCCCCAACCCTGTGCCATGATCCAGCCACTTGTGCTCTTTTGCACACAGCACTTTAGACTTGTTTACTTTTTTGGACTTGTTTAATTTTTTTGGACTTATTTAGTTTTTTGTTTGCACTCGTTTACTTTGTTTGCACTTTTAATTTTTTTTTGCACTTGTTTACAAAACCTTTTTTCTGTCGCACAGCTCATTTTTTTGTCAATAGCATTTGTTTGACTTTTTAAATTAAAGTACTTTTTCATTACCTCATGTGTCCTGTGTTCAATGGCCATCTCACACAATTCCTCCCTTACCCATTCTATAAATTGAGGTCGTTTTATTAATGTTCCTGTCATCTGGTGTCAATGACATCTATTGTTTGCTACCTTGGCCATAATGGCCATTTGGGAGATTATGCTTGCCTTAAATACAAAATAGTTAGCAATGTGTTACTTTACATTTATTGCAAACAAAATCTGAATTTATTTATTTTTACAGTCATAGGTATTGCAGAGTAATAAGTCCTTTACCCCAAATATTATAAATTAATATTATAAATATTATAAATTGTTCCCTTATAATTACATGTGTACTTATAAAGTATGTACAATAATTACAGAAAGGTACGCTGTAAATTCGGTGTACTTACGCAGTACTTTCCGGGCTGTAATCATGAATTACTGCATAAATTATTTGTAATTTTCCATGTTTTTTAGCATAATAGGTCATAAGCTACATACCATGTAATATTAAAATAATTAGCCCTTAGTTGGGTAGCTTAGTTATGAAATACTGCATTTTATTTGTATTTTTCATGGTTGTTACTCCTTTATTCACCAAATATTATAAATTGTTCCCCTATAATTACATGTACACACTCTATAATTACCAAAAGGTATGCTGTAAATTATGTGTACTTGCGCAGTATTATCTTAAGCGTTACCAGATTGGCCATTTGATATAGTTACCCAAAATGAATTATACCTCATGTTTAAACACCATCTACATAAGAGGCAGCGGCAAAAATATTTCACAAAATATGAAGAGGCAGGGTAAAAGTAAAAAGGATTTATTCATGTCCATAAAATCAAAACTTAGCGTTTACACAGGTGTGCCTTTGCTATCTGTACAACAGATTTAACTGTTCAAATAACGCATCAGACCCTCGCGTACATCCCTGCCCTCCTCCTCTGCACCCTGTGCCAGTGGCACCACAGGCTCTGCAGCAACAGGTGTATCCCATTCGTGCTGGTAATCCTCTCCATGCCTTTCACAAAGATTGTGCAGAGCACAACAAGTCAACACCATGGACTTCACCAGTTCGATGTCGCTGTCATTCCTCTTCATAAGGCACCGCCACCTTCCTTTGAGTCTCCCAAAAGCATTTTCTACCACCACCCGAGCCCTGCACACTTTTTTGTTGTAGGTCAGTTGTTCTGCTGTCAGCCGGCCATTGTCAGGGAATGGTTTTAGGAGCCAATTCTGCAAAGGGTAGGCAGAGTCTCCTAGCACATAAAAGCCAGCATTCACCCCACTGATGTTCCTGGTGCAAGCTGGGTAGAGGCTTCCACGCTCGACCAACTCCCACAATGTAGATAGTCTCAGAACCCGAGCATCATGCAAACTTCCAGCCATTCCTGCATATGCACTCCAAAATAGTCCTTTTCCGTCAACTACTCCTTGCAGGATGATGGAATGCCAGCCTTTTCTATTAAAGTAATCGCAGTGGTACTCCTTTGGGGCTATTATGGGTATGTGTGACCCATCAATGGCACCAACACACTGTGGAAGCCCCCACCGGTTCTCAAAGTAGGCTGCCATCTCTTTGAACTTCTGCTGGTCAGGGAAACATATCTGTTCTGGAACTAACAACATGCTAGCGGCCTTGCAGAATTCCTGGACGCACCGACACACTGTTGTTCTGCTGACTCCAAAAAGATGGCCAATACTTCTGTAGTCGCTGTTGGTTGCAAGCTTCCATAGTGCAATGGCAACTCTTTTCTTAAGGGGAACACACTCTCTGTAGTTTGTGTCCTGCTTTTCCATTGCTGGATGCACCATGGCACAAAGGAATATAAATGTTTCTTCAGACATCCTGAAGTTGTTCAACCACTGTGTGTGTGTGAATCCTGGAACGATCACATCCCACCAGTCATTTGAGCGGCTGAAAGTCCAAACGGTTGGTCTGCGGCGCTGATTTTGCACCAGATTGAGTATCTAGAAAACAAACAAACAAAAAAGTTAAGATTAATACAATGTCGCAGTGATGGTGGGTCATTTAATTAAAAGTGCAACTATCATACGCCGGATGAAAAAATACATAAAGTATTATATAAAGTATTATAAACATTGTAAGAGTTACCCTTGGACACGATAGAATATATAAATTTGTTAAAATATCTAATATACTGCACCAGAGAGGGAACTTTGGTGTCATTAAAGCACAAAGAAAAAATAGCTTACAGATATAACTATTTTCTCAAAATTATACTTCTAATCTATCATTAACCACAACTAGTATTGCACTTGTAATAATATAGGCATCAACAGATTCATGTAAAAGTTTAATGATCTTAAAAAGTAACCTTCATAGTGCTTAATGAATAGACTGTAGTTTACAGTTGGCACAGTTAAAATCTGGTTTCACAGGCAGGGCTTATTGTACTTATTTATTCAGTGTAGGGTTATTTAATCTATAACAATATTGCTTAGTTAGCACATAAGACGAAATACATTAATACATGACATAAAAAAGTTAGCTTAGCTCAAGCTTACCCGCCTGCGCCGTCGTGTTTGTCTTGCCTTGTCTTTACTCGCGCGGTTGTCTGTCTCGTCCCAGCTCCTTAAAATTTCCCGAATTCCCCTGTATTTTTCCGCTGTGTTTTTCCTTGCAGCATGTAGCCTTTGCTCAAACAAATATTGTCTCTTCCTTGAGATAAACAGCCACACACCGAGAAGCAAGAATAGGATCTGCTGTATGTCCTCCATTGTTGTTTGCGGTGAACTTTCCTCTTCCCGCGCGATCGAATGACGTCAAGCTACTTTCCGTCATACACCACGCCTATCAAGTGACGTTATCACTACTTTCTGGAATACACCACGCCTATCAAGTAAGGGTACTGTTGGCGGTGGAAACGCTAGCCAAATCATGGTTAACAGACCCGACCCGTACCGACCCGTACCGTACCGTACCGTACCACTCGGTGGAAACGCGCCATTACTTTATATGACAATGTACATTTTCAAAGGGTACATATATGTACCTTTCACCATGCATATTTCATTGTGTACCCCTTTTCTTTGGAAAGGTACTTTTTGGTACTCAGCTGGATACATGTTTGTTCCTTTGCTGGCACATTTGTGAAATTTGTACCTTAAAGTACTTAATTGTACCCTCACTGTACCTTTATTTCTGAGAGTGTAGAAGAGGGAACGAGTACTGCGTAAGTATCTTATGCTAGGGGAAAATCCCTTTTCTGTGAGATATTGAAGCCAAAAAATTATCCTTAATTTTGTATTAATGTAAAACGCGTTGCAGCAGCCTACAGACATAGGCAAGACGGCTCGCGTGCCTATTGGCTGACCTGCGGCAACTGCAGCAGCCTATCGAGCGAGACCATTCGTGACGTCAGACCCAATGAGGGCGCTTTGCGCCCACTGCCTCATGTCCCGCCGAAACAGGCGTGGCTTATGCCTATAAATAAAGCTCGGGGCTGCTAGTATCTGGTTTTTCATCGCCGAAGTGAACCAGAGATTGTTGCGCGGCAAGATACGCAGTACTCGTTCCCTCTTCTAGAGAGAACCGAGGTTACGTTAGTAACCGAGTACGTTTTCTTACGAGAGGTCTCTCGTACTGCGTAAGTATCTTACGCTAGGGGACCCAATGTAAAACGCCGTGTGTGCTGGGATCCAACACCAAAGTCCCAAGGGCAGGTGCCCGGGGCCCATATAGTGCATGATCACCAAGGGCACTCACAGAGAGTCAGGGAAAAAAAAGGAGCGAGAATAGCATTCCTTTCCCACATTCAGTAGCGTCCCATAGGTGCAAATTACTTAATAGTACTCCATACAGACAGGGCGAAAAACTCGGCCTGAACTGATGAATATTGTGTCTCACACTGCCCAAAAGTAATTTGGTCGATCAGCGAGCAGTGCTCAGCAGTTTCAGTATTCTGAACCGATAGCATCAGAACAGACCTCTAGGCTATAAAACCTTATAAATGTAGACGGGGAGGCCCAGCCTGCTTATATCTTGCAAGGCAATCCCACTGGACCAGGCCCACGACGAGGCCATGCCTCTCGTGGAGTGCGCTCTCACACCCAACGGGCACTGCAGGCCCTTGGAAGTGTAAGCCAGCGCTATAGCATCAACTATCCATCTGGATAGGGACTGTTTCAACGCGGCTAGTCCCTTAGAACGCCCCGCTGAACGAAACAAAGAGCTGCTCCGTCTGACGAGCGAGACACATAAGCCCTTAATGCCCTGACCGGGCAAAGGAAGCTCGTGTCCTTCTCCTCGTTAGAGACTGGCAGGGCTGACAGGGAAATGACCTGTGCCCTAAACGGTGTGTTGAGGGATTTCGGAACGTACCCGTTCCTTGGTTTGAGTATGACTTTCGAGTCATTTGACCCAAATTCCATACACGTCGCACTCACTGAAAGCGCTTGTAAATCCCCTATTATGAAGGTAAAATTATGTCATAAAGAATTGCATGCGCAGGGTAAGATTTGTGAAAGTGTACATAAGATTGCAAGCGTAAATTAAATTTGCATGCGCAAGAGAAGATTTGTAAAGGTGTAAATCGCCTTTCAAGTGTAAGAAAAAAATATTTGCAGCATTTTACTGTTATTTGTGAGTGTAATTCATGTATTGTGAAGCTGCAGCTTCATGCCAACGCAAAATAAATAGGATCTGTATTCCTCTGACTTCCATTTTTCCGCACTTACACTTTTGGCACGGTATTTGCGCACAAATACGGCCAAAAGCATTGCAGGCCTGTGAACAGCAATTTGCGACCGAAAACAACAGAGTTAGAAACTGCAAAACAGATTCACTGCGTAAAATCAAACTTTGTGTAAAAAAATTAACTGTTGCAAATGTCTAAATGACTTGTGTGCATGGGGCAAAAAAGTTCCCGAAATAACCCGATTTGTACAGTTGCGTCTTTCTTTTACCTGCGCTTCCAGTTTTGACACGATTCTCTCACTCATTGGGTCTCATTCATGAAACACGAGCAGAACGAATTTTTGTGTAAATCGTGTGTAAAGTGGTTCTGGCGTAAATTTTCGGATTCATTAAAATGTTCGTATTTCCCAAATGTTAGTTGGTACGAAAGAAATCTACACCTGCTCCCAGCCACGCGTAAATAGTACGTTTAACATCCGAACGTTTTGCTCATTAATAAACTGCATTTTAATTCAACGTAATCGGGTACATATTTACACAGCATTTTGAAAAAGTATTATATATAGTAATTACATACGGTTTTTCTTTTTACTTGTATTACGAGAGCCAGTAATAGCATCTGCAAAAGGAACACAAGTCCACAAGTTTTTTTTATTTTTTTATATTCAAGCTGTTTTTTTTTTTTTTTTTTTTTTTACAAGTCCGCAAGTTACAAGTGTTGCAGTCAAGCTTCATGTCGAACCATTTTCTTTTCACTTCTGGGACTGTTCGATTAAAAGATGAAACTCCATTAACTGCATCTGTAATATGCTGCCAAGCATTTTTACCTAAAGCATGTAGCCTATTACCTAAAAAAATCCTTTTTTTTAGGACCTGATACGCCACTATGTACGCTTGAAAATAAAATGTGGCGTTTTGAATGAACTTCTGATAATAAAACTTCAATTTCTGCATCTGAGAAATTTCTCTTCTTCATTCGCTTTTTTTTTTTTTTTTTTCCAAAATTATACATGTAATAATACAATAGCATTCGCTTTTGAGAAGACATGTTGAAATCCTTCGTTTCGTGTCATAATATGATGCCCATATATAGCTGTCAGTCGGTTTTAATTGGCGGGATTTATGGTAATTGAGAATGAGCGTGCACGCGCGTCCCATTTACGAGTGATTGGAATTCATTAACCCACACACACATTTCACTATCAAATCTGACGTTTACGAAGTATTTGTGAATCAGGAGAAGAATTTTCGGGAATGTCTCTTTACGCGCAAATCACTCACATATTTACTCGTATATTTACGAATGTTTCATGAATGAGACCCATTGAGTTTTGCAAGCGCGAAGAGGAGGGCGGGTCCACCTTCTTCATGTAGCCAATCAGATGAGCTTCTCGCTGACTCTAGGTTTACTCTTATCTGATTGGTTCAATAAACACGCCAGTCACCAGAACGCATCTTTATCTCCATTTGGTTTAGAAACATTCTGGTTGCCGAAATGGTGCTTTTAATGCACACATGTTAAATAAATAAACAAATAGATCATGATTGCTTAATAGCCTGTGCACCATTAGGCTGATTAAAGCTGACTAACATTCATACTGAATTTCAAGCTGGTGTTAACGTTACTGGATTGAAATTTGATATATTATATAATCTGTTACACCACTGAGCAGATGTTAAACTTTACAATCAAAACATTTAATACCCATTCTTTATGTAATAATACAATTCTAATGCAGTGTTTTTCACATCATGTCTCTGTTCGTGGTATTTAACACTCAATTATATATTTTGAAATATTGTCTTGGTCACACTGTCAATATTGATGCTGATTAGTGATTACTTTCGTGTGACTGATCAAGCTATAGCTAGTATAAATAACAAAATGCTTTTTCTGTGTCCAGATTTGACTGTAATGAAAAACTGATACTAAATCAACATAAACTCAACTTTGACAAAAAGTAACTAATTATGTCTGAATACAAACCCAGCAACCAGGGAATATACAGCATTTTGATATGATTATATATAGGGCTATACAGCCATCTAGTGGTTACACGATGGCATTGCAGGTGATAAAAGGGTGCATAAGTTAGAGATGCTCTTAAAATACACGAAAAAATATTATTGTAACTCATTTTAGTAAAATAATAATAGTAATTATGGAATCCTCCCAATCAGTAAACATGTGAAATTATGCATGCAGTAGTCCAGATACTAAATTTTCTTTCTTATCACACCAGCTCGAAATTCAGTATGGACTCATATAGTCAGCCTAATGGTGCACAGGCTATTAAGCAATCATGATCTATTTGTTTATTTGTTTATTTATTTAACATGTGTGCATTAAAAGCACCATTTCGGCAACCAGAATGTTTCTGAGCCAAATGGAGATAAAGATGCGTTCTGGTGACTGGTGTGTTTATTGAACCAATCAGATAAGAGTAAACCTAGAGTCAGCGACAAGCTCATTTGATTGGCTACATGAAGAAGGTGGACCCGCCCTCCTCTTCGCGCTTGCAAAACTCAGTGAGTGAGAGACTGGAAGCGCAGATAAAAGAAAGACGCAACTGTACAAATCGTATTATTTCGGGAACTTTTTTGCCCCATGCACACATGTCATTTAGACATTTGCAACAGTTTATTTTTTTACACGAAGTTTGATTTTACACAATGAATCTGTTTTGCAGTTCCTAACTCTGTTGTTTTCGGTCGCAAATTGCTGTTCACAGGCCTGCAATGCTTTTGGCCGTATTTGTGTGCAAAAACCGTGCCAAAAGTGTAAGCGCGGAAAAATGGAAGTCAGAGGAATACAGATCCTATTTATTTTGCGTTAGCATGAAGCTGCAGCTTCACAATACATGAATTACACTCACGAATAACAGTTAAATGCTGCAAATATTTTTTTCTTACACTTGAAAGGCGATTTACACCTTTACAAATCTTCTCTTGCGCATGCAAATTTAATTTACACTTTCAATCTTATGTACACTTTCACAAATTTTACCCTGCGCATGCAATTCTTTATGACATAATTTTAGCTTCATAATAGGGGATTTACAAGCGCTTTCAGTGAGTGCGACGTGTATGGAATTTGGGTCAAATGACTCGAAAGTCATACTCAAACCAAGGAACGGGTACGTTCAAGTCCCGCTGGTGCACCCTTATCCAGCATCTCTTGTAGGAAGGAGAGAACCTCTGTCACCCCACAGTCTGGGGGTGATATGCCACGAGCTGTGCACCAGCTAGAGAACACTGACCATTTTGAGGAATAGAGCCGTCTGGTAGATGGGACCCTAGCTTGCGTGATCGTGTTTAACACTCCCTCTGGGAGGTTAGCAGGTACCCGTTGATAGCCCACACATGAAAGGACCATAGCTCTGGGCGAGGATGCCAAATCGAGCCCTTGGCCTGAGAGAGGAGGTCCCTCCTCACTGGTACTGGCCAAGGGGCAGTGCTTGTCAGCTGCATCAGAACTGGGAACCAGGCTGGTTCTTCCAGAGCGGAGCCACGAGCAGCACTGAGCATCACTTTTCCCTGATCCGTTCCAACACCTGAGGCAGGAGCGAGATGGGGGGAAAAGCATAGAGCAGGCAGCGGGGCCAAACATGAGCCAGCGCATCCCTGCTCTTGAAAAGAAAAAGAAAAAACTCCAGACAGTGAGCGTTTTCTTGAGACACAAACAGGTCTAACTTCGCTCTGCCGAACTTCTTCCACAGTAGTTGGACTGTCTGTGGGTGTAGAGACCATTCCCCTGTCGGAACATTGTTCCTGGACAGTCTGTCTGGTCCTATATTCAGAAGACCTGGCACGTGTGCCGCTCTCAGCGACCGCAGGTTGTGCTGAGCCCATACCAGGAGGCGTTCCGTCAGCCTGTAAAGGTTTCGGGACTTGACACCTCCCTGGCGATTTTTTTAAGACACCACTGAAATGTTGTCCGAACGGACCAAGACATGGTGCCCTCTTATCTGGGGACAAAAATGCGTCAACGCATTGTCTACCGCCAGCATTTCCAGGCAGTTTATATGCAGAAGCCTCTCCCTTTCTGACCACTGGCCGAAGAATGGTCTGCCCTCGAGCAGCGCTCCCCATCCCGAGGTGGATGCATCCATAGACGCCACTTTCACACTCGACACCAGTCGGTTGCTTTCCAAGGTTTCAGAGCTGAGATGCATTTCTGATTGACCTTGAGACGAAGCAGACCAAAGGTCCACGCTCGGCGCGGTACTCGCACTTTCAACCAGAACTGCAGTGGGCGCATGCGAAGCAGACCCAGCTGAAGTACTGATGATGCTGAGGCCATGAGACCCAGTATCCTCTGAAATTTTCTGAGCGGGACAGTAGCACCGCAGTGGAAAGAAGCGCGCGCTGTGGCGACAGCTGTGCTGTTATAGACAGCGAGTCCAGCTCTGTGCCCAGAAAATATATTTTCTGACTGGGAGACAGTGAACTCTTCGCCCAATTGACTCTGAGACCCAAATTCTCAAGGTATTTGAGTAAAATGGTCCTGTGCTCTATGAGCTCCGAGTGTGATTGAGCTAGAATCAGCCAATCGTCCAAGTAGTTCCATACTCACATGCCCCGGAGTTTCAGGGGTGCGAGCACCGCATCCATGCACATCATAAATGTACGGGGTGCTAGGGACAAGCTGAATGGCAGGACTGTGTACTGATATGCCTGGCCCTCGAAAGCGAATCTCAAATATCGCCTGTGACGTGACGCTATCTGTATTTGGAAACGCGTCCTTCAGATCTATTGACATAAACCAGTCCCCTTGGCGAATCTGCGTGAGGATTTTTCTGGTTGTGAGCATTCTGAACTGGCGTTTCGCAAGCGCTCTGTTCAGCTGTCTTAGATCTAGTATGGGTCTGAAACCCCCGTCTTTTTTCGGTACCAGAAAGTATCTGCTGTACAGCCCCCCTTCGTTCTGAGCTTGAGTTAAAGGCTCTATGGCCCCTTTGCTCAACAGTTTCGATATTTCGGCTCGAAGTAGGTGTGCTACTTCTGTTTTCACCGTAGTTTCGACGCGTGCCGCACAACGGCGGGGGCGTCGACTGAACTGTAGCGAATAGCCTCTCTTTATAATGTTTAGCACCCACTCTGAAACCCTGGGAAGCAGTGCCCATGCATCTGCATGAATGGCTAGGGGTTGAATGCGAAGCGAGCTCTGGTCGCTGTGCTGTAGAGCTTCTGTGTGCTGTAACATAAGCGTCGTGCTTACGACATTTGAGGCAGGGGGCGCGCTGATCACAGCGGGCAGACTGCCCACGCTAGACTCCTCTGCGGCGGTCAACCGGGAGGGGAAGGGTGGGACGAGTCCCGTAGGACTTGTCATGTCTGTGAGTGAATGTGGGCGCGGGACAGCGGGCACATTTACTGCACTGAATACATCGCCTGGGCAGACTGAATGTGTGCTGGTTTCGTTTTTACAGAAACCGTGAGACATGCAGAACGTAGTGTTTGTGGGCACTGGGTCGTGGGCATATTTACTAAGTTTAATGCACAATCGACGTGGGTCGATTTTATGTGTGCGAGCCCTGTGTGGTGGGCTGTGCTTGTGTGTAGGAATGAGCACTTGGCTGTGGGTATTTTTACTACACTCATAACACCATCTGCCGTGACTGGAACGCCAGAAAATACACTCTTTATGGGATTTATCTGGGTAGCCGTAAAAACGGCATTTGTGTGCAGGCAAGCGGGCAGTGGTTCCGGCTTGTTTACTGCAAAATACGCTGGAACAGTCACATTTCCTGGAACTGAACGAGCGAGAAGTTTTGGTGGAAGTCTGGCCGCAGCGAGACCTGAACAACACCAGCGGGACTTGAACACTGTCTCTTTCCTAGGCGGGCTAGTAAGACTTTGTGGCCTCGTTTTTAGAAACGGTTTTTGGGTGCAGGTGAGCAGGTTGTACAACGCGCTCGTTGGTTGTAAAATACACATCTGCAGTCGCCTTTTAAGGGAACTGACAGAGCGAAAGCTTTGACGGCATAATTTTATCTGCCGGCAGACCCGGAATTCAAACCCAGGTCTCTGGCGCGAAAGCCTAAGATTCCACCACTGAGCCACAGGGGGAGACACATAAGCTTTCAGTTAGCGCAAGCATATAAGAGAGCGTCAACACGTCTTTTGACGTTTGTTTGCAGGCGTGCGTGTATTAAAACAGGCTCGTTTACTGCAATATTGACATTTCCAGTTGCCTGAACTTCAGAGGGGACTGAGAAATGTGTGAGAAAAAGGAGGTTGGGTCCATCCTCGGCAGGACTAAAAACACTCTCTTTCCTCCTTTCGCCGGTGACGCAAGGGCGGGGTAGTGTGTTTTGTGTGTGTATTTTGTAGCAGATTCCAGATGGTTTTTGAAGCAAGTGCCGCACTGTAGAGAAATACCCACACACTCCAGACACTGTTAAAGTGTATTTGTTTTATTTTTGTGTATATAACTTTTAAATGGATACAGAATACAAAGCTTAAAACAAAATCACAACTTTGGCATAAAGTAGTATAATAGAGCATACTTTATGTATAAAGCACCACCAAAAGTAAAAGTCTCTCTGGTGTGTGAGGTCACAAGCCCTAAACTTGGCGATGTCTATATCATGTGGAGATTAAGCAAAGAGCCTTTAGAGAACACAACCAGTGTTCCTATTCATCAAAATAGCTCCACATCTGTTCTCAGCATCTTAAGTAAAGAGCCTTTATACAAAGAGGCCATAACCAGTGCTCCTATTCATCAAAAGAACTCCACGTCTGTTCTCAGCACCTTAACAATGTCAAAAGAAGAGTATGAAGATCCCAAAACCACCATCAGCTGCACAGTCAAACACGCCAACATGAAGAATACAAGTGTTCCATTACAAGTGACAACAAGCAAAAGTAAACAGCCAGAATGTCCAGTTTGTATCAAAGATTATCAATGTTAACTTGTATCTGTTCGTTTGTTCATTTTCCAGTGCTTATGCTCTCTGTTGCTCACTTGTCAGATTACCTGTCTTTGATGTTTTTGTTCATTGGTCATTGTTTTGCTTTATTTACTTAACTGCATGTGTCAAACTTCAAAGCCAAACTATGCTTAATTTGTTATTGCATGATGTACTGCTCTCCTTGTGTGTTTCCATATGTGTGAACACAATTTAGCAGCAAGCCAAACTCCCTTCAAATAAAGACTGGAGCCAGGATGTAGTTTTCAAAACTCCTGATGTTTACTCCAATATGCTTCAAAGGAGAGTGAAACTATCAAAAACAATACACAAATAAATTGCTTTTAGTAAAAATAATACAAAATATATACACAATATAAAGGCTGACAGAGCAGAGTTACCAGTTGAGCAATTGGTGTATAAAACAACACTTAATTATTACCAAAATAGCATAGGAAATAAAGGAAATATTCTCAATTTACACATTTTACAATAATTACTTACTGACAATGCTTTCGAAGGCATGAACATTAAAGAAAACTGGAGCGGCAGTCACATGGAACTTAATGCTAGAGAGAGCTGAGCAAACTGAAACTAAAATGGCTGCTCCCTTGCTTAGTCTGGTAATTTTCAAAATAAGAGTCCCAAATGTGAAACCTAAAACAATTAATCCAATGAACATAACACTCCCCGCCTGACATCTATAAAGATGTCATCTATACCAACTGTTTAAAGGAGTTTTCTTATTTTCTAAGCAGGAGAATGACTTCAGATATAGGCCTCAAGAAAGTTTTGCTGGACCCTTCTTTAGTTACTTTAAGTTCAACCTTTCGAACCTTTCCATCTTGACCAGGGAAAACACTTGTGACGAGTGCCATAGGCCATTCATTTCGGGCCACTTGATTGTCTTCACCCTCCTGGATGTTTGGGTATGGCTCCTGCCATTTGTGACGAACCGGCAGTGTTTGCAGATATTCCTGTTTCCAGCGACACCAAAATTGGTTGGCTAGGCTCTGTACTTGCCGCCATTGGCGTTTGTAGATGTCCTTTTCAGAGAAGTCTCCTGCTGGAGGTGAAGAACCTGCTTTTTGTGTCAAGAGCATTGCAGGGGTAAGAATCAAGGGTGAGTCTGCATCCATAGAAACAGGTACGAGAGGTCTACTGTTAATAATTGCTGTCACTTCCGCCATAAGTGTACAAAGCACTTCATCTGAGAGGTTAGAGTGTCCTTCCCGCATCAGCATTGAGTCAAGAATTCTACGAGCCAGACCAATCATTCACTCCCATGCACCTCCCATATGGGAGGAGTGTGGTGGGTTGAAAACCCATATGCATTCCTCGTTATTGATGTATCTTTGCACCTTTGTTTCTTTAATAACTTTGTGGAATTCAAGCTCGTTGCAAGCACCAACAAAGTTGGTTCCACAGTCTGAGTGCAGTTGTTTTGCAGGGCCACGGATCGCGAAAAACCTGCGAAGTGCATTGATACAACTCGAAGAGTCCATAGACATAATGACTTCAATGTGAACTGCACGGGTGCTCATGCAGGTGAAAAGCACCGCCCAGCGTTTACTGAGAGCTTGACCTCCTCTTGTGCGGCGAGCTACCACTGTCCAAGGCCCAAAGACATCTAAGCCAGTGTAAGTAAAGGGTGGTGACACGCTTAGTCGTTCTGGTGGCAAGTCTGACATTTTCTGCATTTCTAGTTTACCACGAAGTTTACGACAGGTTACACATCCATGAAGTATACTGCTTATGCATCTCTTGCCTCCAATAAGCCATAATCCAGCAGCACGAATGGCCCCTTCTGTGAATATGCGGCCTTGGTGCTCCACACGTTCATGGTAGTGCCTTATGAGTAACGCAGAAACGTGATGCTTGCCAGGTAAGATGACTGGGTTTTTCTCTGGGTAGCTTAAATCTGCCAGTTTTAATCTGCCTCCGACTCAGAGTAGGCCGTCCTCATCTAAGAAAGGATTGAGTTTTGAGAGTGGAACTTTGCTGCTCAAGTGTGCTCCCTTAGAGAGTGTTTCGATGTCCTTGCTGAATGATTCCTTTTGCACAGAGCGGATTATCACATTCTTGGCTTTTAACAGCTCACTTACAGTACGTGCTTGTGAACAAAGGTGCCAACCGCTGCATGTTTTGGATTCATTGGTGGATCTAGAAGAGCAAGCTACATGGATGAGCGATGCAATGGCTCTTTGTAAGGATTTCCAAGAGGAGAACCTCTGAAACCTGTCAGAGGTGAGTTGTTTATCCTTCATTCCTGTGGTGCAAGCTGTCACGATTGGCCTGATTTCTGTATCTGAATCTGGGTCCACAAGCGCAAAGTTGTCTGTCATAATGAAGTCATCTTCATGTGGCTTATGCAGGAATGCCGGACCTGTAAACCAGTTAGATTTCACGAGTTGAGATGCATGGATGGACCTGGAAGCAATGTCAGCAGGATTGTGCTCTGTGGGTATGTATCGCCATTGCTTTGGTTCTGAAAATTGTCTGATTCTCTGCACCCTGTTGTGGACATAGACGTAGAAACGTTTAGTTTCGTTATAGATGTACCCAAGTACAACTTTGCTATCACTGTAGAAGGTAATAGCATCCGGTTTGAAGTCAATCTCTTGAACAATGAGTTCTGCTACCTCCACTGCTAAGACTGCGGCACAAAGCTCTAATCGGGGTATGGTAGGCTGGTTTTTTGGCGTCAGTTTTGCTTTTCCTAAGATGAAGCCAATGCTGATCTGTCCATCTCCATCTACTGCCCTTAGATATGCTACAGCTCCTATGGCTTTTGTAGACGCATCAGAGAAAACACAAATTTCTTTGTGAATTGCCTTTGAATGAGAGATGGGTGTGTAAGGACGAGGAATGTGAAGGTGTTGCAAGTCTTTCAATGAATGTCTCCATGATTCCCACTCACCACGTTTCTCCTGTGGCAGTGGTTCATCCCAGTCTGTTCCTTCAGTGGATAGCTCTCGAAGTAGAAACCTCCCCTGTATAGTGACAGGAGCCACAAGACCGAGAGGATCAAAGAGACTATTGATTATGGATAGGACACCACGGCGGGTGAATGGTTTGTCGTTGACTGATACTTTAAATGTAAATGTATCAGTCGCAGTTTCCCAATTCAGACCAAGGCTGCGTTGTGTAGGCATAGTTGTTCCACTGAGATCGAGGTCTTTGATGTCTTTTGCGTGATCTTCAGTTGGGAATGCTTTGAGTACTTGTAGACTGTTGGATACAATCTTGTGCAGCCGCAGGTTTGATTCAGAGAGGGATGCTTGTGTTCTCTTTAGTAGGTCTATTGCTTCCTCTTCAGTTGGCAAGGAAATTAGTGCATCATCCACATAGAATCCACGTTCCACAAAGTGCCTGGTGTCTGGACCGTGTTGCGGCGCACCCTTCTCTGCTGCTCGTCTTAAGCAGTAAATCGCTACTGCCGGGGAAGGGCTGTTGCCAAAGACATGGACTTTCATCTTGTATTCGACAATGTCCTTGTTAAGGTCGTTATCACGGTACCATAGGAAGCGTAGGTAATCTCTGTGATCTTCTCTCACCACAAAACAGTGAAACATTTGTTGTATGTCTGCCATCACTGCTACACACTCTTTCCTGAAGCGCATCAGGACACCAATGAGGCTGTTATTAAGGTCTGGTCCAGTGAGGAGCACATTATTGAGAGAGATACCTTCATGCTGTGCGCTGGAGTCAAATACTACCCTGATCTGATCTGGTTTTTTGGGATGATAGACTCCGAATAGTGGTAAGTACCAGCATTCATTTCCCTTTGGTAGCGGAGCTGCAAGTTCTGCATGGTCACTGTCGAATAGTTTTTGCATGAAAGTTACAAACTGTTCTTTCATATCTGGCTTCCGTTCTAGGGTACGTCATAAGGAAGAGAGGCGGCTCAAAGCTTGATCTCTGTTGTTTGAAAGAACTGGCCGTGGAGACCTAAAAGGAAGAGGTGCCACCCAACTGTTGGAATTATCTTGGAAAACGTCTTTCTCCATAATCTTTAGAAAGACTTCATCCTCGATGGAGAGTGCAGGCTTATTGTCATTCTCTGATATCTTAAATATAGTCTGGCCGAGATTGTCTTTGCTCATGTTCCAGTGGGTTTCGAAGTCATGAGCTGTATGCAGAGCTGTTAAGTTACTGGTGATCTTTTCTTTAATGTGTACGTGATTGTACAAGGAATAAACAGTGAGGGTCTTCCATTTTCTAAGATGTTTGTCTTGAAACTAGAAACACTGGGCTTGTGCACATCTCCTAGGCATACTTCACCAACCAGAACCCATCCTAGGTCAAGTTTTTGGCCAAAGGGTGTGTTATGTGGGCCATTAATTTGTTTCCTCACTTTATGAACTCTGAGTATGTCGCGTCCAAGCAAAAGGAGGATGTGGGCTTCTGGATCCAGAGCTGGGATTTCAGCTGCAATATGCTTGAGGTGAAGTTGATGGAAAGCAGCTTCAGGTGTTGGAATTTCATCACGGTTGTTGGGTATTTCATCACATTCAATTAATGTTGGAAGCGCAAGACTAATTCCACCATTTGCCGCTTCAATCTGATAGCCGTTTGCTTTTCTTCCTGAGCACTCAATCAACCCAGCACATGTCTTTAGGCTGTAAGGAGATGCTTTGCTATTGATGTTGAATATGTCGAAAAATCTTGACCTGGCCAGAGATCTGTTGCTCTGATCATCGAGCATAGCATACATCTTTACTGCATTCTCAGGATGTCCCACAGGATACACCTTGACAAGACATATTTTGGAGCAAGATTTTGTGGAAAGGCCATGACAAACTTCAGTGCAGAGGGAGCTCACCTCTTGTGTTGTTGGATTTTCTCCTGCATCCTCCCCGCCATGCTGTAATGGAGGACTTCGGATTTTGGGTGTCCATGAGGGTGGACCAGGATGTAGAGCTGAGTTGTGACTGTCACTGATGCACTCATCACACTTTAGAGTGATTTTGCAATCGCGAGCAAGGTGTGATGATGATGAGCAGCACCTAAAGCAGATCCCATGCTCTTTTAGATATGCTTTTTGCTCATGGATAGTTTTCAACCTGAAGCCTCGACATTTCCTTAAAGGGTGGGGTTTGTTGTGTATGGGACAGTATTTGGCTAGATCATCTTTAGAAGGCGTTTTGTCTTGAAATGCACTATGAGAGATTTCAGTTTTGTGTACCAACACTGGCGTCTTGAAGTTAGAGCGGTTTACAGTGAGTCCTTCATACTGTGAGCGACAACTACTAGAAAAGGCGAAACTGGGATCGTTACGTGTTTTAGCATGATTGCAAATGAACTGAGTAAAGAACGAGAAAGGAGGGTAAGTGACACCAAATTCTTCTTTGAACTTTGAGCCTTGAGAAATCCATTTCTCTTGTAAGGTATATGGCAGTTTTTCAACGATGGGCCTAATGCCGCGAGTAGTGTCTAAGTAGGCTAAACCTGGTAGATAGCCGTCTTCTTTGGCTGAGAGCAGCTCCATTAAAAGATCTCCAAGCTCTCTTAGTTTGAGGTTGTCTTTACCTGAAATCCTGGGAAAACTGTCTAACTTCTTAAACAACGCACTTTCGATTACTTCAGGTGAGCTGTAGCATTCATCAAGTCTGTTCCAGACCATTTTCAAGGCTGTGTCTGGGTTTCCTATGTGAACTGCCCTGAGACGTCTCACGTATTCTGAAGATTCTTTACCAAGCCACTTTGACAACAAGTCTAGCTCCTCACTGGCTGTAAGACCCAAGTCTTTGATTGTGTTGATAAAAGAGGACCTCCAGGCTCTGTAACTTTCAGGGCGATCATCAAAGCGTGTTAAACCACTGCTCACCAGCTCACGACGTGCAAGATATTTCACTAGGTCCATCATGCCTGAAGTTTCTGAGTGTTGTGGCAAAGATCTGGATACACCACTACACTTAGCCTGTTGCTGCCATTTTTTGCTGACTGGTGTTTCTATCGACTCTTTTTTCATGTTTCTTGGGAGTTTTACTTGTTGCAGTTTTGGTACTCTTAGAGATGAAGATGTAGAACATGCATCAAGTACGACATACTGGTTATCATTCACATGCACTATACTTGGTTCAGTTTGAAAGGTAAACTGGTTATCCCTGGATCCTTTACTTGGTCTGGTTCAGATTTGCCATCATGAGACTGATCAGCGGCTAAGTTGGCCTGCTCACTGAGATATGTAGCTTGGTCCCTGACATAATCACAAACACGTTTTTCTGTGCTTTGTGCTGATGAAGAGTGACATTTCCTTTCATATGGCTCCTCATCCTCTAACTCTGCTGCTGCTTCTAATATATCTGCTTCTGCACTAGCAGCTGCAGCCTCTTTTTCCAGATGTAGAGCTTCCAAGTTAGCTTGTAGCCTGGCTGAGTCCACCTTAATTGCAATTTCTCTCTCTGAAAAGGTAACTCGTGCACGTGCTGCCTCTGCCTTAGCTCTAGCACGTGCTGCAGCAACAGCAACTGAAGATCTTGAGGACCTTGAAGTTCTTATGGAACTTTTAGAGGATGTGTCAGATGTTCTGTTACTTTTACTTTGTATCTTTCCTAATGTGGTGTGTTCTGGATACCTTTCAGCCATGATGCTCACTACTTGCTGCTGTATGCTTCTGCCAAGATGTTCGGCCAGCTGAGTTTGTCATTTCACTGTACTGCTCTCCTTGTGTGTTTCCATATGTGTGAACACAATTTAGCAGCAAGCCAAACTCCCTTCAAATAAAGACTGGAGCCAGGATGTAGTTTTCAAAACTCCTGATGTTTACTCCAATATGCTTCAAAGGAGAGTGAAACTATCAAAAACAATACACAAATAAATTGCTTTTAGTAAAAATAATACAAAATATATACACAATATAAAGGCTGACAGAGCAGAGTTACCAGTTGAGCAATTGGTGTATAAAACAACACTTAATTATTACCAAAATAGCATAGGAAATAAAGGAAATATTCTCAATTTACACATTTTACAATAATTACTTACTGACAATGCTTTCGAAGGCATGAACATTAGAGAAAACTGGAGCGGCAGTCACATGGAACTTAATGCTAGAGAGAGCTGAGCAAACTGAAACTAAAATGACTGCTCCCTTGCTTAGTCTGGTAATTTTCAAAATAAGAGTCCCAAATGTGAAACCTAAAACAATTAATCCAATGAACATAACACATGAAATAAATATGAATGGAAACATAGTCATCATAATATCATAGTGTGAAAAAAAAACAATAGTTTTCAAGAACAAAAATTTATTCTGACCTGTTTGGGTGTAATGCTTTTGTTAAAATTGCACATTTATGTTCCCTTTCGTAAAGGGAACTCCCGCTGCATCGATACTCGATACTTTGGGGAATGCCTTCGGCATGTAGCGTCTGAAGTCAACTATGCAACTATTCCAATCTTGATTGGTGCAACGTCATTACGTCACCCGTGACGTCGCATGTGACGGTGATCCGGAAGCTATAAAACGGTAACAGGAACCAGGAAATGTTAGCTTCTGGTCTTCAGCAAGCATTCTATGTTAACTTGTCTGTTCTATTTGGTGTTGTTTGTCCCATGCAAGAAGTATATATATATATGAAATGGCGGAAAAGCAGTTCAGGCAGTGTGCGTCCCCTTGCCCACGTTATTTAACTGAGGGTGACACACACTCGCTTTGTGTAGTTTGTCTGGGAGTGGAGCATGCACAGGCAGCGCTCGAGGGGTCTGTCTGTGCTAACTGTGAAACCATGCCCCTAAGAACGCTCCGCTCCCGGCGAGCTATGTTTAACGAGGCCGGCCAGCCTCGCAATCCCCGTGGATCAGGTCCCGCGTCTGTTGAGGCAGCGCGGCGTCTGCATTCATGGGGATCGCAGAGGGATCTAGTGGATGATGTTGAGACGGCTTCGGCCCTTTCTCAACATTCTGAAGCTAGTTCCCATAGTTCCGCTCAGGGTGCGGAAGCCCGCGCTGCGGCTTCTTCCGCGCCGGCAGTGGAACTGATGCTCGAATTATCTGGTTCAGAGGAGCTAGATATTTTGAGCATTGAGGCAGGGGAATGTGAAAGTTCGCCACCCCATTCCCCTGCCTTTAAGGAGCTGCTAGAGGTTGTGACTAGGGTGGTGGAAAAATTAAAGATCGATTGGCCACCGGAGATGCAGGAAGCGACTAAAAAAAGCAAACTCGATGAGCACTTCCTGCAATCTCGATCACAACCTCTACGTCAGAGTCTGCCATTCTTTCCCGATCTCCACACTGAGGTGTCGAGATCGTGGAATAAGCCCTTCTCCTCGAGAGTATCTGGCCCCAATGTTCATTTATATTCTAATATTATGGGGGCCAGGGAGGAGGGCTATGGGATGATGCCCAGGGTTGAAGAGTCGTTTGCATCTCATCTCTCCCCTGACGTTGCGTCATCCCTGCGGGCTCCGGCGCTTCCCACTAAGCCCTGCCGTACAACATCGGCCTTGGTTGGGAAGGCATATATGGCGGCAGGTCGGGCTGGTAGTTGTCTGCATACGATGGGGCTATTGCAGGCATACCAGGCCGACCTCCTCAAGGAGGTGGACGAAGGCGGGGAGGTCGCCTACGACGACATCAGAGAGATGCGTCGTGTGGTTGACTTGTCTCTCCGTGCTACCAAGGAGACGGCCCGTGCCATCGGCCGCTCCATGGCAGCACTGGTAGCTACGGAGAGACACCTGTGGCTGAACCTGTCGGGCATCAGGGACAAGGACAGGGCTTGTCTCCTCGATGCCCCGGTTTTGCCTTCTGGCCTTTTCGGCGACGGTGTCAACAATGTCGTCGATAGGTTTCAGGAGGCGAAACGACAGTCAGACGCATTTAAAGAGCTTATCCCCCGCCGTCGCTCCAGGTCTCGTGGGTCTGCTGCCAGGGGGCAGTCCCAGGAGGCCGCCGCCAGCTCCTCACACCTGCTGAGGCAGAAGGAGACAGAGGCAACATTCTCCCCCCCAAGGGGCCTGGAGACAGAGGCAACATTCTCAGTTGAAGTCTTCCAAGCCGAAAACAGATCTGAGGACTGTTATTCAGGCGAGGAAGGCTTCGACTAAGAGGCCATGACGGGACATCCAGGCCTCTGAGGACATCCCCCTCCTTGTGGGTGTTTTAAAACTTCGCTCCGCAGAGCCCTCAGGAAATCGATGTTGCTTCCCGCCGTCAAGTGCGCTTCGGGACGCATCGACTTCTAGCGAATGTATCACACAGTGTGTTCCCTTGAAATATAGGGCCATAAAACGTTTGCTACCTCTCACGAGGCCTGTAGAAAAAATGATTCGGTTAGTTCCTGCCAGAAAATTGCTTCAGGTCACCGAAAATAAAAATGAAAATGATAATAAAAATGAAATTAAGGATGTGAATGCACCTGAGGTCAGTCCTGAGAGACTGATTCCCTTAGTAGATTATTTAGACACCTGGGGCCTCATTTATAAACGTTGCGTACGCACAAAAGAAGGCGTACGCCGCTCTCTACGCAATAATTGGTATATATAAAAAGCAAACTTCACGGGAAAATGTTCGGTCCTTCACGCAAACTCTGACCCAGGCGTACGCACAAAAACGGGTGAAATGAGAAATGGCGACACCGTCGGCAGATGGAAGAAACACGTGAAAGTGTGTGAAAATGTGTGAAACTGTAGACCGTTTTGTAAAAGAAATGGCAACTGCCTCTCATAAATAACATGAAGACTTCACAAAGCAAGTCTTACAATTAACAGCCTACACGAACACCCTTTTGATCGATCTGCAGTGTAAAACAAACAAAATCAAACGAAGATTACAACAGAAATGCAAATTAACACATATTTGCAAAAAGAAAAGTGAAATATGTTCTGCAATAATATTGGCATGTTATGTCATCCGGTGCATCTTGCGCATCAGTGTCCCCCTCCGCCTCAGTCACCACTCCACTTAATAGGGATTCCCCAATAATTGCCGCCAGTCTCTCGTCATCAAGAGGGGTCAGCTCCGGTGTCCCCTTTCCCCCACCCGCAGACACACGCTAGACGCTTTTTTGCATCGACTTTGATGTCCGACCATTTCTTTTTTATTTCGGCCACGGTCCGACCCAGACAGCAAGCCAACATTGAATAAACATTGTTTTTCCATCTGAATCATCATTATGGTTGATGTTGAAATTTCAATGCAAAATAAATGTTGAATCACTATTACCATATCGATGAAAACCTGATGTTATTAATGTTGATGGCAACAATATTGGAACAACATTGATCTATAGTTATCTTTATGATTGATTAAGCATTGATATTTGGTTTACCGGGCGATCGCTGAATGTGTTGAAAAGTCATTGATTTATAGTTGACCGGGAAACGACGCTGTTGTTGAAGAGTCATCGGCATATAGTTGACCGGGAAATATGATTGAAAATCCATCGATTTTTGTTTGACCGGGAGATCAACACCACGTACTGCACCGGACACAGCTCATTTCTGGACCTTGGCACAAGCGTACAGGTGAGCTTGCTTAATGTTCGATATGAATGAATTGTACCAAATCAAATACTGTTAGGTTGATCGTTAACATGATGGTTAATGTAGTAACCGACGCAGTGCTGCAGTCACTGAAATAGATTTTTGTTTTACCATGTGTCAAAATCTGCCAAAAGTACTTTGTGGTTCTCTTCTAGGTTATAAAGTTAGCAAAACCTCATTGGTCCAGTCTATTTTTGTGACAGCTAGCTCAAAATGCATGTCTGTACCCATTGCTAGTGTCGTGAAATCTATTAACACAGCACCGCTATTTCTTCTGACCGCCGGAGAACACCGGCGGAACCAACGCTAGCATAGTGCTCCACCGAGCGCTACCGACAGTAGTGACCGCGGCGGGCCAGAATTACACAGAAGACTACCTTTACTTTATTCAATGCAGAACTGTCTCGAGTTGTAACGTTAACTGGAAATGCCGAGACCATCTCGTCGTAATAGCCTACAAATCCAAAATATGAATAATCCTCGAGCAGGGCTGCGATATGCGTGCGATACAGTTTTGTAACTCCATTGTGTTTGTTTTCAGAAATGATAACAGTCGTTTTATACTAGTGCTTATGCGATATCATGATTTTGATGATCTTCTGCACCTTTTCTGAGCGCGGGGAAGCGCGCGCGCCACGCGCACACTGTTATTATACAGCGCCTGACAACCAGGCCTGGCGTCAAGGGGGGGCTTAGCCCCACATACTTCATTTAGAAACAATTAAAATGCCTCGTTAATTTTAAAGACATAGCCTTATTATTAGCCTGTTTTTGCGGTGAGATTTATGCATATTCCTCCATGCACTCAGTATTTAAGCAGAAATTAATGTGCAATTTAGTCAACCAGAAAAATCTTTTGTCTATGGTAACTCTAATCAA
This sequence comes from Abramis brama, assembly GCA_022829085.1. NCBI lineage: Eukaryota > Metazoa > Chordata > Actinopteri > Cypriniformes > Leuciscidae > Abramis > Abramis brama. The sequence continues at coordinate 37,606,573 of CM040766.1, forward strand.
TACATTTACTATTTAATTAGTTATAAGTATCCAGTTATTTATATTTAATTTGTTGAGTTAACAATTAGTTCTGATTTAATAAAATAATAAACATGATTTTTTACTTGTATTCTAGATGCCTCAACGTCTTACAACGGCAAACACTATGACTTCGCTCAAGCTGTACAGAAGTGGCTGCGCTGCGCCTCAGACCGAGCGGGAGGAGCTGGAAGACGGAAGACAGACGCAGCAGGACTTAGCACGTTAAAAGAAAACGAAAAAATGAAATAATACAATAAAAATGATTGTTTAATTTTTAAAGAATGCGTGGGGTGTCATTTGTGCTAGTCTAGGTTATAGCCTAAAGTATAGTTTCTATTTTCTATATTTTGCTAGCCCATCCTGGCTGTCGATAAAGCAGGATTATAGCTTAATAATAATGTTTTTAATATTATATTAAAATTACAGACCTTCAGATTAAACCTGTGGTATACTAAAACACCATTGAAGTTTTGTTGATATGCTGGGATTTCAACATTGTTTCAATATCCATTGTAATCGAAATACCATTGAAATTCTGTTGATCTCTAGGTATGATTTAAACGTTGTTTCAATGATAATAGAGGGTGCAACATGATGAAGAATCAACATCAGAGTTCGACGTTGATTCGATGACTTTATCGTTGACAGCGGGATGTTGATTTAACATCATTTCAATTACTATTTGCTATCTGGGGAGGTTGTGAGGCTGCAGCATTAACGGCGTCTGCAACCTTTTGCCACTCAAGTGCCTTTTTGGCATTAGTAATGTCCACACTGTGCCCTCCAAACAACATTTTACTCCTCTTTTCCACCTCGCCAATGATAATTTCTACTTCACATTGAGTGAAGTTACGTTTCTTGGTTTTCCTCTCTGTGTTTTCCATGATTTCGCAATCGATGAATATTAACTTGTGGGCGTTTCACGGACTATTTATGGGCAACTATGGGCGTGACATGAAGCCGCAAAAGCTGCGCAACATTCAGAATTGATTGTGATTTATTAAGGGAAAACTGCGTAGGATGTGCGTGCGCACGGTTTTATAAATCCGAATATTTCTGTGCGTACGCACGTCCTATGTTTCATCTCTACGCCACTTCTGACGCAAATCCTACACAAAGTTTTATAAATGAGGCCCCTGGAAAGGTCTTCAAAATATATCTCAGTGGGTCCTGAATACAGTTGAGAAGGGATATAGAATCCAGTTTCAGTATAGACCACCCAAATTTAGTGGTGTTATTCATACGCTGGTATCTCCTGATCATGCTCAGGTGATGGAAGATGAAGTTCAGTCTCTCCTAGCTAAGGAGGCCATAGAATATGTGCCCTTAGAGCAGAGGGATTCCGGGTTCTACAGCCGGTACTTCATAGTTCCAAAGAAGGATGGTGGGTTGCGTCCCATTATAGATCTTAGGGTTTTGAATAAATCTTTGAGGAGATTCAAGTTCAAAATGTTAACTATACCTATGATCGTTCAACAAATCAGATCCGAGGACTGGTTTGTGACGATAGATCTTAAGAATGCATATTTTCATATCTCCATCATCCCACATCACAGGAAGTTTCTTAGATTCGCTTTTGGGGGGAAAGCTTATCAATACAGGGTTCTTCCTTTCGGCCTAGCCTTATCCCCTCGCACCTTCACTAAATGTATGGATGCTTCCCTTGCTCCTTTGAGACTTTAGGGGATTCGCATCTTAAATTATATAGATGACTGGCTCATTTTGGCTCAGTCGAAGGAACTAGCAATTCAACATCGAGATGTTGTTTTGCGTCATCTGAGGTGCTTGGGGTTGAGACTCAATGTGAAGAAAAGTTCCTTAACTCCTCTTCAGAGGACTACGTTCCTGGGAGTAGAGTGGGACTCAGTTACGATGCTGGCACAATTGTCTCCGGCTCGTATTAATACTATTTTACACACGATGAAGAGCATTAGGTTAGGCCAGGCTATCACTGTCAAACATTTTCAAAGAGTTTTGGGTCTTATGGCTGCAGCTTCCACGGTAATACCCTTTGGTCTGCTCCATATGAGGGCCTTGCAGTGGTGGCTCAGGAACAAGGGATTTTCTCCTCGGGGAAACCCTTTTCGCACGATCAGAGTTACGCGCAGATGCCTTCGTTCTCTGGTCATGTGGAAGAAACCATGGTTCCTGTCTCAAGGCCCGATTTTGGGAGCACCATGTCAGAGGAAGACTCTGACTACGGATGCATCCCTCACGGGCTGGGGTGCGGTTATGGAGGGCCGTTACACCCTAGGTACTTGGAAGGACCATCATCTCACATGGCATATTAATCGCTTGGAGATGTTGGCTGTATTTTTTGCCCTGAGGCACTTCCTTGTGGACCTCAGAGGCCATCATGTTCTTTTTAGGACAGACAATATGTCGGTGGTCTCTTATATCAACCGCCAAGGAGGTTTGAGATCTCGCCCTCTTTGTAGACTGGCGCATCAGATTCTTCTTTGGTCCCAGGATAGATTTCTCTCTGTCAGATCTATTTATATTCCTGGGGTTGAAAATATGGGAGCAGACATCCTGTCGAGGCAGGGGCTGAGGCCCGGGGAATGGCGGCTCCACCCTGAGGTGGTGGAGCTTATATGGAGAGAGTTTGGCCGGGCGGAGGTTGACCTGTTCGCTTCTCTTGAGAACTCTCATTGCCCGCTCTGGTACTCTCTCTCACACCCAGCTCCTTTGGGCTTGGATGCTATGGTACAGGCGTGGCCGAGGTCACGTCTGTACGCTTTTCCCCCGATCGCTCTGCTCCCTGGGGTTCTAGAAGGGGTCAGGAGGTACGGAGTGAGATTAATAAATTCCACTAGAAACAAACTGTTGTATTATTTTATTTTAATTTAATACTGTGAAGCTGCTTTGATACAATCTGTATTGTGAAAAGCACTATACAAATATACTTGATTTGATTTGATTTGATTTGAGATTACTCCTTGTAGCCCCATACTGGCCGGCCCGAATTTGGTTTTCGGACCTTATAAGTCTTTTGGAGAGTCCTCCATGGGAAATCCCTATTAGGAGAGATCTCTTGTCTCAAGCTGGTGGTACATTATTTCATCCAAGACCAGAGTTGTGGAGACTTTAGGTCTGGCCCCTGAGGGGGTCCCACCCATAACAGGGTTGCCCTTTCCACCGAGGTGGTCAGGTCATCCATTCTAGAACCCCACTCTACTAGGAACTAGGGATGTCCCGATCCGATCACGTGATTGGAAATCGGGCCCGATCACGTGTTTTCAGACTCGATCGGAATCGGACGTTACCTCCCGATCAGGACTCGGATATATATGTATATATATTCTCATTATTTTTTAACACATCTATAGTTATGCGGTGGCACAGAGTTACGCCGGTTTCACACTGCACGCGTTAGCAGAGCGTAAGCAGCGCAGGAGCAGTGCGTATGGTGAGCAGGAGCAGGACACGCGCGCTTTGCTTTCACACTGGCAGCGTTTGTCACGCGCGGCTGAACCGCGGGTTGTGTAGGCTACAGACAGAGTAGCCTACTCTATAATGGATAAGTTGGCATTGCTTTTTTTCGTTTTCAAATACATTTAAGAGAAAAGACTTGTCAAGAAGCTTATTTTATTAATAATTTCATATAACTTTTGGTTCATCTTTGTTTTTATTGTTATGGCAACAAGTTTGTTTTTGGACATTTGTTTTCTTTTTAAATTGCTGTTGGTCATTTGATTGACTGTTTAAAACACAATAGATATCATCAGTGCACTTTTTGGATAAAACTGCGGTGTATTTTGGCCATGATCAATGTATTGTCACTTTAATTCAGCAAAAGCGGCGCAGCAAAAATAGACTTGGCGCCGAAACGATCGCGGCACTTCTGCTCTGCTACGCACTGCCGCGCCACCTCTGCGCGCGGTGTGAATGCTCTAAAGCCTGGTTTAATCTGTTAACATGGGCGGCGAAAAAAATACGCACTGCACGCTCTGCTAACAGTGCAGTGTGAAACCGGCATAAGAGTTAGGAGTGCAGTTCCTAAAAGCACATTACTGGCTTTGCAAACACTGTAGCACTTTTATTTTTTATTTGTTTACATGCCTGCCGGGTATTTTAAGTTGAGGTGCTATTTGTTTATATATTAGACTTTTTTTATATTTACTGTTGCACTAAAGTCCAAAAGTGAAGAATTTATTTATTACTTGATTGTTCAAGCTACCTCACAGAAGTGCTCTGTTTGTTAACAGAGTTGTTGAATGTTAAAATAAGGTGAATTAAATAAAAAATAAGGAACATCCTGGATCTGTTTTTTCGCTCTTCTTTATTCTTTTTTTATGTATTAAGTATCGGATCGGGACTCGGTATCGGCAGATACTCAAAATCAAATGACTCGGACTCGGACTCGAGGGCAAAAAAACCTGATCGGGACATCCCTACTAGGAACTAAACAATTAAGTTAGGGAGGGCATTGAACCGAGTGTTATTACTGCCCACTGGCTTCAGTACTGGTGTTCCATCCTACTCTCTAACGGGATCTCCCGTTCATGCTTAGGGCCTCTGTGGCGGCCTTAGTGCCCTCCGCAAGCTTCTAAGGGTGTGCACATAGGGACATAGGGCACACAATCCTGTAGATTGGAGGATGAATCCTTTCATCCAGCCTATTGGCATCAGGCTGATGGGCTATCCCTGGCACCAATCATGTCCTGTGGATGACATATATGAATATATATGAGTATATATGAATATATACAAGAATCTATTGAGTCTGCTTCCTGCTCGTCTTACTCCCTGGAAGAGTGGTGGTGCTGCCCCCTCTTACTTGCTAGTGTGGGAGCCACTCTACATTATTTTTGTCCCAGTACTGAGGTGCCTGTAGGCAATATCATGATTCTTCAGGTATTCCATCCTCCATCGCATGTGTCGGATGATCAAGGTCATAGCCTTGGAGGTTCCTATATAGGCCTCAGGCTGAGAGGAGTCAGTCCATCTAGTTATGTCAAGGGTCAGGAGCTATTTCCCTTTATTAAAAAGACAGCTGGTTATCTAAAACCATTCATATCTGAAGTACAAGGTACGCTTTTGCCTTCACCTCTTATCCAATGCTTTCTACTGTCTGGGGCTCCCATCCAGGAGGTCAGTCGAGCCTCCGGCTCCAGACCTCCTCTTCCTACACCAAATCTTATGACAAGCTAGTTTGGATCTGCCCTCTACTCATTCTATCGTCCATGAGTGTACCAGATGCTTTATACCAGGGCGTTTTTCTCTCAGTGTGGCGGCGTGGGTATTCGTTCCCCAAAGTATCGAGTATCGATGCAGCGGGAGTTCCCTTTACGAAAGGGAACGTCTTGGGTTACTGGTGTAACCCTCGTTCCCTGTGTAGGGAACGAGACGCTGCATCCCTCGGCCACACTTTTCGCGCCCCTGAGAACAACTTGCTTTGACCAATTAGAAGCTAACATTTCCTGGTTCCTGTGACCGTTTTATAGCTTCCGGATCACCGTCACATGCGACGTCACAGGTGACGTAATGACGTTGCACCAATCAAGATTGGAATAGTTGCATAGTTGACTTTAGACGCTACATGCCGAAGGCATTCCCCGAAGTAACGAGTATCGATGCAGCGTCTCGTTCCCTACTCAGGGAACGAGGGTTACACCAGTAATCCGAGACGTTTTGTCCTGCTTACTGTACCACCTTTTCATGTCATCTATAACAGTTATGTTTGTAATGTTCTATGTTTCAAATCAAAAATATTTCATTTTGGTTTGACATTTATGTTGTTTTACAATTTTAAGCAATAAATCTTTGTGTTTGCAACTTTGCATGATTTAGTCCAGCTCTTATGTGGTTCTTACAATCAGAAACTTTGCATACTTTACATTCTGGTCCTGTTTCATCAGTATTTAGATAAATTAGAATATTATTGTGACTCTGCACACAGTAAAGCCACTTATGGTGACCACCAAAGTCACCATATTGACATTTACAATCAATAAGGCATGCAAATGTTTTGCTGTAAGGATGTAGTGTGTACTTATATGTCAGTATTAGTTAATGTCTGAGATGATACATGAGATGATGTACATGTGTTTTCTTTTCCAGGGGAGCCGCCTGAGCCAGAGAAGGGCTTTGCTCTGAACTGTAAAAAAGATGTTCTGGAGGAGGATGAGTTCAGAAGTCTCTGGTCTACTGCCACCTCATTCATCTTCCTATTCCTCTTTTCTCTGACATACAGCGCTGTACTTAGTCTCTTCAAGGTAATAAGATAGTTACAGTTTGTGGCGAGCAAGACCAGGCCGAGGGACGTGAGAGTGGCACGAGTAATAACGCCAGCGGCCTTGTGCCGCTCGCTCACGGCCCTAGGCCTTGTAATGCTCGCCACACAGTTATTTACATATCGGCTTCACTTTGGATTACATTATGTAACTAAAATGGGTTTTTATTATTGATCTTATTGAATTTTTCCAGATGAAGCACTGATGATCTACATAATTTGCCTCTATTCACACATTTTTTAAGATATTGACAAATATGTACTGAAAGGTGTTTTTTAAAAGATCGTTACAAAAACTGATGAAATGCAAAATTTTGAGTCATGAACAATGTGTTTAAACAAGTTTCAGTTTTTAAATAACATTTCAAAGTGTTTAAATTCATTTTAACTTTTTTTTTTATGTCAGGCGGTACAAACAAAATATAGTTGTACCACCTGACATGGAAAGTGTACCAGCTTACCCATTCATGAAATCAGCAGTCTTTACCAGTATTTGAGAGAGATCTACAAATCTTTTCACTCTGCTTCAAGGATAAGTTGAGGACATCTGGATGATGTATTATCATTACTGTTATTACCTTGTCAATTTATAATCAAAGAGCCATGTTTGCATGTTCCACACATTTGAGAATAAACAAATTGGTGGACAAAAGTTTTTCAATTCTCAACAGCTTTACAATAAAACTACTGATATTTATAAAATGTTTTTTTTTATACCTTTCACAAAGGTTTCAAAACTAAAATGATTCCATAGTATTTAGTTTTTAATTTTGTATTATTAAGACACCATTTTAAATAATTTTCTTAGTTCGGACAGTTGCACCAAATATTGGGGGTTTAAGATAAAAACGAATTATTTAAATATACTAAAAATGAATTTAAACTAAATAGGTTTAATAGAATAAGGTGTTATAGAATAAGTGTCATGCATTTATCAAATTATTTCAAAAGGAAATAATGCACTTGGACACAAAAATATGCACGTCAGGTCATTTACCCCTCTACATTTCAGAAGAACTGATTATCATAGATTAAAGCTAAACCAAACTGATTAACTGATTAAACTGCACACAATGACTATATATTAGAAAAGCTTTAGTTTAAGATACTATTGCAATGTAGATGTGTTTCTCTCAGTTTCGGTTGTTGTATTTGAATATTTAGTCTCTGGGGATTGAGAATCACCAAAGCAGACGGAGCAGATGCAAACATCTGAGCGCTCAAGGAAACATTTTAATAATAGCCAAACTATAATAAATGTATCTACACGCAATAACAACTAAGCTTGATGAGCTAAACAATTCAAAACAATGTACAATGCCGTAAAATGTATAAATGTATAAATGTATAAAAATGTATTTAATTGTAACAACATCCTCTTTATGTGTAGTCTACATTACAACTAATACTTAAGATTTACATTTTGTGGTCCATCCAATTTGCTTTGCTTTTATGCAAATGTGGTGGGCAAGTGTTTACTTTGACTAAGTTCTCTCTAATGAATTTCAGAAAGTCAGAATTAGATCTATTCGAGAGCGTCTATGTATTCAGGGTCTGTCTTTCTTCCTCTTTTTCCCCTCACACCTGCTGAAGTGAAACGTTCATGTTTATGACTAACAATTCTTGGAAATGTTAAAATGTTTACATTTCAAACCAAAGCCTGCAACAATAAACATTATATATATATATTATCAATCCTATACCATGGTTTATTTTACTTACATTGCTTAGTTTTTTTTTTTTTTTTTTTTTTTTACAATTGCTAACAAGTGTTTAGTACTTTTTTCTAAATTCTTAACACAGCAACACCTGCATCACACAAACAGTCAAATAGTTAATTTTCTGTCCAAAACCACATTATGTTACATTAAATACACATTAAATACCAACTCTCCATTCAAAAAAAAAAAAAAAAAAAAAAAACCTTTTCTATATGCATTAACTCTATCAAAACAAGGCAAACTTAATTCAGTATCTAATAATTCTGTTTAACCACCATTTTCTATCCACCTGGGACATATAGTTAATAATAGCATTGAATATCAAATTACTAACAGTTGATGGCATTAAAAAAACTGCATTACTTGTCATGTTTCAGTTCTCTCAGCATACAGACAATATATAATACACTGTTTTTTATAATTCACTTTTCTTATACTTTTCCTTATACTTTCAACCATTCTTGGTTGAGTGTTGAATGTGTGCATTTTGTTGGCAATATACTTTATAGAAGTGAATGAGTCATTACTTTATAGAATGTAATGTAAAGTAGGAAAAAATAGCTACACAAGTAACATAATTGCTCAGGGCACTGGTCAAATGGGTCCCCTATACGCAGAACTTCAGTTGAAATTGCCTTGCAGGGGTGGGGGTGTCGATGGTGCCCCCTTGGTAGTTTATGCCCTTTCACAGACCTTAACAGAAGATCCAACATACATGGTTTTTGGTTCTGCGTTTGTAAAAAACAAAACAAAACAAAAAAAACATAAAGATGCAGAATATCACACATTCTTACTCCTCTCCCCTTCCTCTTCTCCTCCCTTGTCCTGAACTACTCCTGTCCTCCCTCAATATTCCTCTCCCTTGTCCAGATATTACAGTTTTTTACAATCGTTATAGGACACATACACAGTTTTCAATACACTTTTTCGAAATCCTTAACACAGTTCTCATAACCAGCTTGGCACAGCAGTTAATATTACATTCAAAATGCACTAAAGCTGACAGAACAATTCATTCAGGTCTCAAATCAACTCATTCTTCCAGAACATTAACAAAGGTTGACAACGAACAAACAAACTTTGTCACTCATAAAACAATGACCTAAGAAAATACAACGGGCAGCAGTACACTATGTTTTCTTTTGTAAAGTCTCTTTACGAAGCAAGAATGACACTCTCAGTCTCTGATGTTTATAATTCACTTATAAATTGGCCTGTAGAGTTTTGGTGATGTAGAGAGAAAAGAACTGATGTAATTTGAAATATAGCCATTGAATACCTACATTTTGTGCCAAAGCAATGACAAATGATCCCCAGTTTAGCTCACATAGACTGATGTTTTGCTCATGTGAAAGGTTTGAGAAATGTGTCCAAGGGATTGTAAAAATAACTAAAAAAAATGTTTTCTCCTTTCTCAATCCACATTGAACAAAACCTGTTATTACTGTGTATGTCCATGTAATAGAAATAATTGAGCTGAGCTGCTGTTGTTGCAGAAGTAGAGGCTTTATACTTTATTTGGGTTTGGAACATTATGTCTTCATTTCTGGCATGCTTGACAAGAAAGATCCATGATTTTGGTATTGTGTAAGCTTGTGTGAGAAGAAAATTAAAGCATTTTAGAAACATGTTAACTGCATATTGTGTGAAAATATAAAAAGTAGACTACTTTAAAAAAAAAAATACTTGTTAAGTTCATAATTAGGGCCCAAGGTTAATTCAAACCTTAAAAAAACATAATAAAAACATGAGAAATTCAAAAAGAGCATCCAGATCAAGAAAAAAGAGGCCAGGGAAATATGATTTTTCACTTGATTTATTGAAATGTGTTTTCAATGTTAATTAAAAAAATTAATTTAAAATAAAAAATAAACACAAATACTTGTTACAATATATTACTGAAATATTTAAAAGAGCACATTTCAAACTTGTGCATTTTCGAAATTATGCACAAGTTTCATGCATTTGGATGAGGAGCACGGTTGTTTTGGGCCTTTGCGCCATCAAGTGGTAATATTGACGTTAACCGGGAACAATGAGAAAAACATATTTGATGTTACTATTTTTCTCAATTGATTTGACACATTTCTTCTAATGAATGTAGTTGTTCTCAAAACAATTAACACGGTTTAATATTCACTGCATAATGAAGCACTGCAGTTTATTCTAGTAATGCATTTATTAAAAGTAAATACTATCTTCAAAACTACAGGTGTGTTCTCTATTGTTTTTTTAATAACATATTCAGCTATTGGCATACAAATACACTAATAAAGATACATGTTTATCATATAGTTCTTCAATGAGGGTTTTTGTTATAGAAGTTCTACTGTCTCAACATACAGGCCACTTCCATTGTGTTTGGTGGCATTTTTTAAAAGTGGCACGCTCTTATTGCATTGAAAACAAACTTGGTCATCCACCTCAGTGTTCTAGACTTTAATTCTGAAAAATGTTTGGACATTTACAGAACTTGCCATGCTAAGGCTGTCTGAAAACTACAAATGTACACTATCAGCAATCACAATACTCACAAAAAAATAGATGTGTAATGCCATATAACACTTTGGATCTGTTTAGCTTCTCCCAAGAAGAGGCCATGAGGGTGATTCCCATTTCTTTTAAAAGTCTGCAACTTTTACATCTCTTCACTTCTCTTCCATCCTGCTGTCCCCTTTCTTTCTGTTCATGCAATTTCTCCTCTTATTCGTTCCACTACACCAATGCCCTTTTCTCCTCTTTATGCCCTCTCCTTTCCTTAAACTCTCTCCTCCTCTCCCCTCATCTTTTTCTACCTGTTCCACTCTTCCTCTCGTTACACCCCTTCCTCAACTCTCTCCACCACTCTGACTGACGCCTCTTTCTTTTCCCCTTCTCATGCTTTCTTATTATTTGTATAACAATGTTTCTTAATTTTGAAAAAAAATAAATACAATTGTGATTGCTGTGTAAATGTCCTGTGATGTGTGTATTATCAACCCTGCACATACCAGTTTGGGGCCTACTGAAATCATTCCATGTGAAATTGAGTGTTAATTGTTTTGAAAGCAGTGATCTGAGTTTAGAGAAGAAAATCTATTGTAGATCTAACATTCATCTAGAACATCCATTTAAAAAAAAACATTACTGACAGAAGTCCCAGACCAGTTGCAAAGTATAAAGTCACTTTATTTCATTGGAACATCTCTTTTAATTATCATGAATTAAAACTAAATTATTGATTAGTTCATTTTTAGTAATATATAGGCTACTATAACATGACCAAACACGTCAAACATTGAATAGAGCTCAATATCAGATGTGTCAGATATCAGATATTGGCCCGAGATGCTGGAGGCTCCCAAAAGAATATATGGATAGATATTCATCCAAAGCTAAACAACATTAAATAGCATGGCTGGATTCAAATATAAGCAAACTATGAAATCACAAAATTAATTAATTTCAATTTGATGTATAGACAAAAGGACAACTGCCATTATCTGGAGGCAACAAACATTTCAATGCTAAATAGTCCAGTACTGTGACGGGCCAGTAGGCGGAGCTAAAAGTCAGAGGAATCACCAGGGTTAAACTAAAAGCCTCTTCCGTGTTCCCCAACAGCCTAATGAACTTTTGATGCGATATTAATAATTCACTGTTGGATTATGGCACTTTCTGAAATGCTTTTCTTAGCAGTGGCTGTTCTTTTTGTTGCGAATTGTGCGGTTAAGAAAACGTTTATCTTCAAAAATGCACATTTTTTGTGAACAGGGTTCCCATGCACGATCATGGACATCAATATCAGATTTTCAGGAATATTAATTAAAATGAATAAAATATTAAAGATTAATGGAAAAGTTGGCTAGGAAGATTGTAAGTTTAGCGTCTGATAATTTTATTGAGATAGCCTAACCTTTATTCAAGTCACTTAATTTATTCTTAATTTTCACTTAAATTCTTATTTTCAACAACATCCTGGCAGTAGAGTTAAAATCTCCTGAAAGACAAAAACATATATTGCTATGCACACATAGCCTACATTAAATTAAAGCATACATGCAGGCTGTGATAAAAAAAAAGAAAAAAAGTGATAAATATTGCTCCATAATATAGCTCCTTTTTTGTATGCTGGATTATTTGTTGTTTGAACGACTTTTACGGTCATTTTTTGAAAAGTCTGTGGATTCTCTTTTAGGCTAGGTTATAAACACTAGAACTGGAGCATTAGTTATTGTCTGGCTTTACGCCACTGTGATAACAACTACCACGATGATTTACACGTGTACATAAACCCTAGGATACCCGAGACTAATGCCCTGTCCAAATACCCACACTTGCGGTCTTTGCACTTGACCACTTGTCTACTTACATGAAGTATTTTCTTTTATTTGGCCCAAGTGTTCAAGTGTGCGTGAAGAGTGCAAGTGTAGAACTTTAATTACCCGATAGGACACATAGTGTTGGATTATTATTTTTTTATTTTTTTGTTAAGTGTTTAGAGATAATACTTAAGCCCTATTCGCACGGGATTAGTATTACCTAGGGACCTCCGGTAATTTGTAATAATCGCAGAGGTCGTCTGTGATTTTTATCCCGTGCGAATCTGCCATGTCTGTAAAAATGTCTGTAAAAATTCCCCCGAAAATTACCTACCGTATTTCGGCCAACACATGGGTCCTCTGATAATACCAGTCCCGTGCGAATCCCCATGTCTGTGATTTGGGCTGTTTTTCTGTGAGCCTATCGTTTTCTAAAGAACGTAATAACCATTATGGGCCGTTTAACAGTCCGTTTTTCTCCAATAAAAACTATGAAGTGCTGCAAAAGAAAAAACAACTACTACTACGGACGTGATCCGGAAGCTCAACTCGGACCGTTGTCATGGAAACGTCAAATTAAGTATTTTGGCGCAACATGGAAGCTCTTTTGGAAAGTTTGGACGCTTTTTGTGGTAGTGTAACTTCTGTATCGTGGAGCATTTCTTTGTCTCACACGGCCTCTAAAGACGTCCATCCTGTAAGTATCTCAAGAAATCAAAGTGTGAAAGAGTAAAAATGATATAAAATGAAATAAACCAAATAAAATGAATAGAAAAACAAGCCTATCGCGACGTTTCGGTATTTATAATACCTTCTTCAGGCAGGCTTGTTGTAAATATGGACAAAGAATAAAAGAAAAAGAAGATATATATTTATACAATAATATGATATTCTATATAATATATTTCTCTAATAAATTGGTTTTAAATAAGTTATTTTTTTGAATTGCAATACTGCAGCGCGATCTTCGTTTCAGCACGTTCAGCTAGTGAAGTGTGAATGGGTGGGCGCACGCTGTAAAGTCCGTAAACTCGAGGGAATTACGAACATTTATTTGCCCGTGTGAATGAGCCACCAAAAACACAGACGTCAGGGGGTAATTTCTTAATTACAGAGGTCCAGGGGTAATACTAATCCCGTGCGAATAGGGCTTTAAATGCTTTGCTTAAAAAAAATCTAGTCTGTTCAGTTACAGAATATTAAGTCGCTATTGTACGGGTGCTTAACGTATAAAAAGTAGTTGCAAAATTGTACAAAATACACAGCCTACTAATCTTTGCACCAATAAAATATGCAAAACTTCATGTTTTACTACCAAATTGTAATGTCTAATTAATTTAACTTACAGTGGATTGGTATGTTTCCCTCGACATCTCGCGCTTTCGGGGCACGCGAGTTGCCGAACATAATGCATGATGTATACGACAATTCACCATGACGTCACAACAGTAATAGACGTTCTTCCGGGTGGCAAAAGCCGAAGCGTTCCTATGGCAACGCTAGTAAATTGCTTGGAAGGGAGGCCCACCGTCGACAGTAAAAATGTAATAAAAAAAAAATAGAAATATAGGCTACTGCATTTTTTTTTTATCATAATAACAACTGTGTTTAATGATATAAGTAAACAAATATAATAAATATGTAATATAGTAGGCCTACACATAATTAGCAAAATACTCTCTAGCTCTTTTTTTCTAGCCAAAATAACGTGCTATATAGCCTATCATAGTCATTAAATGGCTTTCATGTTATGTGACAATTGTTCTCCAGCTGTTATATTGACCTTTGCACGGTTGAAAAACACTGATTGGTCGATATTATGTATCAGGAATATACATTTCGGTAAGTTGTGTGAGAAAATGGATGTGTGGCGTGAGAGCGTGTGAAAGGTGACAATTGCGTGAGTCTCACGGCGAATGCGTGAGAGTGGGCAGCCCTCTTTCACTTCAGGCAGTGACCGGCAATGAGTCTGATCTTCAAAAGAGACAAGTTTACTAATATTAAATTTCCCCGGCGGAAGATAAATGCTCTGCTGTGATTTTGTAGATGGACCGTTTTGAGAATACACGAAGCAGAGTTGAAGAGCAAGCAGGGTTGGCAGCAGAAATGTAAACGTTGGATGAATCATATAATTTAGGGGATCGTTAAGATTTCCTACTTTTGACGACACAACGTCCACTCGCTACAATCCCCTGAAAACCCCTGAAATCGATGAAACCCCTACACTTTTTGCTGTATATCTGGCAGCGCAACCCCAAACACAACACGTTTTCATCATCGTTTCAACTTTGATCAACAACAAGGTTTTTAACTATGTAACGTTAAAGGAGAACTCCGGTCAATTTTAACATTGAGCTCATTTTTTTGTACATTTGGAGTGCTGTCAGTACAGAGAACAACGTCAAAAAGTAGATGTGAAAGATATGAATAAAAATGATGTTTATTCAGCCAGCGCTCATACCTGTATTTACATCCTGTTTTCGGTCCATAGTAATCGATTGTCGAGTTCACGCGCGTGATCACTAAACCTATGCGCGTGAACTCGACAATCGACTAGGAACAAGCTCGGTCTGCAGGTAGAGATGGAGGCGGCAAGAGAAAAGGTGAAGACTGGGGAGTGGAAGCTCCGCAAATACACAAATAGATAGAGCAAAGTGTGGGAGACATTTGGCGAAATAATGAAAGATGATGACCAAAGTGCTGGCTTTGTCATGTGTACTTCTTGCGATGCTATTTACACATTTGATAGCCAACTGGCACGACCAACCAGGCACAGCGCCAGAATTCCAGTGTTAGATGGGCCAGACCAATTGTGGGTGGGCCTTAAATTAAAAACGTTAAATAAAAAATAAAAAACGTTATCCAATCACTGCTTAACCTAATAAAAAGATATTGACTAATATAGCCTATGTTATATGATCTCTGCGTATACATAATATAGATTTTAATAGCTTGATGCTCTTTAAATATTTTGTTGCATTGTTAAAAGTTTCGGTGCATAGGACAGACCTATCCGCGATCGCTCTCCATGGTTCTGACCAAAGAAGAGCGCTTTGGAATCTCCATTACGCATCATACGCATCATGCGCTACGAAGACTCTTAAAGTGTAAGTTGCAGGTTAACCACCACAACCGATTAATGTGTAAATTAAGTGCTCAATATGTATATATGTAAACATTTCTGTCTTAAAATGCGTTAAAATAACATTTATTGGGGTTTCTTCAAGGTAGCGCGTTTTTACAGCAACTGGGTGATGACGTCATAGAAGGAAGTTGCAACCATACTCCGCTAGACTCCTACTGTTTGTGGCTCGATTATTGAGAACGACTAGGAGACTGGGGAGGTGGGAAACTAGTGTTGTCAAAGTACCGGTACTTCGGTACTGAAAATGTGACGGTAGGCCTACCAGCATTTCTGTAGTACCGGGTATATTCGGTACCCAGTAATAGGCAGGTGCGTTAAGTCGCTTCCATGTTTATCTAAGCACGGGGCTCCAGACTAACTTTTATTACTATGATGAGCACTGTAGCCGATATACCACGAGTGTCTGTGTATATTAAACTGCAGAAATACTATTTATATATTAACATTGCGTTCTATGTCTCTGTGTGAATGAATGGCGCAGACGCGCGGTGTCATTTATTTACCACACACACACACACACACACACTGAAGCACGAGTGATGCGCGCGCTGTTTTTAGTCTAGCTGCTGCCAGTCACGATATGATGACATGATGAAATTCATCTCCAGAGCCACTCTGAGTCATTTTACCGTTTCATTTGACTTGAGAAAAACTATCGTCATATCATACACACACAGAAACTCAACGGTCTTCACGGCAACCCGTCAAAATAAAAGTTCGGTTTAACTTTGCGTGCATGCTGCCTGAACCCGTTTGTTTTGCGAATAGCTTACTCTCATTTCAGGCAGGATCACGGTCCTCTTGAAGACAGCACACACGATTATGTTTACAATTAAGTTATTTCAATATAACTGCTAGCCTACTTGCCATTAGACTACAGTAACTCTAGGCTTGGAGTTCCTTTTGTGACGTCACGCTCAGCCTAGTGGAAGGAAGAGGGAGTGCTTAAAACCACTAAAAAGTACCAACTTTTCATATTATATTCAGCATTTTGGTATGAAAAACATACAAAACAGTGGTGGGTGGGTCTTATCTTTATGTTTATTGCATTTTCTTTGTGAAAATTTTTACCTGCAACTTACACTTTAAGGTATAACTTAACTAAAGGTATACTACCACTAAAGGTATATCATTGCTAGGCGTCTTCAGGGCTATCATCCACTCAGGCAGAGGCGCTGAAAGGCAGAGGCGCTGGCGCCCTCCTAGCAACGGCGCTGTTTTTGGTAAAACATTATTTTGACGACTTCATTAAGTTTTGTTTTATAGAAAACTCTTTTTAAAAGATTTTCGTTTTGTATAAATTCTATCTTAATTTTGATCAATGTTTTATCAATCAATTGCCTGTATTTAATGAATAAGAAGCAAATATATAGCAGGCAATGTAATAAGGCGCAGGCACTTGCACATGTGAACTGAGGGCGCCGAAACTCAGCTTGTGCCTCACAGATTTGAGAAATATAGGCTATATATTACAGAAAGCTTGAAATGTCTACTTTTAAACGAAAATATTTAAAACCAAAATAAATAGGCTACTCTCTGATTATGTAATCCATATGAAATGTGCATTTCTCTCTGGCGTTCATGGTGAGTCCGAATCGTCAACTTCATCTTTGCAGCGACACAGAAAACACCAGTTTATTACTAAACAATTAAATGTCTCCTTGCTAATTTAGACACATTCATAATCATTACTTTAACCGGTTCTTTGTGACAAGCTTTATGCGTGCGGTCATAACGCTTATTTATCCTGTAGGCTAGGCTATAGCCTATTTAAGTAATTAAATTAATATAAAGGGGCGATTTGTCCACGAATGGCTTAAATGAACAACTACTAGTCGACTAGGAAAAAAAATTAGTCGGAGGCAGCCCTTATTCCACATATTTTCGAACCAGCAGGCCATTCTGGGTTGAGTGAGCGACCCTACGGAATGAGTGAGCGGATAGCGGAATATTCAGAAATGAGCTCTCCGCTCATGAGCTCTGATCGGAACAAACCCGAGCCTCACTGTCTGCTGAACTTGCGCAGAAACATCAAAATAGACATAGCCAGCTTTTTAAAATTGTTTTTAAAACTAAACATTTAGACTATTTTAGTACAAATTATGAGCTTATTGACGATTTTTTATAATTCTTGACAAAACCAATGACGCTACGATGAGCATTTACTACTTTAAAAAAAAATACGGGTCAGGAAGCGGGTCGGGTACAATATTTTCTTTTTCTTTTTTTGCGGTCCGAGTTGCGGGCGGGTTAGTTGAAAACGTCGGTCGGGTGCGGGTTGTTTATACACTGACCCGCGCATCACTGGTCCTAGTATAGGTCATAAGCCCCGCCTCCCATGTTATTCAGCGGGACGTGAGACCAACTAAACAATTAAATTACACTTCAAATATCTTTTTTCCAAAGGTGGTTTCTTTCATTTGCTGTCGTTTATCACGCTGATGTAAGTTCAATCAAGTGTCTGTTTCAAAAATAAGTTGGTTTTTAGTTAGTTACGTGATGCTGTGGTGTAACGTCATGATTGACAGCTGTGATTGACAGGTTCTCGAGCGAAGTAGTCACTGAAGCACTAACGGACATTTTTTTCGGGATCTTCGGAGGACTGAGGAGATTGTATTTAGCCTACTTTATTTTAACAAGCCTCTTGTCGTACGGCAATCAATTTTTTTAAAAGTGTGCAGAATCCACTCTCCCTGAGTGCACTCTGCGAGAGTGAGGGCGGAGCGTTGATTTCGCGGCTTTACTTCCTGCTCACTACTGCGCAGGTCTGGTTCCGAGATCGCTACTGCGCAGACTCAAGTTCCAATATGTCAGCGCCATATCGGGACTCTGGCGGCTTCAGTTCTCATGGAAGAGAGCGAAGGGGCGTCGTCCATCTTTTTTTACAGTCTATGGTTCTACCTCTGAACGAAAAATGAATAATCAAGCTAAATTCTTGTTTTTCGTGAAAAACGAATGAAATGGAATGAAAAAGGAACCGTTTTCTCATTTTTCTACTTTCAATATTAAATCAAGAAACGACTGAACGAATGATACACGGATTCAGAAGCTCGAGATTTCTTTAAGTGCTGATGCTGTGCCGAATTTCGACCCCCTGCCAAATTATTCCCCCTCGTTGAAGTCCGTAGGCTACCTGATTGTCTAATCCTAACCCCACGCCTAACCCCACCCCTAATTCTAACCCCAAAGAGTGTCGTTGATGAACATGGCGGAATACCACAATAGGCTACTTAAAGCCTGCACAAAATATTATAGCACTATACCAAAATATGTAAAGATAAATCTTCAGTGTCTTCATTCATTAAAAAAATTAAAAAAAAGAAAAGAAAAGAAAAACACGCCTAATGCACATTTCTTTGATCTTAATTTTCTTGAAGTGAACCTTGCTGTATTTTTGTGTAATTAATTAAGAGAAAGTACACCGCAGTCTTACTCCAAACAAAGGTGACTTAAATGCGCCTGCCGCCGTAAACACGACTTCCCACTTCATAAATACGAACTTCCCAATAGGACTTCAACGGATAATAGGCTATATGACAGTCTTACGCACTTCCTTCCTGTCGCCTGACCGCACTCTCGAGTGGCCAAGACCGCAAGTGTGGGTATTTGGACAGGGCATTGATGAGCCTTTCTTGTCCATGAAACAGAGAGGAAACCTATACGTAACATCAAACGAAAGCTATCGAAACATTCACTGAGCAAGACGAATTAAAGTGTTTTTACTTTTTAGTTTTACACAATTTAAAATAATTTAAAATGTTTTTTATGACTCATGCTAATAGCTTTATTAGCAGTCTGGCTTTTAGGGAGCATTAGTTTGCCTCCTATAGAATTTAGGCTTCTGTTTTTCAGGTCATTGGTTAAATAGAATTCAGTAGGCCTAATTATATGTTGTTTATTCTTTGTCTGGTACAGTCTACTGTATATTTGATTGTTCTTATATTGACATCTCAAGTAGGCTATTTGAAGGGATGGTAAAAATCTTAAGCGGCCCATCAATAAACACAAGTATTTGATATGGTTTGGACCATTGTGCAATACAGCGGCCACAGTGATAAAAGTTATGACAAAAACCTCAGTCCAAGACACAAAAATTGGTTAATTGTAAAAACCTTTTCGTCTGTAATGGGCCACAGCTTAGTCTATTGGCTATTTCTAGTTTAAATAAATTCATAGCATAATAATGGCATTGCACATCTCAAATATGCCTTTAAACATTTTAAATGCTTATAGCTTTATTTAAAATGTGCTGAGTCCATCAAGAGGTTGTTGTAAAGCCTGTTGCATGAGGAGAATTTGAGGTGGCATGCATCACTGTGCATGGAGTGGCCACAGTGAAACATTTCATTTCATAAACCCCTTACAATTAACAATGACCTCTTAAAACAGTCCTCAACAAATTAGTGTATAATTTTTTTTATGGCGTCTGAAAGAATTCTAGGACGGTAGAATATGACAGAAGGATTTCTTTGTTCTCTAAGAAGGTACTGGCAACATCTGTTCCTCATTATGTGGATCTCTAGGATGGGGAATGGTCTCCTATTCTCCCTATTCTAACACAGTATAGGGTCCTCTTGGCTGCAGATGTGCTTGTGGTAGCCAGAAACTGACCATATGGACTTGTTATTCAATGCATTATATGATGGAAGGTATGTACTCTTATTGGTTAACTCTGTGTAACTCGCCTCATATTCTTACTATATATACTCAGACAAATGTGCCAATAAAGTGAGATGAGATAACTTTCTCCCTCAGCACTGGGTCATTGAAATGAGGCATATTGGGACCGCAAATCTTGTGTCATTTTAGATTCTATAGATTATAGAATTATCACTATAGTGAATCCAATTGTTAAAATAACATTATGCTTTTCTTCTCTAGAGGCTCACTTCCATTTGGTTTCCAACAATAACCTTGTTATTTTATATGTTTAGAATCAAAAATAATATTTACTTTGTTTAAACCACACTCTTCAAGCAGACTCAAAATATAGACTGGAACTTAAACTCCAGGATCTGATGAAAAGCTTTCTTGTGAGAGGTCTGTTTTTGTTATGGACTGTCACTCTGTGTATACGGGGGGTGGGGCACAGTATTTTAGTTCACAACAAAAATGTCAGAAACATCTGTAAATTAATGATCACTTTATCCATTATGTTTTTCTCTTTTTCATCATCATGTTTCACCTTAAGGCTTCACACAGAGAATCTACAAGAAAATTAAAAAGGTATTATTTTTATTTTTATTTTTTCATTTTTTTTATTACTTGACCTACATGGTCACCAACTGGCATCGCAGTTCAATTAGTTATAGATCCTAAATGATATATACATTCTGAAATATTAATAATTTATTAAATAAAAAAGAAATGAAGAAGGGCTTTATAATAGAGTTTGGCTCCAAATGTTCTACATCTTGTACAACAATGTTAAGGGGCAAACCTCAATATGACATGATCTATGTATGAAGATGCACCTGTTGCACTCTGCAGCACATCTCCGTTGAATTTACTGCATGTCATGACTCCTGAATATTATCATATTGAGTGTGTGTATTTTGATGCCTCTTTCCCTAATATGCCATAATTATTATTTTCCTGCTAACCTTTTCAGTTTCACTAAAACCTTTGCATCTCCATTCACAATTACACTATTACACTGTAATCATTTTGTTTGGTTTATTTCGTAAACTTAAATTACTGTGTTTATCCAATTGATTTGTCAAATGTATTTACATTGACCAGAATATCAACTTTTGGGAGTAAGTAAAACTCAAAAAAGCCCATTCAAAAAAGAAACAAAATATGAGACAGACACAAAGTTAAATGAGATTGTTCTGTTGATAATCTTAGAGCTTTTGGTATTTAAAATCCAATCTTTATATTTGCTGAACTAAATATCACAATTAACTCTGGCTAACTGTGACTGTTTATGTAATATATTTTTAACAGACCGGATAGATTCTTCCCACAAATATGCAGGTGTTTCCTGGTGATACTGTCAAAATGAAACCTCTCTGAGCTCCTGACTGAACTGTTAGAATAACCTTATGCTTTTCTTCTCTAGATGCACACTGACATTTGATGTTTAACAGTAGTCTTTGATTTTGTATATTTTTGCATCAAGCATGTAATTATTACTTTGTTTAAACCATATATTTTATTGTGCACTGTCTGTCACGAGTCAATGTGTAAGTAAGTGCACTCACAAAGCCATTTCATGGTTTTGATTTTAGTTCGTTGGCAAAATATAACAATAGAGATATTTATACATTACATCTCATGTGTTGGGAAAAGGGAGAAGAGCGAGTTCGGCAAAAGGCGGATTCGAACTCGGGTCGAACGCGTCAAAAGCTACTTTAAGCACCTCACGCCCTACGACCTATGCCACTGTAGATATTTAGAGGCATTTTTTGCCAAAAAGACAGGCACTTAGTGCAAATATAATATAATAGAAATAATAATGATAATAATAATAAAATACATATAAATAAAAAAAATCTCTTGGTGGGGTGGGGGCTCTTACTGCTGCCCCCAAGCTGTTTACGCTCTGGGCGACCACCTAGTTTCCTATGCCTAGAAACGGCCCTGGTGTAAGAGTCCCAGTTGGAATGGAGCAGACGGCAGGCCGGGGTGGAGCCGGAGGGAGTGAGGACCAAGGCAATGCTGGAAGAAAGAAGGAGCCTGACGGAGGCAAGGGGATGGAGAGACAAAGCACAGCCAGAGGAATGGAAGACCGTGGTGTAGTAGGGTCAACACCTGACTGACAAACCCCGGCGGAGCAAGTGAGGGCTTGGAGGGTTGACATGGAGCCAAGGGATTCTCTTGCCAGGACGGAGCTGATGACTGGAAGCTAGATTGTGCATCCATGCAGCGCATCAGAGTGGATAGATGAGTTAGGGTGCTGAAAGGGACGAGCAGAGGGGTGGTCGACACACTAGCTGGCTGTGGTAGAGGAGGTAGGAGAAGGAGGCTGGGCAGGAATTCTGGAGACACAGAAAAGTCTGAGCTGGGCGGGACCAGTGGGGATTGGAGAAAAAGGGATACATCCTTTTTAAACTCATTCACACCATAACTGTCCATAGAGATCGGATCCAGCATCACCTCGACTGTGGACATGTGGGCAGGGTTTCCACTCCATCCCCTCAAACTCCACAAGCAGCCCCACAGGAACGGTCGATGTAGCCGACACACAAACCTGGTTCTGGTTTGTCTCTCGCTACAGGCTAAGGTTCTATGTCTGCGGTGGGCTCATAATCTTCGTCCTGATCATGGCTGGTGGCTGGCTGGTCTCTGAGTGTGGGGTTAGCGATGTCCTCCTCAGCTGGGCAGATGGTAAATGTAGATCGGTTACATACCAGCACCCACTCCACAAACACTGCAAAATCTTTCCATGGACAATCCACTGGTGTGCCTTGTACTGCTCGCTATAAGTGTAATAAAAGACACGGAGCGAGTGGTCTGGGTAGTGAATTTGGCACGACAGGTTGACTAGGTCCCAGGTATGGTCATCCAGTTGGACAGGCAGGTCCATGGGGCAAAAAGAAATAAAAATTATTGACGTAGTGTCCGTGATGTCATCCGTAGGTTTCTGAAGAGAATTTTTGAAGCCCAAAGTGGGCGGAGCCTGCTGTCGCCATCTTGGCAGAGCGTCACTCCCGGATAACTGAAAATGGGCAAAGGAGCGGGATTAGCTAAGGTGAACTGACAGCAGACAAATTGCTAGCAAGCAAGCAAATTTTAAGATCAAGGTCAAGATCCCCCAGCAGGTCGGCCTGGTAAAAACCGGCCTGCAGCACCGCTATGGTGTGCAGGGCAGCACCGGCCTGACCTGCTGCCGTGTATGCTCTGCCATTCAAACGAGCTGTTGTTTTCAGCGGCTTGGATGGCAGGGTTGGAGTTCTCAGTGTCGATGCCTGCCCAGACACGAGTTCGTGACACGGACACAAGTTCGCAAAAGTCTTGTCAATAGGCGGCATCGACACGTACCCATGCTCTCCGATCCCCTCGACATCAGCGAAACTAGCCCGCTGATGTCGGTGGATACGGGCAGAGTAAGGGTTCTTCCATGCCCTCTCGACCTCAGTGTGAAGGTCGGGGAGAAATGGAAGGCTCACCTGAGCTGGTGGTCTATGGCCGGGGAGAAAGCTATCGTCGAGCCTGCCGCGAGCAGTTTCTCCCCTAGCGCGTTGCCATGGCAGCTGCAGCCTGCCAGCGGCGCGCTCCATTACATCCACCAGCTCTGCGTACACAGGACAGGGTGGCTGAGTTCAGGATCTACCTGATTATCAACCTCCTCAGCCATCTCCTGTTCGTCCAGAAGAGCACTAGCTGCAGGAATAGTAGGCGAAAAGTCTTCCTCATCGACCTGCAGCTCACCCTCGTCAGTCGTCGGATCATCTGAGAGGTTTACAGCCCTCTCAAGGTGATCGACGAGCTCCATCTGGGAGCCCCATGATGCAAGTCGCCGAGCGGGACCTGAACCACGAGGACCAGATGCTGAACCCTCTTCACTCGAGAAGAGAGTCAGGCAAGAGCGGAGCATTTTTAAAGAAAAACGCTCACAGTTTACACAGAGGGCTCCCTAGAGAACCTCCCGTGCGTGCTCTTCTCCCAGGCAGAAAACGCCCAGTTCATGTGTGTCACCCGGCGTCAAAAACCTTGGGCACGGGTCGGCACACTTTTGAAAGCAATCGTCCTTCGCTGTACGTTTCATAATTTTCTCACCGTATTCTTTGAAGAAGCGTTCAAACAGACAGTCCCTGAAGACGATAAGATGATTGTCATGTTTGCAAGGCGCCCTTTTATACTTGCAGGTCGCACGTTAATCATTCACGTTAATGATTCACGGGCTGTCGCCGGTCAATGTGATTGCCGTGATTTGATAGTGATTTCAGACACCTGTCACGCCTGAGGCGTTCCCCTAGCGTCATTCGACGCAGTGCGAGTTCCCTTTCGAAAGGGAAACTGAGTTTTAGGCAGTCGACGTCACAGTACAGAACTTGCACTGTGTCAAAGGTGCGACCTATATTTTTGGGATTCTGATTGGCTAACATGGGCTTGAGCTTCTCGTTACACTGCCACCTACAGGTTTGGTATGCTCTTGACGGCATACACGGGTTTGTGTAAACAAACACTTTTCTGAAAACGGAGAGGGTGAAATGTCCGTTTATGAAAATAACTGGTCACGTGTAAACGTAGCCTTTTAGGCATGGATTTAAATGCACATCTGATGATTCAATATCTGTGGAAGATGTGGTGGATGCAGTCAGCGAACAGGTTGTGTTAAAAAGGCCCATTGTGAATTGTGTATTGAGTGTGAGACTTGCCCTGGCAATCATTCAATCTCAGAGCACGCTGTCAAACCAGCAACGTGATAACAATAGGCTCCGCCCATCTCCAGCAGGTGGCATTGATTTGCATTGGCAGTAAATAGCTCTGCATGTGAGTGTAGCAAACAGTCTCTGCTTTCTTGCCATTGATGTGTGCATACCACATCCATACTCATGGTCACAAGAATATTCTCAGCTGCACTCATGTGCTAAGCTTAATGAAGTATTATGAAATTGCTGTGAACCAAATAAAGCTACAAAGGAAACTTTCTGCTCCTTCTCCTTGTCTCTAACCGGACATCTGTGGTGAACTAGTCCCCCACTGGCAAACTCAAACTGATGCAAAAACAGTTTTCTTTATGGTCTTTCGAGCCGGAGCAAGAGTTTTCCACAGTTATGGAGAAGCAGATATCAGCGGAAGTCCCTGTTGTGCGGCCCAGGAGACAATCGTCTTTTCCAGCACATTTGCAAGATTATGATTTGACTGGTTATAACCTACATAGATCCTTATCACCACCCAACTATTCTCACAAATCTTCATGTGCTGCATCTGTCGACGAGGCTGTCAGGATGGACACCCCACAGGCACCAGCACATCAGAGTGATTATCACAGTCCACAACGGTGGTATATTACAGATCAGTGGGACCAGCAAATGGAAGCCCTGCGGGATGAAAATGCTGATTTAAGGAAACTCCACCGAGACCTGATTGTCACGGTTCAGCAGCTGAATGAGGAAAGAGATGATCTGAAGCAGGCCAACACTAAGTTTACGTCACAGATGTCTCAATTGAAAGAAGAGGTGAAAGAATTGCTAAGTTGGCGAAATCAACAGTCACAATTTCCTCAGATATTATCTCCACTTCCTGTACTTGGTTCATCAAAGACCCAAGACCGCTCTAGACCAGTACCAGCCCCACGAAGGTCCAGAGTAATTGAGCCGGTATCAAAGGCAAAAAGCGCCCAGGCATCATATGAAGCATTACAAGATCGTAGAACAGCGGAAAGTTCGGAAAGCTCCGACGATTCAAGCAGTCAAGAAAGTTATTCCTCTTCTGTTGATGATGGCATGAGAAACCTGCGTCTGCGCTCATCCAGGTACCAAAGGGTTGACACCAGTCCACCAATTGACCGACAGATCAATAGGAGTCAAGATGGAAGACCTGAGGTCAACATGGTTCCAAGAAGTCATGTCCGATTACCATCTCCACAAGAATCCATCAGGCCAAGGCACAAGTTATCATCTAGGAGTAGAAGGCATCACCACTCTCCAAGTTTACTGGTTGAGCAAGAAAGAGTATATCGTGGACCTACTCCTACGATTCCTGACCTGATTCACCCAAACCCCAGAGAGTTTGCACGCCTTAAGATTGCTTTGGAAAACATGCTGCCAGTTGATTCCACAGAGCACTTCAAATTCCATATTCTGCTAGAACATCTCAAGCTTGAAGAAGCTCAGCTAATTGCTGAATCTTACAGCAGTTCACGTCATCCTTATACCAAAACCATGGGTGCCCTCAATAAGCAGTATGGTCAGCCACATCAGATGGCGTTGCAGCGAATAGTGGAATTGATGGAGGGACCAAGCATCAACACTGGAGATATCAGAACCTTCCGAATGTATGCTCTGAGAGTGAGATCCTTGGTGGGAATGTTGCGACAACTAGGTAAGCCTGGTAAAGTAGAATTAAAATGTGGATCTCATGTGTCTAGACTTCTGGGTAAATTGCCACATGATCTGCGAAGCAGTTTCAGAAGATTCATCTATCCATTAGATGTAAAGATTCCAACGCTTCTTGACTTCTCAGATTGGTTAGAATATGAAATCCAGGTTCAAGGAGATTCCACCAGATATGTAAGTCAATCTGGTAGAGGGTACTCGTCCAGGTCATTCTGGGACGACCCACCAAGGAAGACCAAATCTTTCCACAAAGGGACAGAAGTTCTACTTGGTACTGAGAAATACCCTTCAGCATCTCAATCACCTGTCACAGTTAAGACCACCATGGCAAAACCTTACTGCCCTTACTGTGATAATAACAAACACTCATTGAATAACTGCGCCAATTTCTCTCAACTCTCCAAATTTCAGAGGCAAGATTGGATTAAGGGCCACAACAGATGCTGGCGCTGTGGACGGGGCCATAGATCATCAGAGTGTAATCTTAAGATGCGCTGTAAGGCTTGTAATGGGCGTCACTTACTTGTTCTTCATGAAGTTAATGTACGGAGCAAGGAGAGAACAGTAGAAAGAGAGGACCCATCTGCTAGCCCTATCAGGGGGGAGGCCGCCAACGATGTACTATTCATTGACAAGCCCCCAGGAAGTCGGAAGGTACTGTTGAAAGTATGTAAAGTCATTCTGAGAAATGGAGATCGATCCATGAAAGCTTACGCCATTCTTGATGATGGCTCCGAAAGGAGCATTTTGCTACACACTGCAGCTAGCCAGCTGAAATTGAAAGGTAAGCCAGAGGACCTGCCCCTGCGCACAGTCAGACAAGAGTTAAAGGTCCTGCATGGGGCGGCTGTATCCTTCAACCTTTCACCAGCCTGTCAGCCAGACAAGGTATATCCAATCAGCGGAGCTTTCACTGCGCCAGAGCTGGGGCTTGGAGTGCACTGTCATCCTGTTAAGGCTTTACGGGAAAGGTACCGTCATCTTAAAGGACTTCCCCTCCAAGAGATTAAAACTGCTCATCCAGTTTTGCTCATTGGATCAGACTACCCTCACTTAATTGCTCCAGTCGAACCAGTTCGCTTGGGCCCACCAGGAGGTCCTGCAGCGATTAAAACTCTCCTTGGATGGACTTTGCAAGGACCAGTTCAGGCTCTGCAACACAGCCTCACAGAGCAACAATGTCTGTTCACAAGTTTGTCACCTTCTGTTACTCTGCATGAACAAGTTGAACGACTCTGGCAAATGGATGTCCTTCCTTGGAGGGATGAGAAGACCAGTACTAGATCAGTACGCGACCAGCAGTCATTAAAACTACTGGAACAAAAGACTGTCAGAGTTCAAGTCGATGGGATTCAGCGATATGCTACCCCACTTCTCAGAGTCCAAAATATGCCCTCTCTTCATGCACCCAAAGCAGCAGTAATGTCTCATCTAAGAAGCCTAGAGCGTCGCCTCAGTAAGTCTCCTGATCAAGCAGCTATCTACCAGGCTGAGATTAAACGACTGGAGCAGGCAGGTTACATTGCTGAACTACAGCCAGGAGCCGAAGACACTCCAGTAAGTTGGTATATCCCACACCATATGGTTGAGCATAATGGGAAACATAGAGTAGTTTTCAACTGTTCATTCCAGTTTCAAGGAAACAACCTTAATGAACTGTTACTTCCAGGACCTACCCTGACTTCCTCCTTACTGGCTGTGCTACTAAGATTCAGAGAACATTCTATCGCTATCAGTAGCGACATCAAAGGAATGTTCCACCAGATAAGACTCCTTCCTGAAGATCGACCCCTTCTCCGTTTCTTATGGAGAGACCAAGAAAGAGAAGTTCAGCCCAGAGTGTTTGAATGGCAAGTTCTCCCCTTTGGGACCACGAGTAGTCCATGTTGCGCCGTCTTTGCCTTGCAGAAGCATGTCTTGGAAAATAGTCAGCCTGGTGGAAAGATGCATGATGCTGTACTGAAGGCATTTTATGTAGACAATTACCTGCAAAGTCTGCCCTCGGTAGATGAAGCAAAGCTCATGGTAGACCAGCTGCAAAGTACCTTGGCAGAAGGAGGTTTCGAACTCAGGCAATGGGCCAGTAATGCGCCTTCCACCATCAGTCACTTACCAGCAGCATCCAGATCGGACAGTGCTGAGCAATTGATATTCAAGGGTAATGCCTCAAACCACGAATCAGTGCTTGGATTGCAGTGGAACTGTCTAACTGATACTTTGTCCTATAAGCTCCGTGCCGTAAAGTACCAAGAAGTTACTATGCGCAATATTTATAAGGTGCTTGCCAGTCAATATGATCCTCTTGGCTACATCATCCCGTACACCACACGTGCCAAGGTGATTGTGCAGCGACTATGGGACAAAAGGAGAGATTGGGATGATCCCAGGTTACCAGAAGATCTGATGAATGCTTGGAACAGATGGGCAGAGGAGCTTAGTGACTTACAAAATATAGTCTTACCCAGATGCTATTGTACTGCACCGAAGGATGATCTTTTCAGCCAGCGAGATATCCATATCTTCTGTGACGCGTCTGAGTCAGCTTATGGGTCAGTCGCCTATCTTCGAACTGAAGACCGGCAGGGAGAAGTGGAGATCACATTCATAGTGGCCAGATCAAGAGTGGCTCCTAAGAAACGGCTGTCAATACCTCGTCTAGAACTATGTGCAGCCCTGACAGGTGCGCAGTTAGCTAAGACCCTACAGAAGGAATTGACTTTGCCGATTCGACAAGTTTTCATTTGGACCGATGCCACCACTGTTTTGACCTGGATTAGATCCGAATCCTGCCGATTCAAGATTTTCGTTGGTACAAGGGTGACAGAGATTCAGGACCTTACCAGCCACTGTGAGTGGCGCTATGTGGAGTCAGATAGCAACCCGGCAGATGATATCACCCGAGGGAAAAGGCTGGCAGATCTAGGGCCACAAAGTCGTTGGAATACAGGCCCCCCATTCCTTCATCTTTCATCCGATCAGTGGCAGGTTACACCTCCATCCGCTTTGATTGACAGTGATGAACTAAGAAACTCTACATTTTGTGGTCTGATTAATACTGCACCTCACTTGTCCATGCCCGAGCTAAGCAAATTTCTGACCTTTCAAGAATTACTGACAGCCATCGCAGAATCTCTCAGGGAGGATGGGGCAAATCTATCAGCCGAAGACTTTCAACAGGCTGAGATAGCTATCCTTCAGCAAGCCCAATGGGAAAGCTTCCCCTCCGAAATGGCACAACTTACAGCGGGGAAACAACTGAATAGCAACAGTCGGCTCCTTAGCCTTGCTCCTGAACTTGACTGTGTAAGTCGACTCCTTAGGGTAGGAGGTCGTCTTCGCTGCTGTGAAGAGATTGAGCCTGAGTTGATGCATCCTATCGTGCTGGATTCTCATCATCCTGTCACTAATCTTCTTATTAAAGACTATGATGCAAAGCTGCTTCACCCAGGACCTGAGAGAGTACTGGCAGAAATGCGTCGAAAATACTGGATCCTTCGGGGTAGGGAAGCAATCCGACATTATCAGCGCAAGAATTGTTTAGAGTGTCAGAAGCTTCGTAAAAAGCCACAGATACCCAGAATGGCAGATCTGCCTCCAGCCAGACTACGTCTCTTCAAACCCGCATTTTATTCTACTGGTATTGACTGTTTCGGGCCATACATAGTAAAAATTGGACGGAGAAATGAGAAGCGCTGGGGTATTTTGTTCAAGTGCATGACAACTCGTGCGGTGTACATCGACCTCCTTCCAAGACTTGATTCAGACTCCTTCCTTATGGCCCTTAGGCGTTTCATAGCCCGACGTGGGAAGCCTTTGGAAGTTTTATGTGATCAAGGCACGAATTTTAAAGGAGGGGAAAGGGAGCTACGACAGGCATTTGGCGAACTAGTTCCAGAGCTTCAGAAACAGCTTGCCAGTCAGCAGATTATCTTCCGTTTCAACCCACCTCATGCCCCACACTTCGGTGGGTGTTGGGAAAGGGAGATTCGTTCCCTGAAACAAGCTCTACAGGTCACTCTGGGAACTCAGTCTATACCTGAGGAAACTCTTCTCACTACACTCATTGAGATCGAAGGGATCTTAAATTCTAAACCCCTGGGGTATACCTCCTCGAATGCCTCTGATCCAATTCCTATCACTCCAAATTCGCTCCTTATGGGGCGGCCGGATTCGTCCCTTCCTCAAGTGATATACCCTCAAAGTGAAATACTGAGTCGACGTCGTTGGCGTCATAGCCAAGTCCTAGCAGATCACTTTTGGAAGCGGTTTATCAAGTTTTATTTGCCTGACCTTCAAACTCGTAGCAAGTGGCAACGAGAGTCACCCGATATCAAGGTGGGAACTACAGTTATGATTGTGGACCCTCAATTTCCCAGGGCCCTGTGGCCCACTGGTCAGATCTCACAAGTATTCCCTGGGGTGGATAATAAAGTCAGGACTGTTGAAGTGAGAATTGGGGACAAGGTTTATGTGCGACCTGTGGCTAAGGTTATACAGTTGCCTGAGATTCCAGACTAAAATTGGACTTTGACCTTTTTTTATTATGTACAGATTTCCTCATTTTTAGAAATCTGGGGGCGGCTGTTAAAAAGGCCCATTGTGAATTGTGTATTGAGTGTGAGACTTGCCCTGGCAATCATTCAATCTCAGAGCACGCTGTCAAACCAGCAACGTGATAACAATAGGCTCCGCCCATCTCCAGCAGGTGGCATTGATTTGCATTGGCAGTAAATAGCTCTGCATGTGAGTGTAGCAAACAGTCTCTGCTTTCTTGCCATTGATGTGTGCATACCACATCCATACTCATGGTCACAAGAATATTCTCAGCTGCACTCATGTGCTAAGCTTAATGAAGTATTATGAAATTGCTGTGAACCAAATAAAGCTACAAAGGAAACTTTCTGCTCCTTCTCCTTGTCTCTAACCGGACATCTGTGGTGAACTAGTCCCCCACTGGCAAACTCAAACTGATGCAAAAACAGTTTTCTTTAGGTTGGGTAAAATATCAAGTCAGCTTCAAGGATGAACAAAGCTGTTGTTGTTTTTCTTGCCGATGTTCAGATGGTTGATGGTTGATGGTTTAGATTGAACGCGGAATTACGATTGATGATATATATGTACTGCCGTTATCAAGTCCATCAAAGAAAATCGTACTATAGAACGTTCCTCCGTTCATTAAGACTGAAACTATCCAAGCCGTTCTTGAAAGATATGGCAGATTAACATCACCTATAAAAATGATTCCGCTGGGTCTGAAAAATCCGAATATTAAGCACGTTATGTCTTTTAGACGCTTTACGTACATGATACTTAACGAACAACAAGATCCGCTCAACTTAGCTGTGACACTGACAGACAAACGAAGGCAAAGATTATACAATCTTTATTAGCTCGGATCACATGCGGTGTTTCTCGTGCGGAGAACACGGACATGTTAGACAAACATGTCCAAATAAACAGATACGCCGTCTAATTCGCAAACAATTGAGCAACAAGTTGGACAAAATAATGTTATTGTACCTGTTGTTGAAACAGCACAGGAAAACACTGATGTGGGCTTAAGAGATGTAGAAAATCATGATATGGCTGAGGAGATTGTATTGTAAATCTGGCAAGTAGTGGATAAAAATCTACTCTGACAATAAATGAAGAGGACAAACAATCAGAAAAAGAGCAAACAGTTATAGAAGATGATAAAGCAGAAGGTGAAAGAGAGGCAGCTGAGGAAGAAAGCTATATGCTCAGATGTCTATTGTGAGTTCAGGAACTAATTGCTAATTCTGAAAATTATTCAGATAATGACCTTGGGAGCTTTGGATCTTTGAATGTTAATGGGTGTCGTGGTGCTGAAAAAAGGTGTGCTTTGTTTGATTTTTTTAATTGGAAAAAATCGGGTATAGTTTTTCTGCAAGAAACACACATAGATTTGAATAATCAGGTGCAATGGCAAAGTGAGTGGAAAGGCAAATCTTTCCTTAGCCATGGTTCAAATGTTAGTGCTGGTGTAGCAGTTCTTATTTCTTCAGATATACAAATGCAAGATAGCAGAGCTGAAGAAATAATACCTGGCAGAATGCAAATTATAGAATTTAAGTTATATGAGTTATTAACATTTATGCTCCTAATGATGGTGTAGAAAGATTTTTTTTTTTTTTTTATACTAAATAATAGAATAATAATTTCAGCTGGTGATTTTAATTGTACTCTTGATTACACTATGGATCGGAATCATGTTGAACCTAATCACATTTTGTCTGAATCTCTCAAAACTGTTGTTCAGTTTCACAATCTTGTAGACGTTTGGAGAGAAGCCTTTCCTAGAGATAAACAATAAACATGGTTGAAAATTAATTCTAACACTGTCTCTGGTGCAAGACTTGATAGATTTTACGTTCAAAGGAATAATAGAGGAAGGTTTCTTAATAGTAAATTTTGCCAACACCATTTTCTGATCATCATTATATTGCGGTAGCTATGACCATAACACAGAGCACTTCCCACCATAATATCTGGCGTTTTAACAATAGATTATTGCAAGATAAGTCTTTTGTACAATTTTTTACTCTGTTTTGGAGAGAGTGGAGAGAGAGAAAGTTAAAGTATAAAACTTTAAGCCAGTGGTGGGATATTGGAAAAGTACAGATCCAGCTCTTTTGTCAGCAATATACAAGAAGTCATATGATGGAACTGAAAGAAAAGGTCCAGTTCTTGGAAGAGCAAATTCTCAAGCTAAGAAGCTCCATCACTGATGGTGAAAAGACCGAAACTGCAAAAATGCTTAAAGAGTACAATTTGATTTTAAAGAATTTGTATGAAGAAAGAAGTCGTTGTGCATCCATACGAGGAAAATGCATTAATTCTTCTACGACTTTCTTTTTTTCATTGGAGAGGAATATTAGAGAGAAGATAAATATAGCCTAAATTATCTTTAAATGGCCAAATGGAAAAGAGATAATGGAAAATAAATAAATAATTTCACAAACGTTAATTTTTTATGAAGATTTATATACAGCACAACCTTGTGACCTTGAAACAACTAATCAGCTTTTAGATGGACTTCCACACCTTAAAAAAAAAGAAGATAAAGCTGAGTTAGACAAAACCTTTTCATTTCACGAGTTAACTGAGGCTGCTCAGCAGCAATCCTCAGGAAAATCACCAGGGTTGGATTGTTTGACTTCGGATTGTATCCACCTTCTGTCTCCACCTCTCCCTGAGAGCACAGTGAACACAGTCTCTGCTCTCTCGGCTGCCATATCTGCCTGTGTCGTCCTCTCTCTACAGCCAGACAGTGGTCACTCAGCCTGTACTTGGTTAGGGTCTTTCTCACTTTATGCTCTTTCACACAGCTCAAGTATTCTGCTGGTTTATAATCTCTTTTCAGGTGTAAATAGAGTTCCATCTTCTTTTGTGATTTAGTAGCATCTTTCCAATAGGCAATGTAATTTTGTTTTTGTCATTTTATAATTTGGTTGGGCCAGATAGTGCTGTGCTGGACTGGCTGTAGTTTCAGCATCAGATGTGAGAGTGCGCTCCGGTGCTGGTCCTGCTCTCGGGTCACTGCGCTTCAGGTGCTGGTAGAATTTCACAGCTATTTTTTGGATACTGATCAATAAGGGGTATTGTCCTAATTCAGCTCTGCACGAGTTGTTTGGTGTCGCTCTGTTTACTTTTAGGATGCTTTTATAAATTTGGGTATGCAGAGTTTCGATTTCCTCTTTTTCCCATTTTGAAAAATCTTGGGTTTTTAGAGGTCCCCATATCTCACTGCCATACAGAGCAATTGGTTCAATTATTGCTTTTAGGATTTTTAGCCAGGTTTGAATTGGAATTTCATGTCAAATAGTATTTTTAATCATGTAGAAGACTCTCATTGCTTTTGCGTTCAGTTCATTCACAGCCAGATTAAAGTTCCCTGTTGAACTCAGTTTTAGTACCAGATATGCTCTGAAGACGTATTTATTTTCCCTACACCTGGATCTATTTTGAAAAATCATTATTTTTTGTCTTTGCAAAGTTAATTTTGAGAGCCCACGTTTGATTGATTGTCTCTACGACGTCGAGGAGCTGTTGTGTAGTCCCTCTTTTGTTTTTGACAGAATGACTAAATCATCTGCAAAGAGGGGACATTTAATCTCTGATTCCGTCAGGGTTGGGCTGGGGAAAGTGGAATTATTTAAGGCTTTGGCTAATTCGTTTATATAAATGTTAAATAGAGTGGGGCTCAATGGGCAACCTTGAGAAAAATTATGTTCGCTTATTTCCTATTTTTACAGCACATGTATTGTTTTTATACACGGTGCTTATCAAATCAAATGTTTTCCCTCCAATCCCTTTTTCCAGTAGTTTTAGGAGTCCTTCGTGCCAGATCGAATCGAAAGCCTTCTCAAA
The DNA here is from genome assembly GCA_022829085.1 of Abramis brama. Classification (NCBI taxonomy): domain Eukaryota; kingdom Metazoa; phylum Chordata; class Actinopteri; order Cypriniformes; family Leuciscidae; genus Abramis; species Abramis brama. The sequence goes on from CM040766.1 coordinate 37,641,396, forward strand.
GTCAATAAAGCAAGTGAAGACTTTGGATTTATTTTGGTATATGTTTATCGATGATCGTGTGGAGGGTGTAAATGTGGTCAGATGTTCTGTGTTTGGGCAGAAATCCAACTTGACTTTTGTCCAGAATTTTGTGAGTTTTGAGAAAGTTCTGAAATCTTATATTAATAATTGAACAGAATATTCCCCCCAGTTTAAATATGAGGAAACACAAAGGCCAAATTCCCTTAATCATCCATCACAACATATAAAATATAAACCTGACAGCCTCTGCTAGAAATCTTATAATGGGCCGTGGTTGGATCTTCCATCAGGACAACGGTCCAAAACAAACATCAAAATCAACACAAGAATGGGTAACTGCACAAAATGAAGCTTCTGCCATGACCGTCCCAGTCCCCTAAACTGAACCATATAGAAAATGAGTGGGGTGAACTGAAGAGAAGAAGCACCAACATGAACTTGTGAATCAGAAGGATCTGGAGAGATTCTGTATGGAGGAATGGTCTCTGATCTCTTGTCAGTTATTCTCCAAACTCACCAGGCATTATAGAAGAAAACTCAGATCTGTTATCTTGGGAAAAGGAGGTTGCAAAAAGTATTTAATAACAGGGAGCCAATAATTATGAACAGCGTCTTTTGGAGAAAAGCATTTATTTTATAATGTAATTTACCCCCCACTTTCAATTCTTTAACTTCAATGAAAGGTTAGATTTTTGTGATTTTTTTTAATGAAAGATCAAAAGGATAAACAATGCAGATTTATTTTTTACAGCCATTTTTGATCATATTTACCAGGGGTGCCATTAATTCTGACCACAACTGTATTATGATTTTTCGTTCAAAATATGTTTTATTCTATTTAATTAGGCCTATTAGTAAATACAAGCACACATCTGTACCGAGGGCAGAAGCAGGAAGAGTTTGGTTCAGATTATTAGCCTACTAAAATTGCTTTCTAATTTCAGGGTCATCATGTTTTGAAAGGCTAATGCAACATAAGCGCTGAAAATATTTCTGACCTATAATAGCTGTGAACAATAGAAAGGCGAGATAAGTTTTCACTGGATCCATTTATTCTGACCAAAGTTATTTTGATCACATGAACATCGCTTCTTCGTGTGGGTTTTTTGGCCAGTAACTCAAAGGCATCAGTCACTGTGTCGATTACTTCGACTACTGGGGGAAAGGGACCAAAGTCACCGTTTCCTCAGGTAAGTTATTACCGTTATTTTCTGTTATTTACTTTTTTTGTTTGTTTGTTTGTTTTAACTTATTTTGGAAGATCAGGTAGTCTTTCTTGTCACAAAACTAACATGCAGACGTATTTAAAAATGTTACCTTGGTTAACAGTGGAAAGATGCGTCGGTAACGGTAAATAAATAACGCGTAGCTAAAACTTTCCGATTAAAGAAAGTGCGAACTAACGTATCAAACTAAATCGTTTTGAGAACGTCGGCCTAGACAAAATATTGCCTATGAAAATGTATTATTGTGGTTATGGGATGGCTCTTATCGTGAACCTTCCCGCTGTGACGGTGCCTTTGACTACTGGGGAAAGGGAACAGCGGTGACTGTAACATCAGGTAAGAAGTCAAATTAATGAAATAGCTTACGAACCAAACAGCCAAATATGAATCGTTATGCATAGCTATGAAACCTATTTCTAGAGCCGATTATTCACTTATTAGCCTAACAATACTTTTTAGTCAGAGAAAAAAATATGGATAATTTGACAATAAATTACGAAAGAAATCAGGATTTAAGGTTGGCTAATATGGAAAAGATCGTTTGTGTTTTTGTGCACTGAAGAAATTAAAAGTATCACTGTGATGCTGCCTTTGATTACTGGGGGAAAGGCACGTCTGTCACAGTGACATCTGGTAAGAAAGAATCCTCTCAATAATCTTGGCACGTTTTAAATATTTGGCTAAATGTAAATTTCCTTTTCTAGTTCGTTTTGGCTAAGGCTAAATACAAGTCTAAATTGTTCAATCTGTGGGTTATAAAGTAATAAATGAAAGCTACTTGTTAAGAGATAAACATGATATAGCCGCTATTTTTGTACAATATCCCCTGGTAAAATGTCAGTGTGACAATGCTTTTGACTACTGGGGGAAAGGAACAATGGTCACTGTCACGTCAGGTAAGAAAAATATTCACCTACTAAATCAAAATCTAATTTAAGTAGCCTACGATAAATGTGTGCGCAGTTATTTTGTCGGGAAAAAAAAGTGTTTTTTTACATTAAAGCAACACTTCAATGTCGAGATTTTCTTGTTATGCGATTAGACAATTAAAGTCAGGACATAGTCTAAAGTAGGCTAATTTAGAAACGCAAATATTCAGATTATGAATAATTAAATTCGAAATAATTGTATTTGTGCATTCAAATAAAACAAGGAATTGGCTACAGGTCGTTCAACAGACTCTGAGCGTTGTATTTTTATACTGCACTGTAACATTAAAAAGATATTGTGTAACTGGGCTTTCGACTACTGGGGAAGCGGCACCAAAGTCACCATAACAAACAGTAAGATTTTATGATTAATTGCAAGGACATTTGTATAGTAAAAAAGACCAAATTTCACGTGTGTTTTATTATTTATTTATTTTTATTATATCTTTAACAGAGTTTTCTATTGCAAACTGTCTTAATTTAGCTGTTGTCCATTTCATTAGATTTAAAAGACTACATCATTTTATAATATTGTTCATGTTAAAAACGAACAAAAATACAACAGTAGTTATTCTTAAACGACTCCTTTCGTTGTACATTATTCTCTCATGTGTTGCCTTAAACTGCTCAATAGACGCTGAAAACAGCCGGAGCATAAATATAAGACTAAAAATCCTAACTAAACTGTAACGTCTCGTTTTAACTTTATGCACTGAAATCCACTAATATAATGTGTTATATTTTAAGTTGTTGATTGCATCCCGATATTATTAAATCATATTAATATAATAATAGTAATAATAATAATAATAATAATAAACTGGCGTAGCTTACTGATTTAGAAAGGTAGCCTTTATCTGTCAGTGCATGAAGAGGACAATTGGAGATATAAAAGAATGTTTTTTGTTTAACAACCGCTATTCAAGAAATTATTTCTAGCACAATAAAAATAAAATAATAAAATAAAAAACCCCGGAACTTTTAGAAGTGCGAGGGGTGTTTATTTGCAGTATTTTGGGGGCTATTTTTTAATGATACATTTTTCGTTTTTTTCATATGATTTCATAGTTCAAAGTTACAAACTGCTATACAATGCTTTTATTTAAAATTCTCAAATGGTTGGATTTTTTTATTAAATTTGTTTTTTAATTTACATTTCATAAGTTACAAGAACTGTTTAATTTGAAACAAAATGAAAAGTCATTATGCAGTCATTATCCAGTAGCCTAATAAATTATTATTCGTTTAGATAATCCTTTATGTATTAGCCTATGGGCCTATGTCTGATAATAAATATGACTGTACATATATGCTATATGACATACAGCATCTACACTGTTAAAAATTAAGGTTCTTAAATTACATTGATGTTCCATGAATAACCTTTAACGTCCATGGATCCTTTCCATTGCACAAAAGGTTCTTTAGATTGGCTATTAAAAAGTTCTTCACACTAAGAAAAAAAAAAAAAAGTTTAAGAACTGTTCACTAAGGTTCTTTGAGGAACCCAAAATAGTTATTCAAGGCTATTGCTGTGAAAACTCCCCTTTGGAACCTTTATTTTTAAGAGTTTAAGAAAAAAAAAGTTTCCACTAATTTTCCGAAATTCCTAAATTTTATGTTTTACGCGACCGACTAAGACTGACCAACAGCTAACCAAGGGGTAGCCTAATCAGTCTTACTTTTTTCTATTCAAATTAGACCAATTTACTAACTTAAGTAACTTACTTAAAAAAAAAAAAAAGTTATGATCAGTCTTAAAGAAGAAGAAAAGATGACTTGCAAGGTAGTCTAAGCAGTTTATCAACATGGCCACAGGACTCTGATGTAAAGTGAAGATAGCGCTGTAATCTCAATCAGTTTTTTTAATTTATTTTTAATTCATTCATTCATTCATTCATTCATTCATTGGTTCATTCTTCTTTTGACATGGCCTAATAGTGTTGCATAATCTACTATGTTGTAGTTTATTGTCTGAGAAAGATGTAATGTCTCTACAGCTCAACCATCTCCGCCGAAGTCAATCTTCGCCCTGTCTCAGTGTTCTGCTGATTCTGATGGGTTCCTCACCGTCGGCTGCTTGGCCAGAGGTTTCTCACCTGCGGACTCACTCACTTTCAAGTGGAAGGATACCAAGAACGACCTGAATACTTTCGTGCAGTATCCAGCGTTCGGGAGTGACGGAGACTACACCCAAATCAGCCATATGCGTGTGAAGAAAAGCGACTGGAATCCTCAAAACCCTTACACATGTGAAGCTTCAAATTCGAAAGGCACTAAAAAAGCTGAAGTAGCTCCACCAGGTAAGTCACATCTCTGAAATGTCTAACATTTTACATGTTACATTTTAGCTACTTCATGTGTCTCTTTGTTATTGCTGTTGGGTTCAGTGTTTTGTATATTGCTGGATATTTTTTATTCGTGGAGGCTCATGTTTGAATAGACATTTTAGCACACTCTTATAGTTTTGTCAAATCATTGATTGAATTTTTTTGAACACCAATGAACCTGCTTTTATATTTTTGTGCATGTCAAGCAGTTGTCCTTTATCAAAGTCTAATGACAGTAAATGTTTTACACTAGCTGAGAACAGCAAAGCTATAGATCTAAAAAACATTAGAACAGAAAAGTACATAATATGCTTAGTCCTTTAGAAATACTTTTCTCTGACCTCATGCCAGGGAATACAATGGCATATGAGATTTCTTCTTGTTTTATAAACAAAAGATAAAGGAAAAAAATAAATAATAATAAGTTAAATATAAATATAGGCTACAACTCAAGAGCATCTATGTGCTTTGCCTAATAAAGCATGTTGCACTATTTTCTTGCTTTTCATGTCCTCTCTGCTTTCTCCTGTATGTTGCCAGCTCCACCGCCAGATCAGCCTGCAACTGTCGTCTTAACAGTACCTACAAAAAAGGAGTTAGAGAATGGGACAGCAACCTTCTTGTGTTTAGCCCGGCAGTTTTCGCCTAAAGCATACTCGTTTAAGTGGTTTCAGGATGGTAAGGAGGCAAATGCAATAGACACCCATGACACAAGTGAGAAGAATGCCTCAGTAACCTTGTATAGTGCCACAAGCATTTTTCAAATCAGCGCCGACACATGGACAGACGCAGACGTGAAGGTTAAGTGCGAGTTCGACCACAAGACGGGAAAGGAAGTCAGAGAGGCCCAATATACAGGTATGTTTTCTCTTGAGGACTGTGAATGTTTCTTTATTCATAATATGTTTACCCCTCTCTAACCTGTTGCATGTCTGATTTTTGTACATAGTTACTCCGCCAGACTGCAGCGATATTGCTATCAAAATAGTTCCTCCCTCCCTTGAAGACATGCTGAAAAATAGACGAGGAGAGCTGAAGTGCATAGCTTCTGGAGAAAATCAAGGATTCAAAAAAATAGAGATTAAAGCAAATGATTTCATCATCGCTGAGGCATCAGAGGAAGATGTCAAGAACAGTAAAAAAGTGGAACTTAAAGCCCATATAGGCTATGAAGAATGGAGCAATGGCACAATATTTACATGCACAGTTGAACACAAAGTCCTATCACAGCCCATGGAGGAGAAGTTCACCAGAGAAAAAGGTATGTTTTTTTCTTTTTGTAAAATGTTACACAGTTCTTGGTTCCACAAGGTCTCTTGATATATAAAGTCTTCATTACAATTGACAATGAAGTTTATCAAAAAATAATAACAAGAAGAAAATGAGTGACTCAGTATTCTGGTCTTAATTGTGATCTTGTCTTACTAGGTAAAGAACACAAGAGACCCTCTGTTTACCTGTTAGCACCCCCAGAGTACAAAGAGGGGGAAACGGTGACCCTGACATGTTATGTGAAGGATTTCTACCCCAAAGAGGTGTTTGTGTCTTGGCTTGTTGATGATGAACCTGCGAATGGGTACAAGCACGTAACTAGCCAGCCAATGCAGAATGATAAATACTTCTCGGTCTACAGTCAGATCACAGTGGATTCTTCCGAATGGAAGAGTGGTACAGTCTACAGTTGTGTAGTGTACCATGAAACCATTGATGAAAAAATGCGCGTACTGACAAGATCTATTGATGATAAAACTGATAAGCCAGGTGTAATTAATCTAAGCATGAATACCCCTGCATGCTGCAAGGAATAGATCGTTATGCATGTGATGTCTTCCTGTGATGCTTGTTGAGTGTCTATCTTGTTCATCTTGTGTTTCTTTTTGTTTTTGAGTTGCATGTCCATAATTGTAAGTGTGTTCGTCTTTAATGTTTGTGGCTTCTTGCTTTGTGAGAGATTTTCATGCATATCACATTTAGTAAAAGACTAATAAAAAAAGAAACTAAGCATATTTCCTGTGCACTTAATTTATGTTTTCATGCCAGTTTTACATGTGTCTGTCCCTGTGTATATGTTAGCATATAAAGTCACAAAGACATCATACCATAACATCACTCCAAATAAATTGAAATTTATAAAATGAAAACATTAAACAGTTCAAATAATAATACATCGAAGTGAGGCATTTTGAGAGTATGCTACTTTAAAATATATATACTTAAAAATTTTAAAATAATTTTATTCAGAAGACAAAGTACCATTAGCAGGCACATGAAACTCTAAATAATGAGAGTAAATGCTTATTGGTCGGTGTGTGTATATTGTATGTCATTTGAACTGTTTGATATTATGATCACTCAGACACATAATGCTCTCCTTTTTTATATAGTTCAGGGCATAGAGAATGATAATTCTTAGTCTCATCGGTTCATCTACAGCATGCCAAGACACATTCACAACTTCTTTGCCGTTTTGATTGATACATTCATGGTCACCTTTCTTTAAATATTTGATTCAATTATGTAGTAAGCAGGTTAAGATAAATAAATAAAAATCATCAAATTTCAGAAAAAAATATGATTCATTAAAGGTTCTTTGTCCCTCACAAGATTCTAATTGGTTTAATTTGACTGCATATTCCTGCCTTTAGTCCACCTGTCTAATTTTAAATAAGGATGGACAGGTGAATTGATTAAAATCTTCAAAATCCTGCCTTTAGTCCACCTGTCTATTAATTTTTGATAAGGGTGGAGAGGCAAATTGTTTAAAATCATCACAGACACAAGGAATATGCCAGACTCTTATACTCAGCTTGTGTTGGACAGTATCTTAATGTGAATGTGTTCTTGTTGGTTTCTGCAGCGTGGATCGTGTGGATAGAGCATCCCCTGTTTGAACCCATTGATACAGATGACAGCGGCAATTCAAACACTGCTGTAACCTTTGTTTTCCTTTTCCTCATCACCTTGTTCTACAGCATAGGAGCTACTTTTGTTAAGGTATACACTTTTTCTAGCTAATTTTCAATTGAGGATAAACATGAGACAAGAATTTATAGGAGCATTTGAGTTGGTTATCATTTGGAGAAAGATGATGCAAAAAAAAATTGGCTTTGTATTTTTATTGACATTTATTTTATTGATATATGCATGTTAAACAGAAATTGTTTTCATTGCTGTAATTGGTGTCAAATTTTACTTTCAGGTGAAATGAAAGATCCCTTTAAGGACATGATGCAAGGCCTTTCAGAAGAACAGCTTTAAGACTATGACAGTTATTCTTTTTTTCTTTTTTTTTCTTTTTTTGTAAATATGTGATTGTGCAGTTTGTTTGTTTTTAGATTTTACTTTAATAAAAGACAGAAACAGTTTGACTTCTCTTGTATTTTTTTTTTTTTTTTGACATCTCAAGGAAAAACACTGATTTGCATGATAAACTAATGTTGCTCTAAAAATGTTTATATACACTGCCACTAGGTTTTGAATTATTTTCTTCATTTTTGAATATATTAAACTGCACATACATTTCTTAAATCCAATCCTTAATTTTCTCCAAATCTGCAAGACTTTGTTCATTGGGTGATTGAAGCACGGCATCTTTGTGTGAATATTTGTAAGTGTGAAATTTCATGCTGCAAAGTATATTAAAATAATAAATTGCATAACAGGAGAGTAATTTTATGTAAATGGAAAAGTGTCTTTCCTGTGCAGATGTGCTAAACCCTGTCTCAAAGATGCAGATGGGTTTCAGTTCTGCTTTTGGTTGCTATTTCAGCTTGACTGTTACTTAACGCTTCCATCTGCTATTCGCTATGCTTTCTGAAGCATGTTTTTTCATTTCCTTTTCTGTCCATCTTTTTTTTCTATTCCAGTATCTGCAACTTTAAAAACTCTCATGATGTAAATAACCACCCACTGAAGCATGAACAGGGCGTATCATTATTTTCTCTATTTTAATTTATTGAAAAAGACAAGTATTCGTATGATTGATGATTTCATAAACTTTGTACCTCTTATATGTTCTGTTTAAACCACATTGCAAGTTAATTGATTCTTTCTTTGTTTCAATAGTAAAACGTGTCACTCCTCCCGCTATTGCTCTGCTGAGTAGAGAGGAAGGTGATAGCATCGTGTTGCAGTGCCAGTTGAAGGATTATTACCCAGAGAAACTTACTGTAGAATGGCTTAGAGGAGATCAGCCTGTCAATGCTTCTGAAAAAAACCCGTTGCAGACCACTGATAAACTGGAGAAAACATTTACTTACATAAGTCAAATATCTATCAGTGCTCAATCTGAATACAAAAATTACACTTGTAAAGCCAGCCATAACTCTAAAGAGTTCAAGCTAGAATATAACATGTGCATGGGTAAGTTGAAAAAAAATAATAATAAAGATGAATCATATATGACAGTATAATTAGTATATAAGCATCATCATTCTATGAATCTAACTTTATTAATTTCACATTTACAGCAAAGTCTGTGTTCAAACCTTCAGTCCAAGTAAAGAGAGCCCATCTCAGAGACATTTTGAAGGAGAAAGAAGTCACAATTTATTGTATTGTTGAAGCGCCACACACCACTGAAGTGTTATGGTTGGCAGACGGCACCAGTAAAAATGGCACCAGGGCTTCCAAAGACCTTCTCAATACAATTGTGAGCAACTTGACTTTGTCGAAAGACGAGTGGTTGAAACTGAAGACCATTGTTTGTACTGCTAAACATCCATGTTTCCCAGAAGAGAGGGAAACAATTCAAATTGGTAAGTTGTTTATTTTGCACTGATCAAGTGTGACAATTTAGGTTCTGAAAACCACATATTGTGTATTAAAATGTACGTTTGATCTTCAGATGATATGAAGAACAATCCTGTAGTGATGATCAGGAGGAAATCAGCTCAGTCAGGCACTGCTTTGCTGGAGTGTGTTGTAAAAGATCTCCCCTCTGGTGAGGTCTGCATCAACTTCCAGGCCAACAATTCTTATATCTCAGATTTCACTTGTGTGGACTGGACCCCTTCTGAAAACATTTGGTCCCTGACCACACATTTTACAATCCCTAGTGAGCACCAGAAGAAAGGAAACAGCTTTACCTGCAACGTTTACAGATCCGTCAAAAGCTGGACATCAGAACCTGCTGTAAACCTTTTTGGTAGGGAACATTTAATCGGCAACTCTTTACAAAAACATTTGCTAAACATTTTGTTAACATTTGACATTTAAAAAAATACTTCAATATAGCACTGGGCCAGGTGTGTGTGTGTGTTCACAACTCACTGCTCCTAATGTGTGTGCACTAACTTGGATGGGTTAAATGCAGAGGACAATTTCCGAGTATGAGTCACCTAGAGTTGGCCTTAACTTCACTTCACTATGTTTTTACAAAACGTATTCACCTTTGTTTATTTTAGTTAATAACATGTCCATGATAGTTCACACTGCATAATGTTAACAGGTACAACTTTTGATCTTAAAAAATGTATAAGTAAATGCTGAGATTAGCATAAACTAATATTAGCAAATGCTGTATACTAGTCTTTATTGTTAGTTCATGTTAACTAATGTAAGCAGTTGAAACCTTCTTGTAATGTGTTATCATTAATTATATTGGAGACATTAATTCATGGATTGAAATGAATTTTACTAATATGTGGATGTATTATGTTTTCTTCACTGGACATTTGATAACTTTTGTTTCCCTTAGATGATCCTACCATAGAGCTTGTTGTTGTTCCCAGTGTGGGTCAATCTAGTTCAGAGCCACAAAGGCTGCTGTGTTCTGGAAAAGGATTTGACCTGAAGATCAAGTGGTTTTCAAATTCTAAGGAGAAACCTTACACAGCTTTAGAGGTCTCAATGATGGAAAATGGCCATGTGAAAGTGGACAGTGAGATATTGGTGCCACAGCAAGAGTGGGATCAAGGGGTCACTTACACCTGTCAAATTGTCGATGAACACAGTGGGAAAACTGCCAATAAAAGCACCAGTATTTGTGCAGGTAAACACGCCATATGTGACTCTCTCTCTCTCTCTCTCTCTCTCTCTCTCTCTCTCTCTCTCTCTCTCTCTCTCTCTCTCTCTCTCTCTCTCCCTCCCTCTCTCTCTCTCTCTCTCTCTCTCTCTCTCTCTCAATATGAAGACAAAAAAAACTTGTAAAGCCAGCCATAACTCTAAAGAGTTCAAGCTAGAATATGACATGTGCATGAGTAAGTTGAAAAAAAAGAAGATTATTCATATATGACAGTATAATTAGTATATAAGCATCATCATTCTATGAATCTAACTTTATTAATTTCACATTTACAGCAAAGTCTGTGTTCAAACCTTCAGTCCAAGTAAAGAGAGCCCATCTCAGAGACATTTTGAAGGAGAAAGAAGTCACAATTTCTTGTATTGTTGAAGCGCCACACACCACTGAAGTGTTATGGTTGGCAGACGGCACCAGTGTAAAAGGCACCAGGGCTTCTAAAGACCTTCTCAATACAATTGTGAGCAACTTGACTTTGTCGAGAGACGAGTGGTTGAAACTGAAGACCATTGTTTGTACTGCTAAACATCCATGTTTCCCAGAAGAGAGGGAAACAATTCAAATTGGTAAGTTGTTTATTTTGCACTGATCAAGTGTGACAATTTAGGTTCTGAAAACCACATATTGTGTATTAAAATGTACGTTTGATCTTCAGATGATATGAAGAACAATCCTGTAGTGATGATCAGGAGGAAATCAGCTCAGTCAGGCACTGCTTTGCTGGAGTGTGTTGTAAAAGATCTCCCCTCTGGTGAGGTCTGCATCAACTTCCAGGCCAACAAAGATGATATCTCAGATTTCACTTGTGTGGACTGGACCCCTTCTGAAAACATTTGGTCCCTGACCACACATTTTACAATCCCTAGTGAGCACCAGAAGAAAGGAAACAGCTTTACCTGCAAAGTTTACAGATCCGTCAAAAGATGGGCATCAGAACCTGCTGGAAACCTTTTTGGTAGGGAACATTTAATCGGCAACTCTTTACAAAAACATTTGCTAAACATTTTGTTAACATTTGACATTTAAAAAAATACTTCAATATAGCACTGGTCCGGGTGTGTGTGTGTTCACAACTCACTGCTCCTAATGTGTGTGCACTAACTTGGATGGGTTAAATGCAGAGGACAATTTCCGAGTATGAGTCACCTAGAGTTGGCCTTAACTTCACTTCACTATGTTTTTACACAACGTATTCACCTTTGTTTATTTTAGTTAATAACATGTCCATGATAGTTCACACTGCATAATGTTAACAGGTACAACTTTTGATCTTAAAAAATGTATAAGTAAATGCTGAGATTAGCATAAACTAATATTAGCAAATGCTGTATACTTAATCTTTATTGTTAGTTCATGTTAACTAATGTAAGCAGTTGAAACCTTCTTGTAATGTGTTATCATTAATTATATTGGAGACATTAATTCATGGGTTGAAATGAATTTTACTAATATGTGGATGTATTATGTTTTCTTCACTGGACATTTGATAACTTTTGTTCCCCTTAGATGATCCTACCATAGAGCTTGTTGTTGTTCCCAGTGTGGGTCAATCTAGTTCAGAGCCACAAAGGCTGCTGTGTTCTGGAAAAGGATTTGACCTGAAGATCAAGTGGTTTTCAAAATCTAAGGAGAAACCTTACACAGCTTTAGAGGTCTCAATGATGGAAAATGGCCATGTGAAAGTGGACAGTGAGATATTGGTGCCACAGCAAGAGTGGGATCAAGGGGTCACTTACACCTGTCAAATTGTCGATGAACACAGTGGGAAAACTGCTAATAAAAGCACCAGTATTTGTGCAGGTAAACACGCCATATGTGACTCTCTCTCTCTCTCTCTCTCTCTCTCTCTCTCTCTCTCTCTCTCTCTCAATATGAAGACAAAAAAAAACCTTGTAAAGCCAGGCATAACTCTAAAGAGTTCAAGCTAGAATATGACATGTGCATGAGTAAGTTGAAAAAAAAGAAGATTATTCATATATGACAGTATAATTAGTATATAAGCATCATCATTCTATGAATCTAACTTTATTAATTTCACATTTACAGCAAAGTCTGTGTTCAAACCTTCAGTCCAAGTAAAGAGAGCCCATCTCAGAGACATTTTGAAGGAGAAAGAAGTCACAATTTCTTGTATTGTTGAAGCGCCACACACCACTGAAGTGTTATGGTTGGCAGACGGCACCAGTGTAAAAGGCACCAGGGCTTCCAAAGACCTTCTCAATACAATTGTGAGCAACTTGACTTTGTCGAGAGACGAGTGGTTGAAACTGAAGACCATTGTTTGTACTGCTAAACATCCATGTTTCCCAGAAGAGAGGGAAACAATTCAAATTGGTAAGTTGTTTATTTTGCACTGATCAAGTGTGACAATTTAGGTTCTGAAAACCACATATTGTGTATTAAAATGTACGTTTGATCTTCAGATGATATGAAGAACAATCCTGTAGTGATGATCCGGAGGAAATCAGCTCAGTCAGGCACTGCTTTGCTGGAGTGTGTTGTAAAAGATCTCCCCTCTGGTGAGGTCTGCATCAACTTCCAGGCCAACAATTCTGATATCTCAGATTTCACTTGTGTGGACTGGACCCCTTCTGAAAACATTTGGTCCCTGACCACACATTTTACAATCCCTAGTGAGCACCAGAAGAAAGGAAACAGCTTTACCTGCAACGTTTACAGATCCGTCAAAAGCTGGACATCAGAACCTGCTGTAAACCTTTTTGGTAGGGAACATTTAATCGGCAACTCTTTACAAAAACATTTGCTAAACATTTTGTTAACATTTGACATTTAAAAAAATACTTCAATATAGCACTGGTCCGGGTGTGTGTGTGTTCACAACTCACTGCTCCTAATGTGTGTGCACTAACTTGGATGGGTTAAATGCAGAGGACAATTTCCGAGTATGAGTCACCTAGAGTTGGCCTTAACTTCACTTCACTATGTTTTTACAAAACGTATTCACCTTTGTTTATTTTAGTTAATAACATGTCCATGATAGTTCACACTGCATAATGTTAACAGGTACAACTTTTGATCTTAAAAAATGTATAAGTAAATGCTGAGATTAGCATAAACTAATATTAGCAAATGCTGTATACTTAGTCTTTATTGTTAGTTCATGTTAACTAATGTAAGCAATTGAAACCTTCTTGTAATGTGTTATCATTAATTATATTGGAAACATTAATTCATGGATTGAAATGAATTTGACTAATATGTGGATGTATTATGTTTTCTTCACTGGACATTTGATAACTTTTGTTCCCCTTAGATGATCCTACCATAGAGCTTGTTGTTGTTCCCAGTGTGGGTCAATCTAGTTCAGAGCCACAAAGGCTGCTGTGTTCTGGAAAAGGATTTGACCTGAAGATCAAGTGGTTTTCAAATTCTAAGGAGAAACCTTACACAGCTTTAGAGGTCTCAATGATGGAAAATGGCCATATGAAAGTGGACAGTGAGATATTGGTGCCACAGCAAGAGTGGGATCAAGGGGTCACTTACACCTGTCAAATGGTCGATGATCACAGTGGGAAAACTGCTAATAAAAGCACCAGTATTTGTGCAGGTAAACACGCCATATGTGACATATGTATCTCTCTCTCTCTCTCTCTCTCTCATAGTTCAAATAACATTGCAATGAGGTGCATATATCTGTGCACAATCTTATAATTCATGAATGAATGTTGTAGTTTCTTCCTTACCTGTAATATCTTAACAAATACATTTACCGTCCAACAGTGATTTCACCTTCCAGTCAGCAGTCAGCGGTCTACCTGCAAGGTCCTGTAAATCATGTGAGACCTGGCACACCTCTGTATTTGACCTGTTTGATTGTTGGTCAGAATGTCAATTATTTCTCCATCCAATGGAAAGAGAATGGAATCGTTCATAATCCAAATGGCTTTAACCAAACATCTATAGATCATGCCAATGGCACTCAAAGCAAGAAAAGTGTTTTGGAGGTTTCATATAAACAATGGAAAACATATGCTGTCTTTACCTGTGAGGTAAAGCATTTGTGCTCTAATGTCACACAGCAGCAGAACATCTCAAAAAACAAAGGTGAGCACTCACAGTTCTCTGCCTTCTGTTAAAGAGTTTTATCTTTACTAATTGTTGCCAAATGTTCACAGACCCCAAACAACCCATTGTGAGGATCCTCAGACCCTCAGACAGCGATCTCTCTGGACAAAATACTAGCCTTCTTTGCTTCATCACCGGTTTCTTCCCATCTGATATCTCTGTGCAGTGGCAACTAAATGGGAAGCAATTCAATGAGTCTCACTTCACTAACAGTCCTGCGGTTGCTCACACTTCAGGAGGTTTTTCAATGCATAGTGCCCTTATATTGCCTGCATCACAGTTGAGAGAAGGCGTGTACTCTTGCATTGTTTCTCACGAGTCATCCCAAAGTCCATTTATCGCAAATTTGGAGAACTTGTATGGTGGGTGCCATCAGATCGATCTATCTATCTATCTATCTATCTATCTATATAGAAGACAGTAAATATAAGATGGCAAATACAACAGAATATATTTGCAATACATATAGCTCTCTGTATACTCTATTATCTGATCTGTTTCTCTCACTGTTTTTTATTTATTTATTTAGCCTCTTTGATCCACTCTGCTCCATCTGCAAAGCTACTGCAGGGTGCTAGTGAGCTGGTGTGTCTGGCGTATGGTTTCAGCCCTCCTGCTATCAACATCACCTGGCTGCTTGGAATGATTAAAGTGTCTGCCCACAATGACACCAACCCCGCAAAAGGCCCTGATGGCAAATTTAGCATCCGAAGTCACCTGCAGCTCTTGCCTTCAGATTGGGCACCTGGTGAAGTGTACACATGCAGGGTCACTCATGTAACTGGTACCCAGTTGCTTAACATCTCCAAAAAATCAGGTATGCAATATGTCATGCACTGTAACCCAAGTTTATCAAGGAAATAATTGAGTCAATGAACTTAAGAAATGTCATAATTTTCAAATGTGATCTTATTGTTTCCTCGGTTTGCATTTTACAGCATTATTTGAAGAGGCTATATATATGAATGAGAACAAACCCGAATATATTGTGCAGGATACCATTGAAGAGACCTGGAATATGGCCTGTGCCTTTCTCACCCTCTTCCTCCTCTCTCTTCTCTATGGGTGCACAGTGACATTGGTCAAAATGAAGCCTAAATGAACAACATTTGGGGTGTGTGTGTGTGTGTGTGTGTGTGTGTTTTTTCATGGCTTATGGCTTCTTTTGCTTTTAGTTTTTTTTTTTTTTTTTAGTTTATTCATTTTCTTTAACTTTTCTTAGCAGTGCAAAAGTGATATGGTACAACTTTTGGCCTTGTGGACATTTAAATATAATTAAATAAATGTTTTAACACTTTTTACTAATTGATTTAATCTGTCTACTAACAATATCTAACATTGTATAAACATATCGCAGGAGATTTCTGTCAAAGTTCCATTGTATCTCAAATTGTGCATTGTGAGAACATTCTGTAACAAAATAACATTTTTGAAATAAAATTGTCAAACTCAATTGTTTTGCTAAGGCTAATTTCACTGCCAGAATTTTAGATTTGACCCTGTTTAAAAAATATTTACACACTATTTGAGTAATTTGACAAATTACAGCTTGAGTGAACATTATGCAAAATAAATAAAAATGGTTTCTTTTCATTTCACTCTTTCTTTGTAATGATTATGTAATAATTCAGATTGGGACAAAAGTTTGGGACAACGGATAAAGTATAAATCAGTGTTAAAGCTTCACAGAACAATAAATAAACAATAAATAAATAAAAATCTGCTTTGTGTTCAATGCACACAGACTCGCACTCACTGCAGTAATTTGGTGATGGGAGAAACGAAGCTTTTCAATGCTTCGAATCACTTGAACCACTTGCTTTGCGAAATGATTCACTGTTTCGAAGCGTTCGAAACGCGGCACTCTGGTGACCCCTAGGCTATTTGCCAGAACGGTGGTGTAAATGCAACACAAACTCATTGCAAACACATGCATAAAACACCTTTTACAAACCCATTGCTAATGTTTTATTGAACGTTAAATCTATGCAAATAACTATATCATCTAATAAGATTAAATATCAAGTGCCGGGCCGGTGTAATCAATTTTCAGGGCATGTTTTGTTTATTCCATGGCTCAGCTAAACAGGTCAATAAGAGACTATTAACTACTTTTTTATTTTACTAATGTACCATTAAAACATCTACAAATGTATAAAACTGATCAGAGATCAGGTAAAACCGTAAAACCCTTAGACACTTGTTCAATGGTTCGCCGCTGGAGGGCGATCTCGTGAGTCCGCATGGTTCATGGGCTAACAGAGATCATCGCCCCCCAGCGGTGAACCATTGAAATTTCGAAACGTTTCGAAACAGTTATGGCGTTACGAAGCCTCGTTCAGAGCTCGTTTACGGAAATCAGGTGAGTTTGGCCATAGACAGTATAAGAAGAGTTTGGCAGATTGATACTTTTTTTTTTCTTACTTTTTTTTACAGTCTGTGGCTCCGAACCACTGATTCGAAACGACCATCACTAGCAGTAATTATTCGGTACAGCAGGTGGCAGTAAGTCTCAATGAAACTAACGACAAGCTCAGAGAAGAAGAATCATCGTTGTGGGGATTATGTTGTGTCTATGAGTGTGAGCTGCTTCCATCTTATCCCTAATTTTGTTAGTGTACCTTTTTAAAGAGAGTTTACTATATCTATTTATCGAGTACCCAAGTAAGAAACGATATCAGCAGCCAGACGAGGTGCTACAAGTATTGTTAAGTGAAGTGGATCATCGGACCTTCTCTATTTGTCCGGTTGAAGGTAACGTTACATACATCCGTTCATATATACATCAACATAGCACAACTAAAGATTTTATGGTGAGTTTTGCGCGTTGTCTACCTTAAATGCATACTCTGGATGTTAAATGAATAAAATCAATGTCGGCGAATTCATCCACTGTAATAAGGATATTGAGAGCATGTGCTGTCCACTGCCATTGTCTTTTAAATCAAGACTTATTTAAAGCGTGAATCTAACAATAACAACGTAAGGGAGCCAGCCTGTCATTAATGGGTTCATTTACCCTTGACCTGCTGACTGTTCATTTCCCTCTTTATTAACGTTACATGGCTAACGTTACTTTAAAAAAAAAATCATGCCAACGTAGAACCATTGAAGGTAAGTAACATAATCTGTAACATATGCTGTGTACCTTGAAAAAAATAAAATAATAATACTTATAATAAAGAACACTCATGATACGAAGAATCTAGTCATATCAGCTGCCAAATAAAAGTTATGTTTCTTTTAATCAAAGTTTTATTTTACGTTGAGCGAGTCGCTTCATGTGGGCCAACATGTTGATCACATGACCAGAATTCGGAGGCCCGATTCAAAGAACTTGTTATATGTTCTTGCAGGTTATTTAGGGTGCTTCTTGCTCTGCAGTGATGACGTCACTGGTAAGTGCCTCAGCATCTAGTTATAATCATGTCCAACACCAGTCAGATTTGGCAGAATACAAATTGTGTCATTTTAGAAGTGATGTATACATTTTTATCTATAATATCATCAAACTGTATAGTTCAGCAGTACACACTCTTAGAAGTATAATTGTCTCTCAGCCCTAAGAGATTGTTCTTGTTTGCAGGGGAGCAGCAGTTCCTCCACAACGGAGTATGTAGTACGAGTTCCTAAGTAAGATTTAAATTATTTAAATTATATTTTATATCATTTCAACTAGAGTGATCTTTGTAAAAAAAAAAAAAGAAAAAGAAAAAAGGGTTTGATATCTGATCTCAGGTCTTCTTACTTTGCCCAACAGAAACACCAGTAAGAAATACAACTTAATGGCTTTCAATGCTGGTGATAAAGTCAGTTGTTCTACATGGACACAGGTAATCTAGCTTTGGCCACTACTTTATTCTATGCCATATTTTCTTTCCTGTCTTTTTCCATTTGTTTTCTCTTTTTTAAATTGTATATCTATCCATCCATCCATCATGTTTAGGCTCGTATGGAGCGGGACATGAGCAATAGGCGTATATATGGTGAGGAGGAGACTCAGGATGGGGCGGCAGGCAGTGAGTTTGGAAAGAAACAGAGAGAGGAGTCACGGAGAAAGAAGTATGGCATCGTTACGAAGGAGTTCAAGGTGGAGGACCAGCCCTGGATCCTTAAAGTTAATGGCAAGGCAGGAAGAAGGTACACGTCTCTGCTTTTATTCTTTTCGTCTAGTTGCCACTTTCTTGAGTAATTCCTGAGTGTTTAGCTACACGTTCTTAGAATGATTATGCTTAATAAGCAAATAATTGCTGTTCTGTCACCTTATTCGATGTTAGGGTCCTATAATTTTCACAATGTGGAAAACATGGACGGAATCGTGGAATCCAGTAATAAATATAGAATTTAAATAGAATTTCGTGGAAGTTGGCAAAATTTGGATTAATAAATCAAAAGTAGGGCTGTACACTTAATAAAATTACAATTATGGACTAGTGTCTATGAATATTACACTGCAAAAAGACTGCAGTGTTTCCCATACATTGATTTATCTGTGGCGGCCCGCCACAATATCAACATTGACTGCCACAAATAGATTTCAATGCTTCTTATTCATTAACTGGACTGTGGCGCCTGAAAATATATTTAAACTTCTCATAATAACATAAAAGGCCTAGTCTTTTATGAGTACTGTGAATTTGGACATACTTTGTTTGTCACATACTGTTTTTTCGCCTACTATATAGCAGGGAAGTATGCGATTTCAGATGCAGCTTGTCTGTTTGCACTGTGCAAAGAGAAGTTCGCACTAGGCTGATGCAATCAGCACGTGATCAGCTCTGTGTTTCAGTTCACTGTGTGTGAATGAATGCAGTGAACTCTATCTCTGTTGAGTTTAGCATGCATTTGGGAACGTAGAGAGCACCAGTTATGCATTATTATTTTCACATTTGCATAGTTGACAATTACATAATTTCACTAGATTTGGAAAGAGATGCATTTGTAAACTTGTTTTCTGCCAAAATAAAAGCTCGACTGCAGTTTACATCAAAATAAAAGCTCACGGGTTTATCTCTTGCATGCATAGAAATTAGAACAAAACTAATTATGAAAGTTTCATTTATTTTTCAGTGAATTTGTTTTATGATGCTTAATTGCCTAGTTATCTCCAAAGCTCTCAATTTTGTTGTAGATCATTAAACCGTTACACTGCAGTCTCTTTGAAATCAGTTTTGTGAAGTGCCTTCGTGTGCAAATGCTGCCTGCAGAGGTTAGGCAGAGGCAACAAGTCAGCTGCCTAAGTTTTCGGACGTAGCCACTATCTGAGGACATGAACACATAAACGTCATTTCCACTGCTGCTCAGAGAGTCACTCAATTGACCAGTATTTCACCATTTCATTTTATAAAACTGGCATCAGATACACACATAAACTCAAAGGTTTTCACTACAACCCAACAAAATATGTTTGGTTTAACTTGAAGAAATTGATGTAACTTAAGAGAAATAACCAGTTTAGATGGAAAGGATCTCAAGATGACTAGCTGAAGACATTACTGTAACTATAACCATTAATAGACACGGACAGTACTTCCTCGAAAATAAGTTTCAGCACAGCGCTACAACATCAACCATAATAAAATGACCCTTCACAATAGATAATGCTTTACAATGAACTCTGTTAGAGAGCAACATGGCAGTTTGTGTCTGTTGCTTTTACAATATTTCAAATCCCTCAGTTCTCGCCATCTCCGAAAAGCCAAGCCAGTAGCGATTCTCATTTTATCACGAGCTCTGTCGCGTTCTCTTTTTGCCAGCAGACTCTACTCTGCTCAGTGTTTTTTTCTTTTTAAACGTGTGATTCCAATATGTACGCCATTTCCCATGAAAACCATCCTGTCGCATCTAAAATATAAACACTTATAACAGGCTTACCATAGTGAATCAGGGTAAGACAAAAACATACATAGTACATAGTGTACCTTTAAGGAATACCACACCATTATTCATCCATACTTTGATAAACCTTTGTTGTGTAGCATTTTGTTTGAAAGGAATTGTTCAAGTTTCACTTGATTACATTTTAAAAGATTCATTAATTTGTTAAAGTGTTATGCATTTATTTGATTACCACAATTTTTGATAACATATTTTTATGAAGTAGTAAAACATAGAATCCAGACAAATGAAAACAAACAACACAGAATATCAGAAAGAAATCATACACATTTTATATGCACTGTTATTGTTAAAATTTTAACAGATTGTTAAAGTTTTATGAATTTCATTGATTAGATATCCCTTTTGATTATTACAGTTTCATTAAACCACTAAAATGGAATGCAGAAAGATTTAAACAGAAAACATGAAATTTGGGAAGAAATGAAACAGAATCCATACGGCCAAGTGTGTTTATTCATAGCGTGAATTGTGTTTGTGTTGCATTGCCTTTGGACACCACCTCATGTTCCCCTCTACCACTCAGATTCAAGGGTCTGAAAAAAGGCGGAGTCACAGAGAACGCGTCCTACTACATCTTCACGCAGTGTGCCGATGGTGCATTTGAGGCGTTTCCTGTACACGCCTGGTATAACTTCACACCGCAGGCCAAACACCGCACGCTCACAGCCGAGGAGGCAGAGGAAGAGTGGGGCAGGTGAGGGCAGGTTGGGTGATTGCATTCATGGGAATAACCCTGATAGCACTCTTAGAGAAGCAAGTTTGTGATAATTGTAAACGTGTCTAAAGCTCAAACCTCACATCTGCTTATTTTTGCATATAGGAGGAACAAAGTGGTGAACCACTTCAGTATCATGCTCCAGCGACGTTTCCGAGAACAGGAGCGAGGAGACGAGGATGAGGAGGAAGGAGAAAAAGGAGGGAAGAAAAAGAAGAAGAAGGGAGGCAGGGGTGGAGACCTGCGCATACATGACCTCGAGGATGACTTGGAAATGAGCAGCGATGAGAGCGACGGCAGCAATGGTGAAGGTGAGCAAAGGGTCTGAGAGGAAGAGGAGTGTCACATGTAGGACTTTCTGAACTAAATGTCTTCTTTCAATGCAGATGATGAAGCCAAGTCGAAAGGTAAAAAGGACAAAGGCCCCAAAGGCAAGGGAAAGAAGAAGAAGAAAAAGGGCAGCGACTTTGAAGGATTCGAGGATAGTGATGATGGCGACTTTGAGGGCTTGGAGGTGGACTACATGTCTGATGAGAGCAGGTGACTCCAATGACGCACAGTTACTGTTGCCACATGCAAACAGCCCTCTTTTCATGGTCGCTGCAGTCTAATCATTCTCATCTTCCTTTCTCTGCTCTAGTTCTGAAGAAGAGGAGCAAGAGAAGACCAAGCCCAATAAGGGAGAGGACGTCCCTAAAGGTTGGTGACTAAAGGGGTTTTCCCCCTTTGTTTGCAGGAATGTACTTTCATCTAATGCAGATATTTGATTTGAGGCAACTCTGTGATGCTCTAATGGCTTGCTTTCAGGAATTGATGAAATGTCTGAAAGTGAGGAAGAAAGTGAGGAAGAAAACAAGAATGAGGAAGATGCCAAGGAGGAAGAAGAGGAGGAAGATGGAAAGAAGACACCAGTGCAGGTGGAAAAAAAGAAAAAGAAAGGTAAAAAAAATCACTCAAATTGACAATTTATTCATTGTATTTCACAGTGATGATTATTACATTTATTGAAGTCTAGTTGTGCCACTTAAAAATGAAAATAAAATGGACTCATTTATCAACCATTAAAAAATTATATTAAGTATTTTTTTAAATGACAGACGCATTTAAAATGTTTAATTTAATGTTTAAAAATGTGTAACAGTAAAATAATAAACCACCTTAAAGCTGACAAAAAATAGACATTCATAACTGTTTAAGTAATGTTTAAAATTTTAGATAAATGCAATAGTAATGCATGAAATAATTTCAAATGCAACTTATAAAATGCATTAAAAAAGCATTACCAAATAGCTTTTCTTAGTGATTTATTTCTGTTGAATGAATATTTTGATCATATTGATTTTGAAGTGTTACTCTTAAAGGGCTAGTTCACCCAAAAATTAAAATTCGGTCATAGTTTACTCACCCTCAAGTTGTTCCAAACCTGTATGAGTTTCTTTGTTCTGCTGAACACAAAGGAAGATATTTGGAAGAATGTTTGTGTTGTAAAGTTTTCTTTGATCGAAGCAGAGACCAGTGAGACAGTTGGGATCGCGTTCAACGGAAGTTATTCTTTATTGAGAACTCCGCCGTACGCGGCTGTAGAAACTTCCAACATGATCTAATCTAACATAACTTTACATGGTATCTTATAGGCATTTTAGGAGGAGGGACTTTTGGGGTGGAGACAAATTCAAACAAAGCATGTAAATGAGTATACAGGTTAAGGTAACACCCTAGACTGAGGGTCTAGCCAATCCTAATTCAATCAGCATAAGGCTCCAAGGGCCATTTGGGTCTGAAAGCCATTTGCAGAACAAAAGGTGAGATTCTCAGTGAATCATTCGTATGCTAATCCCATCAGTTCTGAGTGATACTGGGACTCAAAGAGCCATTAAAGAGAAAACAGGAAAGGCAACTTTGCTGAGCAGAATCATTAAACACTAAATACAATATTCTTTACCGTGATGTTATGTAAGGAAGCATATTTGAAATAGATTCTTAAATTTGAATCCTTCAGTTTGTAACCAAACAGATCTCGGGTCCCATTGACTTCCATAGTAGGAAAAAATATATACTATGGTAGTCAATGGGGCCCGAGATCTGTTTGGTTACAAACATTCTTCCAAATATCTTCCTTTGTGTTCAGCAGAACAAAGAAACTCATACAGGTTTGGAACAACTTGAGGGTGAGAAAACGATAGAATTTTAATTTTTGAGTGAACTATCCCTTTAAGGCGCATTTACATGAAGGACAATAACGATAACAATAAAGACATAGTTTAAAAATTTTTTCGAAATGTAAAAGAATGGCAGAGTACACACCACAACTTTAATAATGATGACATAGAAGTGATATTGTTCCAGAATGTTTTTTTTTTTCTATCTGATGAATGATAAAAACATAATTGACAACAAATCAGAATCCATCCTGCTTTAAAAAGAGGCATTTAAACAGCAGACGATAAACTGCAGTGTGCACTTAGAACAAACAAGGTTACCGTTTGCTTGTGTGGATGTTAAAATAGTTATCGTTATTGGTACCTTTATAGGTATTGTTCTTGGTATTAGTATTACTATTAGTATTGTTGTCTTTTCATTTTGTCTTTTCATTTTGTAAAAATCATTGTGTATGTTGTTTTAGACAGCAGTGGCGAGTCGGACAGCTCCGAGGACAGTGATATTGAAGGAGAGGCAGCTTC
Source organism: Abramis brama (assembly GCA_022829085.1). Classification (NCBI taxonomy): domain Eukaryota; kingdom Metazoa; phylum Chordata; class Actinopteri; order Cypriniformes; family Leuciscidae; genus Abramis; species Abramis brama. Next base: position 37,665,307 of record CM040766.1, read on the forward strand.
AGCACTGTTCATGGTGGTAATGGCTTATATTTGCGTGTATGTGCGTGTGTTTGGGAAAGATAATCGAATGAGAGGGAGAGAGTGAGAGATTTTTCTGATGGGTTTTCATGTGGATCTGTGGTACAGTGCTCTCTTGTTGTCTCCCCTCTCACAGAAGAAGCGCACACCTCCTAAGCGAGGGGGTGGGCGAGGATCAGCAGGTAGTTCAAGAACAGGAAGTCGACCTGGCACACCTTCTATCGACAACGCTGCCACTTCAAACACTCTGCGTGCCGCTGCCAGCAAACTGGAACAAGGTACACTCAAAGAAACTCAATTTCAATTAAATTAATTGCATGATATGATGATAAGTTAATTGATTTATTCACATATATATAAAAAAGTTGAGAAAAGTAAAAAGAATTCAGTTACTTTATACTATTATATTACAAATTTTTTATTGTGTTTTTGTATTTATTTATTTGGTTTAATGCTGTTATTATTGTTGTTATTACTTTTTAATCACACTTTGCAGTTAAAGGGATACTCAACCCAAAAATGAAAAATTTTCCTTGTACACACTAATACGTTTTCGTTTGAATGCGCATATCTTTCTCTTAGTTTTAGCCTCTGTCACAGATATACATGACTTTCTTTCTTCAGATAAACACAAACAAAGATTTTTGTCCTTACAACGCAAGTGCACGGAACCTCCAAAGTGAATGCAACGAATAAAATACTAATATTTTTTTTTTAAACTGAAGCATCGCTTCCAGCCGATTGTCATGCGATTTCACGCTTGACATAAATGTCAGCATGTTGTGAAACATGACATAAGCGTGTTGTGAATCTCACACGAGAAGTGCCGCGGAAGCACAGGACCGTCAGTCTTGAGCAGGTTTCACAATGAGTTTGCACATTTATTTTTCTAAAACCCTATAGTTTCTGTCTATCTGAAGAGAGAAAGTCATATACATCTGGGACTGCATGAGGGAGAGTAAATGATGAGAGAATTTATTTTTCGGTGGAGTATTCTCTTAATGCATTAATACACAATTACGTTAAATTATCTGCCTAGTATATTATTTCATCTGGTCTGTGTCTCTGCACTGCTAAGGTTTAGGCAAAGTTTTTAATTTTTACGCTCCTCTGTCTCAGGTAAGCGGCAGACGACAGTACCGAGCTCAGAGACTCCGGCTGCGAAGAGATTAAAGATGGAGCCCAGCCCTCAGAGCTCTTCAGGGAAGAGCACACCCCAACCAGTATCAGGGAAATCCACCCCCAGCTCCAGGTACTTTTTTTTTCTCAAAAGGGGCTTTCGCACCAGAGGAACCTTTTCATAGTTCCTAGAAATAATGGTGGAAGTTCACGGATTTTGGCATGTTTGCAACGCAGGAACTAGGAACGATTTTAGTTTAAGGAATTCCTTTTGGAGGAACTAATTTAGCTCCTACTTTAGAGTCGGGTCTAAACCAGCACTATAGGAACGACCAGTGACATTAGTGTACGCTGAGTGGCCAAACGCACGCGAATCACCAGCACTCGCCATTTTAAAAAAAAGTTGTTTAAACGCACAGATTATAGCCTATATATTTACTCCACACACTAACTCTACGAACATTGAAAACCGTGATAGATGGGCCTCTTAACCTTAATGCTGAGGAGAAAATCCAATGCAACTTTGAGGGGACCAAGCCAAACATGATTATGTATTTCTGCTCAGCCAGCAACACTGGACAGCAACCACACGGCATACGCTAATACCTTTTCATATACTGTCTACTTTCTATGTATAATATGTAATAATAACGTATTAGACAGGACTCTTAGACAGATCGTAAACTAATGAACACGGAGAATGCGAGCACTGTGCTCAGGCACCAGCGCCGTCAAAATAAAGGTCCGTCGCGCCATCAAAATAAAAGTCACAACCACACGGTGCAAATGCAACCAGGAAAATGTTCCTAAGGAAACCATTAGTTCTTGGGGAACTAACCTGGTGGCTAGTTCCTAGAACTTTCCGGTGCTAAAGCCCCTTATGTCAGCATGAAACATAAGTTGATTTATAGTCTTTTCTTACCTATTGTTATGTATATCCAAGTTAAACGGCTTCTCGAACAAGAAAAAAATGTAGGCTGGGGCATGATTTTGTCCATTGGAAATTGATTGGATCGCTGAATGGTTGTGGTTTGCTACTGCTGTGTGACGTCATGCAAGTGACGGGTTGTTTCACCATTGCACCAGTAAATGGATCATCAGAGAAGAGATCTCGCTGGAAGAGGGAGGGGAACTTATTTTGATGAAAGATTCGGAGGGCACATTTATTTTATTTCATGGTGAATTTAAACCTTCCCTAGAGACTCTCCAGATTCAGACAATCTTCAGCTCACTTTTTTCCCCAGCTATGGGTCCCATCTTTTCTCCATTTTCCTGCTGTGCAGTCCATTTCCTCTATTCAATGAAACTTGGACCCAGTTACATTTACATTAAACCACGCAGTGCTGTAGTAACAGTAACAGTATGCCACTGTGTGTGTATTACACCCATAATTCAGAGTTTATGCTAAATCTCAACACATCACACATCTCCAACAAATTGCATACCTATTTTTCCCTCCGAATTGCAGACAAGTTCTGCCATAGTCACAAACCATATGTCTTACTTATTTCATCATGCATAAATAAAATCCATTCTTCCATCTCCCCTTTAGTGATGTGCAGCTGACAGAGGATGCCGTGCGCAGATATCTCATCAGGAAGCCCATGACCACTAAAGACCTGCTGAAGAAGTTCCAGACTAAGCGCACAGGCCTCAGCAGCGAGCAGACAGTCAACGTGCTTGCCCAGATCTTGAAGAGGCTTAACCCAGAGAGGAAGAACATCAATGAGAAGATGCACTTCTACCTCACTGAGTGAACCCAACCGAGGAGAGAGTGAAACACTGAGCGCCCACCACCAGCAGACTCTCCTTTTAGAATACAGCTTATTTAGTTCAAGACCTATTTGGTCCGAAACTTCCTGATTTTCTTGCTTTCATTTTGCTTTTAATCATCCAGCATTTATTAACAGTAGTTCTTAAATACTGTTAATTGAGTTACTGATGAGAGCGCTGGAGGTCTAAAGAGTAAAACGACAAAGAAAATGGTGAGAAGGAAGATAGGAGTATGTTTTTGTATATTATAACGGATATTGGAAAGATGTGTTTGTAAATTTCACATGCCTCTTAATGACAAGTTTAGTATCAGAGAGACACTGGGTAACACCCTTCTTTCAAGATTCTTTTCAAGAAAACTGATGAATTTTGAGAGGGACTTTATCCAGAGAATGCAGCTGCATTTGTGGCTTTTATTGCACATTCATTTCTTATTTCATTTGTCTGCTTTTTTTTAAACTGCACTGTTTAAAAGCTGTAAATGTTACAACTTTTGCAGGAGTTTTTTTCTCCTTGGTAGTACATTAAATTTGTTTAGAATGAATACCAGTTTGTGCTCATTTGTTATAAATGCAATATTCTTTGCAATAGTAATTTTTTATTTGAAGAAAGCCACAATAGTGGGTAGCAGAAAATATTTATTCATAGACATTATAAATAGAAGCAGTTCCAATGATTTTCCTTTTCTCATTTTACATTTATAAATTTCATAAATCATATCCCTCCCCTTCTTAATACTCCAGAGGTATTTAAACCACATTTCAGTTAGCTGAATGTTACCAAGTAATGCTACCAGTTGTTTCCACGTTTTATTTGTGGTTATTCCTGGAAAAATGCATCTGATTGATGTATTTTTAGAGCCATATGAGAGTATCTGAAAGGTGAACAATGTGTCGACTTCTAGACCAGTGAGCCACAGTGTTTCCAAGACAGGTGCTATGGTCAGTCCGGTCTTAATTCCTTTACACAGGCAGGTTTCGACAGATCACAGAGATGCGGCGATGACGTGGAATCTTGTGTCCTGAGAAAAAGGAATCTTGATCTTTCAGGATTTCATGGGTGAATTTAAAACGAGCATCATCCCTGTTGATATAAACAAAAAGTGTTTTACAATTTTTGAAATAATGTTCACATTTTGTGGTAAGCAAAATGCAATTTAGATGTTCTGTGCCTGCAAATTATGTAAATAACAAGAAAAAATGAAATATGTTGGGTAACTACCTTAATATATAAAGTGAGCGCCGGCTCAGAAGCAAGTCCACCCAATCTGTGGAATTATTTTCTGGGACCAGACGCATAATACTATCGGATAACAGGCTCAGCCCTGCAATAGTGCTTCCGCAGAACTGACAAGAGAAAGCAACATTCAAGGAGAACAGAAATAATGTACAAATAACTTAACTGTGGAGAACGATACTGTACAAATAACTCAGAGGCAGACCTTCACACTGTCAATGTGGGGTTTGATATAGCCCTCTTTGTCCAGGTCCAGAACATGAATCGGCCCAAGCAGTGGACTGCCTTCAGGAAATGCAACTACTCTCACCCGCCTCAAGATGCTTTCACACTTAACTCCCCACTGCAGCCGTTCTGTTTCTCTGTAGCCGTGGATAGCCTGAGTGGGAAAGAGATTAAGGTGATGCACAGCCTGATGCGTGTTCAAATCTTGGAGGGCCACGTTCCTGACTTTCTTTCAGGCATGCTTGATTCATAATTGTCTCTGATGAGTGAGAGCATAGTAAGAGCATTTGACCAAGGAATTGGAAGATGGGGTGTAAGTAGTTAATAGCCAAACAGCAGAAATGTTACAAACAACATACTAGAAATATGTTTACAACATTATTTGGTATTAGCAACATGAGTTGCATTTAATAAATAGGTATATTTTTTATTATGTGTAAAAACATTTTCATTCCAGACATGTCAATTAATTTGTGTTGTTTAATGTATATGCAAATTGTTTAAGATTTTAATTCTTTTTTTCAACAAATTTAACTAGTCCACGTGAAATACGTAATACACGAAAAACGAAATAAAGTCCCGCCTTTGTTTTTCTATGGCAGTATTTTTATATTTATTTTTTGGTGGGGGGGTGGGTGAATTGAGTTGCACTACCAAATGACAGAAACGATTGTTTCCAAGTAGGTTTCCCAAACACTTCCCTCTGTTCCGTTCTTCAGAAGTAGCCCCGCCCCAAACTCACGGCATTGGAAGAGAGCCGACTGATTGGTCTTTCTTATTGGCCAACGCGCGGTTCGCGCTCAAATTCTATATTGGCAGCTTTCAGAGCTTTTGCTACACATAATTATTTCAACGTTTTCAAGAAGCAGGTTGTGGGTTCACTTGAAAAGTACAGGTAGGTCGTAACTAAACTCAAGAAGCATTACCCATGCATGGCCTACTACCAGTAGTTACTACTAACATTAAGTAGCAATCATAAACAACTGTTACAATACGAGTACGTTTTGTTATGAAATGACGTTGGATGTCAGTATACCGTTACACAGTATAGCTAGAAACACGTATACGTGTTACTTACATCGTCCCAGTGGTCAAATTCATATCGCTTTTTTCTAAGGCCTGGTTCTACTTCTTTAAAAATTGCATTCTCCTCTTCTTCGCTGATGAAGTTTTGCCTAACTTCAACCTGTCCACGCACTGCGGACAGAATTTCCTGAGACGATCCACACAACCATTTACACTCCTCTTTGCACTCGGGCCCTTTTCGTAGTGCCGAGTTATCCGTTGAAAACCTATACAATAGGGGGCATTGGAGAGATTTCCTCTGTACTTGTTTCCATACTCTAATTAGCAGTGTCATACTGTCGAGGACGCCTTAAAACAGACAATATCCACAATTTCAGCGTACCGGTGTCTCTACTGTCAATGACAAGGCGCCATTTTTAATTCGCTAAGAATTCTGGGACTTGAAGTATTTCACTCAATCCTCTTCATTCGAGCAGTAGTCTAGCATTATATTGTGCTCGACGAAAAAAAAATCCGATTTTATGGTAAATTGTAAACGTAAGCAGCAATTGTAATCCAGTAAAAATGCTAATTTTAATGAGAAGTTAAGTTACACAACTAAATAAAAATAATTTTAGTTTTACAAATATTATTTCGTTAGTTTTAGAACCGTGTTATTTATTTTGCAAATGGAGCTACATACCTAAACGAGTTTCATTTGCGCAATGCAGTTTTCATCGAGTCAAGATAACATGATACTAATCTAATTTCTAATTGCAATGCCGCTTTTGAACACTAGGGGGCACCATATGACTGTTGCTAGCTGTGATAAATACAGGGGGAAAACCTGTAATTTTTAAATTGATGCCAAGGTATCAAACATATAAGTACGGAGCAAAATATAACAAGTACATAATAAAATAGCAATGAAAGCAAAACATCAATTATAAATACACAATACTTAGAACGTCAACAAGAGGTGACATCACCCAACATCGCTTATAGCACCTTTAAACATTTTCAAGTATAGCCTATAGCCAGGTAAAATCTATGTAATAATTTGAATGAGATTTCTTGGTAACACTTTAGTTTACAGTGTCCTTGTTACATGTTACATGTACTTACCATAGTAATAACAGTAACTTATGCATACTTGCATGCAACTAACCCTAAACCAAATCCTAATCCTACCCTAACCTATAGTAAGTTCATGTAGTTAATTATTATTACTCACTACTTAAATGTATAATTACATTGTAACAATGACACCTTAAAATAAAGTGTAAGCGATTTCTTTAACCTTGTTAGTTATTATGTATTTCAAAGGTACAGTCCATACTTTTTTCCAATTAATATAGTCAACAAAGTTCTCCCAATATGACACGGCATGTGGAATTGTTACAAGCTCCTTTTTGGAAAAGAGACCTAATTTTAACCCACCTTAAAATCTTTAAGTTAATCAGATCCAGTTTCTTGTACTGGCCTCCCCCTGCTGGCTATTCAATATTTCTGTGGAATATATTGTTGTCCAAAAGTGTCACAATACAATCCAAATCAATTTCTAAAGTGTTTTTCCCCCCCTTCAGATTATGTCACTGTTCTTTTAGACGTTTAGGTTTTTTGAGTCTCTCTCTCTCTCCCTCACACACACACACACACACACACCACATTGACTGGTTTCTCTCATCAATTAGCCCGCAAGACTGTAATGATGGTAATTATTTGTAATTGTAATGGTCAGGCAGTGCTGTTTGTGGCAGTGAGAGGGCATTAAACAGTCTGTAGGTAAGTGAGATTTACAGGCAGTAAGACGTTGAGTGCTGATACATGGCTCTGTGGAAATGTGCAGTAAATTCAAGCTGTATCCACTACAGCAAAGATTAGAAGATTGTAAAGCCAGGAATAACTCAGAACATATAACCTCATAGAGTAGTGCGTGTTTCTGTAGCAGTTATGTACTGGTTTACATTACAAATTAGTTGTGACATTTTCTACATTTACATAAACATAATTTACCCATTGCTAAGCTCCACCCCATTTAGTGATCGTTGCTCTAGCTTTACAGAACATCCTATAGAAACTGGAAATTAGTTTTTTTGCAGTCTCTGCTGTTTTAAATCACCTTGCTGCTAAATCATAATTGAGACAGCCGCTTCTCAGTCAACTGAAAAGAGGAAAAGCCTAATTTGAAAGTGACTATAAGTTATCTATTGGGGAACACAACTGTTCATAATGTTTCTATGATGCAAACAATGTTTTGCCATATTTTTGGTAGATCCTCCAAAACAGATTGTCCATAGACTTACATTAGAAAAAAGCAGAAGCTTGTCTGAGAAAATGGTGGATGGCAACAGTTCTTAGGTAGTATTGGTCAGTAACATTTTTAAGGTGGGGCTTAGAGAAGGGTCAATTCTCAAGGAGAAATCAACTCCAGACATTCACATGCACACACATGCAGACAAACACTGCAACATATTTATCTCACTTCCTGAGAGGTCTGGCTGGCTGCCCTCCAAGCCTGTCCTCCTGCAAGAGCCTTCTCTCAATGGGCTTCGTGACTGACAGCAGCCGATCTAAAGAACACAGGAAACAATTTAAGCCTCCAAGATTCAGAGAGCTTGTCAAGTGACTATATACTGCTCAAATGATTGCAATGTAAATTTAGTTTGATTTCCTGCTGGAGAGGTACAAGTCATAGAGAGGGTGCAGAGAGAGGCCTTGCTCACACAAATGCATACTAAGTTTTTGAATAATGTTGATAACCAAATATACAATTGTGTGGACAAAAAAACACTGAGACATTTCTCAAAATATATTTTATGTTCAACAGAATAATAATAATTATTATTATTATTTTTGGAATGACATGAGGGTGAGAAAATGATATTATTGATATTCATTTCTAGGTGAACCATCCCTTTAAGTGGATGGGAATCATGATGTATCAGACATTATTGGCTTTGAGTGGAAAAGAGACACTGAGCTTGGGAATCGAGTGAGGGGAAGTAGATCATACAGTTGAGTGATTACATATATTGTGATGACTTCAGTTCTGTCCTTTAGTGAAGATGGTGGCCTACATAACACTTGAAGCAGTTTACAGGCACTTTGAACAATGTTCAATTGCAGTAAGCAGATCAGCAAAGACTTCCCAAATTTACTGGCCTTTTTTGGTGGTTTTACTATTTATTTTAATTGCACAATAATTCCTTACAGATTGTCAAACGTCATGCTATCATGTTAATCCAGAAACGTGTCTGTTTGCTTATCTCCTGTTGGTGCTTTACATGAGACTGTCTAATATGTTAGCAGAAGGGGGTAAAGGCAAAGAAAAGAGAGGTGGATGAAATTTTTGTCAGGGGCTTTGGGGCTTTTAATAATTCTACGCTGTTTAAAAATGTATTATACCTGCATCAGGCTCTTCCCAAATAAAACACGCTGCTCAAAGGACGATGGCCCACTTTACGCTCACACAGTCTCAGTATCACATCTACATGGCAACATATTCATCTTTGTCTCTTACCTATAGCAAAAAGTATCTATTATTTGCGTTTTCATTTTGATAGCATAAAATTGTGTTTATGAGCTTCTCTAGTGGTCTGGTCTGTTTATAAACTTACTAAGCAATCATGTTTGCAACATTCTTATTTTCTCTTGTAGGCCAACATGTTTATTACATCTGACACAGTAACATATTATGGTGTGGCTTGTTCCACTGACCAGCAGGATATATATCTGAACGATTAAGGTTAAATAAGGAGCAGAGAACCTGGTATACATGCGGTTTATGAATTATTCAACTTTATGAGTCACTGAGTTTATCTTCTGCTGCACAGAACAGCATTACACACAGCAGCATTACTTCAGAATTCTTGATCGGCCCTGTGTTTGTATGTGCTCGTTTTAAACATCTCTTTGTCACCAATGTATGCAGTCACACATTTACACTTTGTTGTGAGATTTACATGTGACAGTTTTATGGGTGCACTGAACACTAGAATTTTGATTGATTTAATGACAATTTTTACACCACATTTTCTCTGAATCTGAGCATAGTTGACCAAACTAATCTGTCAAAGGACGAATCATAGTTTAAGAGATCCAAATTCATTCATAACTCAATTTTGGCAAAATATATATTTATTTTGTCTTTGTCGAGCAGTGTAGTGAGATATCTTATTGACTTCTCTCTTTTTCTGTCTCTCTTTGGTTGACTGTGTGCTTTGTGTGTGCTGCTGTGTTAGATTAGTGTTGCATGCTTTAATAATGCACTAAGGGAGGGGTGTTTCTGCTTGGCAGCAGGAGAGAGGCTCTGACATTCAAAAAGAGTCGCCTTGCGAACCCCAGCTGTGTGACAAGGCTGACACAACAGGGCTACAGCACACATCACAGCATACAGCACCGCCATACAATCAACCCCATTCATAATCAATACATTATCCCCTGGTTTCAGACAAGGCTTAAGCTATTCCCAGAATAAAATGCATGTTTGAGCTGTCTTAACTGAAAGCAACTTGCACTGACGTAATATTAAAATATGTCAGTGCCATTGTTTTGTCTCAAGATGCACACCAGTAATGTTTTTTTCTAAGGCATGTTTAGAAAAGCTACTTAGATCTCCTAATTGAACTAAGGCCTAGTCCTGGCTTAATCTACACCCTGTCTGTGCAACTGGGCCAAACATTCACAATATCAAGAGACAATTCATTAGGAAGATTAGTGTTAATGCAAGAATAAATTAATTAGATATACATATATTTATCTTCTAAATGGCAAAAAAGGGCCCACTAAAAGATACTGTTGTTTTAAAAGTTTTAGCGATGTGCAAAATTCCTGTAGAGGATTTGATCAAGACAAATCCTGCTCATCATCATGTCTTAGAACTGCCAGCTGCAGTTAGAAGCTGTACAGTCACTAAATTGGCAGCTTTGATTTAGAAAGATAATGAGTCCTGGTTTGTTGTTTTGTGATTGATTCCTTTATAGAGATGTAGCTAGTCTTTATATAGCATTTAATTTGCATGTTTTTTTTTTTTTCTCTGTCCAGTTTGATTAATGAATTTAGGCCACAGTTTGGAGCTCTGACTCACCAATTCTCAAGTTTGTTAATTTGGAATAGTTTATGGGTAATTTTACAAATCATTAAATTAGCATGTTGCACAAAATAAAGGTATAAATTATAATCTGTCCACACATTGATCTGCATCAGTTGTTGCCAAGCTAACACTTGGCTGGTATTAGTGTCAATTACTTATTGAAATTTGAGTAGGAATTTGTTGAAAATCGACCACTCTTTTGTTTTATCTCATTTTTAATAGGCTACAAGTTTGTTATTGCAGGACCTATATGAATGTTTTTTTATATATATTTTGTATTATAATAATTTTGTATTATCATAATTTATTTTATTTATATTCAATTTAGGGATTCATATTTTGAAATAATCAGTTTGACCCTTATAGCTGTGTGTCATGTTTCAGCACCATGGACAGCTACATTAACGGGCGACTTCGAGGCGCTTCTGTCATTAGATCGGTACTCTGTGAATTTAGTGAAAGATAAACATTTTGTTTGGTATTTCATTAACACCCCCCCAATTATGATTTAACAGCAACGTGATTTAAAACAGAAGAGACTGCAAATTTCACAATTTCTTTTAATAAAAATAGCAGATAAAAGAGACACCTTATATTTACGTTTCAGTTGTGTTTTCAAATAGTTTTTGAATAACAACAAAAGTTAGATTAGTATTGTGCACACACTGTGTAAGGCCTGTACACTCACTTTACGGCCGCTTAGTCTGACTGTTCAGAGATACATGATAAAATAGTCTGTCAGCCGCTGTTGATCTGTTGACTGGAGGCTGGTGCCTGCTGGAGCTCTTGACCCCCCGGGCTCTTCTGAATCTGGACCGACGCTAAACGCATCACATACGGTTGATCACAGGCGTGCTGGTTCAGATAGCGAACAGCCTGCTGCACAAGATCAAGGGATGAGCAGAGATCCAGACCAGAGCAGAGTCTCTCCCGTGAAGTTCACCTTTTTTCTTTTTCGCAGCAGTAGCAGGCTGTGTGATATTGTGGCATTTCTTGATTTATTTATGGAGCGTTTTTAACGCTTTAAGGTTGACAAGTGTCAACCTTAACATTGGGATAGAATTGGGCATTTAGGAGGACCAGTGATGTAAATACAGTACTCTTCTGCTTACCTCTTCCTGTGATATCTAATAGGTACATGGGCACTGTAAGGTCGCGCGGGTCTATTGATTTTTGCACTCGCAAAACAACCGCGCCCTAAACGGTTTACTCTAAACCGAATTGCTCTTGAGGTTATACTCACTCACTCACTCTCAAACCCGCTTTTTTTAAACGCGTGGATGTAGCCTACTATACATTAAGCCATGTGGATAGTAGGCATAGGCATATGCATGTACTACTTCCATACTGCATGCTTTTAGTATTTACAGTAACAAATTTGTATGTATCAAATAAGATGGTATAATAACATTCTACAATTAGTGACACAGGCTACACTTTGAAGCTGTCAAATATAGTCTCTAAAATGCCATCCCGTATGCTAGTAACATCTATTTTGTTACGGTAATTTTGTGTAAAGTAGCCTACTGATGTAAAATTCACAGCTGCCATTTTTATGGCAATATTATATCTATTTTTTTTTTTATTCATTTATAAAATTAATTTATTTTATTAAAAATGGTGGGTGGGTGAGTTGAAGAGGGAGAGTTGTCAGCTGATGGGAAATCTCCTTCTATTAATTCCGAAATGTCTGCGTCCAAGATTAGCCGGTCCTCGCCCTGCGTGTCCTCGCAAAGCGCATCCGTTCCCGAGAGACGCACGTTTGAATGCGCAGCTGTCTCCCGGCGCTCACATCCCGACCACTTGCACAAACAGCCCATAACCTGACAACGCGTTGTCAGTTTTGTTACGTTCCGTTATCAAAGCTGCACAATCACTCTTTTCATGTGGTAAAGGCAGGTGAGCTGAGAACACATTCAGTAGTGGCTGAAGGTACAGGTACAGACTGGAGTTGGGAGGATAAATTAGTCAGTGGGGTGCGTGCGTCATGCGCTGCAAGAAGAACTGGCCAGAGCGCTAAATTGATCAGTGGCACATTATAGCTTTAGCTTGCCAGCTGATCGGAGCTAACTGTTTCGTTCGGCTTGTGTTTCACAAGCTGATATCCTGCGAGCCCCCACCCCACATTCGTTCTCAGCTGCCTCCTCCCCCTCTTTTTTGTCCTCAGGGGCGCTTGACGGAGAGTAACGAGGCTAACAGACAGCTCAACATTGGCAGAAATAAGAAATAGAGGGATCCGAGTCTTCTCACGAACGGATTGCCTTCGGGGAAGATGAGCAGATCCTACGCGGCCCAGAGCCCAGAGCCGAGAAGCAAGAGCGGCTATGGGGACCCGAAGATGTCGCCGTTGTCCCCTCGCGATTGATGCTTCTACTTTCTGTCAATGTGTCCCTTCATTGGATTTTACGACGGTTGGATTGGTTCTTTTGCACTTAAAATGCCAGTAATGGCTCTGGCGAAAAGGATGACACCTTACTAGTGAGCACAGGGAAAAAAAATCAATCGATACTTGTGATGATCTATTTTTGCATCCGAACAATGTGTCGTAAAGAAGAGGAAAACAGAATAAATATCGGATCTCGTGCATCTATCTGTAGCAGAGATGCAAATCCATGCGAGTAAACGTGAGCGCGAGGTGACCGAAGGCAGATTATAGCTACGGTGCCAAATATTGCGGATGTTGCGAAATAAATAAATAATCATGTTTTTATCCTATTTCCCTCTGTTTTAAATAGATATCCATACTGTGATAATCAGAATGAACAGTTAAAACTGAACTAAAACGATTGTTTTAAATGTTTTCATTTCTGTTCACTTGGTTATCACAGCTAGATCGTATAGCCTAAATGATTGTAGCTATGATAATTACAACCTGAATTTTCAAGGAAAATCACGGGAGAGAGTCCGCTCTGGAAAATGAGGATGGAGCCACAGAAAACGAGAGATGTACTCAAGAATGACATGGCCGTGGAAATATGTTGATTTAGGACATACAATGAGGTGATGATGGACCATTTTGTGTGCTGAAGTGTGAAACGAACCTGAACTGCAACATATAAGGCACGCTAATTTGCTCCATTTTGTTTGTTTGTTTTTTGTTCGTTTTATTTTTCGTTTTTGCCTAAAATTTAACCATCAGCTCCTGGAGTCTACCGCGTCACATATACACGCCAGGAAGACAAATGTGTACTCCAGTTATACACGTATTAAGTTTTGAAGCAGATGGGATGTAATGTGGTGTGGTCGCGTTGAATATTCGCCCCCTTTTTTCCTGCTTCGTGAAGACTGGCATTTGGAGTCTATAGAATGGCTCGGTTCGGAGATGAGGTGCCGTCCAGGTATGGCGGAGGACCGGGACACGCTCAAGGGGGACCCGGCCGCGGCGGCAGCAGGCAGGGTGGCCCGCCGGGTCAGAGAATGTACAAGCAGTCAATGGCCCAGCGAGCCAGAACTATGGCCCTGTACAACCCTATACCGGTGCGACAAAACTGCTTCACTGTCAACCGATCTCTGTTCATCTTCAGCGAAGACAACTTTGTGAGAAAATACGCCAAAAAGATCACCGAATGGCCATATCCTTTTAAACCCAGTAAGTGAGTACCTTGGGGCCTCCAGTTGCAGGTATAGTGCACTTGAGTATGGCATATGTAAGGTCACTTGAACATGCCAAAACACGATAACGATGAATCACTTTACTGCAGGTTTAATGATGGCTGTGTATAAAAAAAAATGCGCGGGAGGTCATGATTTTAGTGGGACTTTTCATTTGAGTGTTTTCAGCTATTCATTTGTCAAGCTATTTCGGTGTACGAGATGGACTGAGTCTATATCTGGTGTGTGTTCGCTGAGTTACGCACGGGTGTGAGGTGAGCTTTGCTGTGTGACGATAGCGGGCGGCGCTGTGGCTCGCGGAGGCTTGCTGATGTCAGCATGTGCAGTCTCTCAGCTCGGTCTCGTTCGAGAGAAAGCGATGGTGAAAAGGGAGAGGTGAGGGGAGGGGGAAAGCCACCATTTCCCATATTCTAAGAGCTCCAGGAGGATACGGGATATGTATGTTTGCATTTTTCATAGCCTCATTTTTAAAGACAAAAAGCAAAGGTTTAGTCTGCAGAGAAGAGGAAGTTGTTTAAGCGATATCACACAAGCAGTTATACAAGGCCGCAGCCCGCAGGTAATCAAAGCAGTGCTGATGTTCAATACAGCATGACTGTGAGCGTGACATTGTTTTTATACAACAGCTAGGAAACATGAAGCATACTTTATATTGAGGAAATAGTGTTTCAGACAAAAATAGGCTAGTTGCTCATTATTAGTTTATGCCAACACATAGTTCCAAAAAAATCAAGCTTTGTGTCATCTGTGACATGACATGACTACTTCCAAAAAACCATACTGTTGTTGGAGTATGTATTGCATTTAACGAAGAAACTTTTTTACTGATAAAGTATGATTTATATATGCATGTGTCATGACATCAACCAAATTTACAATTGTGGCATCTTTTCTCCCATGGCCCTAAGAGACAAGTAAAGTGTCTCAAATTTTATATATATTTTTTATATATATTTATTTATAATATTTTTTCACCCAGTGTTTTATTAACACAAGTTAGGACATACTTGTTTTCATATACTAATACACTGTTGCATAAAACCTGCACCTTAGGAATGCTTTATGTAGGCCTACGTATGTTTGAGTTATGTGTGAGTTTTCCTGAAACATGCACTTGGCTTGTTCATTAGTAGACCAGTTGTATAGTTGTATACTATGTGTATTTATTGTTGAAAATGAAAAACTATGCCCTGTCCCTAAGTCTATTGTCATCATGTGCCCATGACACCCTTTTGGAAGGGATTTGGCAAACTTGTTCAAAAGCAGGGCATGTAAGATGCAATGAGCAGATGCATTGAATATGCAGTTTTGACTTGGTATGTCCTGAGAAGGCCATGTTTCACCCCAGATAGTTCACTGAAGCTTCCATCGAAGAGGGTCCACTTTATTGTTACATTAGATTGGATGCCCCAGTATAATGGCAGAACAACCCTATAAACACTAGTGTTTTATTTTTATAAATCTTTAGTTACTGGAAAAAGGCAGAAGTTGTTCACTCCCTGCCTTTTCTAATAGGTCTCTTAGGATTTAAAATCATTATATGTGCACAGAACTGCACCCACACACACTTCTCTTTTGACACTGTATTTTAAACTACCAGAGCTTTCAGTGACCTTTAACATTGCACTCGACCTGAAAGCCACTCTTTCTATAAGCCTCATTCTTCTGATTTATCTCACGGAAACATCTAATGAGGCCTTGTGATCCAAAGTCCTTAACTTCTCTGCTTTTTCAGATGCCCACAGTATAGCAACCTTTTTAAGATTTACAATTCGCCGTGATTTGTATCTTAAGTCGCTGATAAAAACATTATGCATTTTAGAATTACAAAGTTGAAGAGTGTGCCGCATGTGAATGTAGATTAGATGAGAAGATCAATTTATGGTTACCAAGCATTGCATCCTTTCTTTCACTCCTCTCTGTAGAGATAATGGAACTCTAAAAAGACATTGCCTCTTTTCGTTTATGGGCCACGTCTCTGCACTGTAAATGGAATGTAACCTTATAGCTGTATTTTCTAATTATAGTTTCATTGACAAATATGAAACTGCAGCCTATCTGGAGTGCAGATAAGTATGCTTATCTATCCGATGAGACCTTTAATATGTGCTCAGTTGGTTGTCTTAAACATGTTAAAACATGCATCTAGTCATGAAACATTTTTGTACCATGTGGTCTCATTTTAGTAATAGAAGCGCATGAATGTTTTCAATCACAAATAAGTTGTCTGAATGTTCTGAACTCACAATTAAACCGTCAGATCTAGTTTACCACCAATAAATGACAGATTAATTATATAAAAGAAACTATAAATAGATGATTTGGAGAAGGCAGAAAGAGTGGTTGAGTGGACACCAGAGGGAGACAGACTGATAGAAAGAAGTTGTCTTGAGTCGTGAGCCCTTGCAGTTTTCTTCCATGTGTAGAAGCAGTGATCTACATTCAGTCTGCAGAATTTCAATTATTTATTCCCCCTTTCTTTCCCTTTCTCTCTCAATTCCTCTTTCTCCCTCATTTTTTCTAGTGAACTACTGTTTGCCTGACTGGCATACAATTGTTTCAATGATGAAAAATAGCAGCATTCAAATCGAGCTACTTGTGTGTTTGAAGGTGCTGACATATCCAGATCTACCACACGTGTTTCATAGAATCATGGTACAATCTGGCCGTTTTCTTCTCTTTTTGTCATTTTTTTGATAAAGATTCTTTTTGATCAAGCACCTGCTGAAGTTGTGTGCGCACACTACTTTGAATTGACAATCTGGTAAACACACACACACACACACGCATGTGTTTTCATGGTTTATCGGGACTTTCCAGATTCTTATACTGTACAAACTGTAGATTCTTTCCAGTAACCCTACCCATCACAGAAAAGGTTTTTGCATTTTTACATTTTCAAAAAACATCACTTTAGTATGATTTATAAGCTGTTTTCATCATGGGGATAGAAAAAAAAAAGACCCCACAAGGACAAGAATTTCAGATTTTCAGACATTTTGTCCCCATAACTTGGGTTTACCAGGACCACACACACACACACATTTTCTAACATATCAAACCTATTTGTATTTTTTTTATCACAAGCATGTCCCTTGCTCTCTCCTTTTCTGAGGTTCTCGTCAGGCTAAAAATAGCGGTGGACTGAAAGAGAAGTTCTCAATGGCATGTTCTCCTTCCCTCCTGCTTTTCTGCCTCCTTGGAGTCAGTCCTCTGTTGTATGCATACAGATGGGCCACAGACAGGCATCGCTGTCTAACCGCAACTCCAATGCCAGTTTGGAGGAGAAATGGGGACTGTAGTTTTGTAAGAGGGCATAGTGTCTTAGCATAGTGTCTTTAAAGCATAGGTCCATTCTGCAGAATCTGGAGAATTATAAGCAACTTATTTAAAGTAGTTATGTATTATGTGCTATTGCTGGATTATAATATTGACACTTCCTGGCAGTTTATGTTTATTAATTCTAACTCTTTCTAATAACTTGTGTTTTTATTATATTTGTGTATTTGCACAAATGTATACAATACAATACAACTATTTAGTTACCAACATTCTACAGTTGTGAAACACAAACAATGTGGTTACAGTAATTGTTATTCGCGGTTTTATGTTGTACATAGACTGGATGTATTCTGCACATGTGTGTATGTCTTATCTGGACATATACATACATGTGTGATCTAATATGAAATAGATATTCAGAGAACTGAAGGAAAAAAGGAGATAGGCTTTAAAAAGTGTAGATACACTGACTTAAAAAAAAAAGGATGAAAGGAAGTCTGTTGGAATACATTTAGGAATAACAGAGTGACAGGGAGAGAGACTGCCTGCCTGACTGTAAATTATTTAGGATGCAGGCATAGTTGCACACACCTAAA